>SADC01001309.1:0-557293 GCA_004194705.1 Ditylenchus dipsaci | reverse complement strand
TACTCGGTTTTACATCTCACAATAATTTTGAGGCTTAGCCCTTAGCTTGGCTTCAGGGCCAACAATACTTAATTTCAATTTTTTTTCTCAAAAGTATGCTTTTACGTCCTCCAAAAAATTATCCAAAAAAACCTCCAAAATTAGTCGCCGTCAAAACTTATGGCAAAAGTAGAGAAGGTTTCATGAAGCAAGACAACCAGACTAGTCCTTTATTGAGCCAACAGGACACAACACAATAACAACATGAAACTACAACGGATTTGATGAAATTATTCTAGCTGCTCATCTTCGATCAAGCACTTGTAGCAAAGCGGATTTTTGAGAACTAAACCGTTTTGATCGAAAATGAAAGTTGGGGAAGAGGTTTACCCATGGATAAACGGAGTCTCCTCGCAAAAGAACATCTTCAGATAAAACGGTCTTTTGGCCACGGCTTTTCGTTTCTTTGGCTTGCCCTTGCCTAAAAAATCATAGTCGAATTAAATTTATATGTTGGAGTTAACACATACTTGACTTCGGAGTTTTCTGTCCAGAGCTCACGAAACATCTTCCAGGACCATATTGAAGTGTCTAAAAGAATGGAAAAGTTGAATCGAAAGAAAGACGAAAACAGTGAAAAGTGTTTACCGAACCGAACGCTTCACGCGACCAAGCAGCTTCTGTTGTTTTGGCAATTGACGAGAATTTGGGCGTTGTCTTGAAGAGCGATAGTGAGCACTGAAAGCGGACCACCGAGAAATCATCAGTTTCGCCCTCCTTCATTGCTAGCAGACATATTGCTTTTGCTTGAATTACTTCAAAATCTGAAAAATTGATAAAAAAAAAAATGAATAAAATTGCAAGAAATACGTAACACACGTCTATGACATACGACAGCACAACAATAAGAAATGAAAATTGAATTTGAATTTTTTTTGTCTCACGCATTAAAGTGGTCCCCGCCTTTTGGAAATTCAAATTCACCGTGTCGGCGCGGGCATGCCCTTGAAGGGAAGACATGTCTTTTCGATAAATTTGACCTGTTTTTCGTTCCCTATCCACCTCGAAAGTAGGTAGTACCTGGGTATCCACCTACCAAACCCGAAAATTCTGAATACGTAAAAGTTAAATAAAATTTTGATAGTACCAAAATAACAAAATTTACTACCTGAACCTCAGTATTAAAAAACCTAAATAAATACCTATTTTCAGGACCAGAAAATAGTATGCCAGGCTATCCTTACCTTATTTATAGGACATCTGCTCAGCGTGACGGTAAATCTTTAGTCCTTCCTACTCTTTTTTTTTGAAAAATGACTCAAGACCATCTTCTGAACTACTTCTCACTGCTTAAAAAAATTTCAATCTTTTTACTCCCGAAATTTGTGACGGGGGGGGGGCCACCAAAAATTTTTAGGCCATTTTACCTACACCGTTTTTTAATTTCAAGTCCATTTTACCTGCATTCGTTTTAAAAATCTGAAGTGGGGCACCAATAAAGAAATATCTAAAACACTCGGAAAAATCAGTATTATATTTTGCGGGGTCTGACCTAGTGTTGCTGGGTTTTTTCGAAGGGTCGTGTCTAGGGTTGTCGACTCGACGCGTCGAATTCGACTTTTCACGTCGAAAAGTCGAAATTTTTCGACTTTCGATGTTCGACTCGACGCGTCGAAAATTTCGACTTTCGACGTTCGACCGACGCGTCGATTCGAATATTTTGACACGTTGCTTTTCGTCTCGACACGTAAAATTTATAACTTTCAAAACAACCACAAGCTTTTTCCTCCGCTGCAGTCGAATAATGATGACCACTAGCTCGGGGCCGCCTGTCGGTGGACCACCCTCGCCTTGGTCAAGCTGCTTATTAAATTTATTAATTCAAGCTGCTAAATTCTCTTCTCACCTACCTATTCTCCTGGCACACCTACCAACTTTCGGGGCTCCCCTTTTACTCTCCTGCCTGAGTTAACTTTCGGCATACCTCTCACTTACCTGGCACCCCTAGTCACTCTCATGGCCGACCGACCTATTCTCAGGGCACCACTACTGCGCTTCTACTTGTTGACTATTCTGGTACACCTACATACACTTCTTGCCCACCTAGCCACCTTTCTGGCTCACCTTATTCCCTGTCCTGGCTCACCTATTCATGCTCGTTGCTCACCTCCTTTACTGAATGTCGCACTTGCGTTCTCGGCACACCTACTCACTCGTCTGGCAAACCTACTCACTCTCCTGGCTTCATACCTACTCTCTCGGATCACCTGCCCACTCTCCAGGTACAACTACTCACTCGCCTCTACCCTCTCACCTGGTACCTACTCACACACCTGGTAGCTCTACCAACTCACCTGGTACCCTACTCACTCTTTCTGGCATACAAGCAATTTTTAATGAAAAATCAAAGTGGGATTGAGGCATATTTGGCACCGACTCAGAACTAACTCCTCGCGCCACTGACCGGTAGATACCTGAATACCACCATTTCGGATACAGTTAAGTAAGCTTGTCAACGAGAAAGTTGTTGTAATTTGTTGTAGTTGTAAGAATTTATGTTAGGGTAGTGGTTGGAGTATTACCTGCCAGTCGGAAAAATTTTTGACCTTCAATTTTACGTGTAGAAAAAATTTTTCGACTTTCGACTCGACGCGTCGGAAAATTTCGACGCGTCGACAACCCTAGTCGTGTCAAATAGATAATTCTGGTCGTGAATGTTTTTTGTATTTGTACTCAGTTTTTCTGGACGAATTGGTGTTTAGCATGATCAATTTGCATATGAAAGTGCTCTTTAAAATTAAAAATATCATTGTTAAATTTCAAATTTCAAAAATATCAAACATTTTAATTCGAATTTTTTTGTCTCGAGTGGAATTGAAGTTTGACAGTAATTTCTAAACAAAACAGCATTTTACGAGAAAATCAACCATGCAGAACGTGAATTCGATGCTAGATTTATAGGTTTGCATATAAATTACTAAAAAAACCATCAAAATTATATTAAAAAGACGTACGTCTAAATAGACTTTACATCTAATTTAGACTTAGGTCTAAAATAGACGTGACCTCTAAATAGACTTATGTACACTAGCTAGACTTTTAAAGACGTCAAATGCGTCTTATAAAAGTCTATTTAGACGTGAAATAATTGAGATAAGTTACAAAATAAGTGTTAACTTGCCTAAGACATGTTTTGAAAAGGTGGGTCTAAAGCACAATGCCAGAAACAAGATTTTAAATCGGGCGAGGCTACTATTAGAGGTTTTACGTAGGGTTGCTGAATGGACATATGTCCGGACATTTATGGACATATGTCCGGACATATGTCCTGCAAAATGTCCGCCTTTATCAAAATCGGACATTATATAAATTAGATTGTCACACAATTTTTTTTTCCGCAGTTTATTTGCTACTCTTTCTGATTTTATTTTTAGATTGAAAATGACGAAAGAAAAATTTAATTTATTGAAACTTGTACTAGTATCGTAAATTTAAACCACCTAGACGGTACCCAAAAGTAATGTATATTACTCAAACCGGCTGGAAGTTTACCCGAATCATTTGTATGGCTCCCAAACCACCTAGATGCTACCCAAAACCTCATAGATAGTACCCAAACCACGTGAATACTACTCGAACTACTTAAAAGTTCCAGAAACAGGACTGGTAGCAATAACCAGCGGATAAATCCAAGGATAGGGATAAAATTCGCGGATAGAAAACTCCGCGAATTTTACGGTTTCAGTTATCTTCTTTGTTTTGTTCCTTTTTTTAGCTCTCGGTTTTCAGAAAGACTATGAATTAAGAGTTCCAGAAACAAGACCGGTACCAATAATTGTAAATTT
Organism: Ditylenchus dipsaci; assembly: GCA_004194705.1. Lineage (NCBI taxonomy): Eukaryota > Metazoa > Nematoda > Chromadorea > Rhabditida > Anguinidae > Ditylenchus > Ditylenchus dipsaci. The sequence goes on along the minus strand of SADC01001309.1, from coordinate 553,469 downwards.
AGACCACCTAGATTGTACCCAAAGCAAAAAATAAGCCTAAGCAAACGCGAGTGAACAAGCGGTGGAAGAAATAGAACTGGGAACTGAGGAGAATTATTCAATTGAAAACGAATTTGATGTATCTATAAACGATTATTAAATTGTTAATTGAAATTTTTTGAATAAAGTTCGGTTGTATAAGTGTCCAAAATTTTGGACATATGTCCATAAATGTCCGGACATATGTCCTGACATATGTCCAAAATATAAATGTCCGGACATTTAAGCAACCCTAGTTTTACGATATGTTTTTCAAGTAGATGAACTCTCGGCACTTATTCACTTCGGGGACCCCTGCTACAAAAGCCCAATTTTTGACAGCAACTCACTGTGCGGATACCACTAAAAACTTAAAAGGACGCATATTAAGACACACACTTGAGTTCCCTCTAAACATGTACTATCTTAAGGCTTCACTCAATAAAAAACTTGAATTCATATTAGAGGCCGACCGAAGTAAACAAGTGCCAACTTCTCACTGTTCCAAAACTATTATTTTTGTCAAAAAGGATAAAAAATTTCCATCTTCATTTTCACGTGCAAATGTTTTATGTGTTAAAAAAATATGGTCTTGTCAATTAGACTATAAATCATAAAAAAAGGTTAGAAATCATGTTATCTTCGTTATTTTTATTTTCATCAAACGAACATCATCTTCTCCTTCCAGGTGAAGCTCAAATTCAGTACCTTTGTGAACATTAACCAACTTATAGTGTTCTTGGTGTAAGGCATCGCCTTGGTCAACATCAAAATAACTCAGCAATCCATACTGCTCCATATTGGGGAAAGTAACCATACTTAATGTCAAAGTTACTTCCAAATCTTGTGCTAAGTTGTCTGGATTTCAGAGTACAACACCATCTGAAAACAGTTTTCTAAAAATTATGGAATAAGTACAAGGTTCTCAACACGAAATTTTTAATAAAGAATTTTTTTCCTTCATAGATGTTCTCATCACTCTCAAAAAATGCCTTAGTCTCCTTGTTTTTTTTTTCTGAAATTTTTTCTTTCAAAACTCTCGAAATCCATTTACCGTATGACCTCTATTAAACGGGCACCCCTACAGTTAACGTTTTTCAAATTTGCTTTGCTTTTAACCCCAATATTGTTTATTTTTTCGAACGGACGACACTCATTTGTAGAGCTTTACAAACTCTACAAAATGATGGTCGTCCGTTTTCGAAAAATAAACAATATTGGGGTTAAAAAAGCAAAGCAAATTTGAAAAACGTTAACTGTAGGGTGCCCGTTTAATAGAGGTTATACGGTATATGCACTTTTGAACTACATTGATTCAATAATTTAAAAATTATAAATAATAGTAAAATATTTCACCTTGTTCACTAAAGTGATTTTTTCTTAATTGTCAGAAATATATAATTTTAGGGCTGATTCTTAAGTAAAGATAGTCCAGCGTATGTTAGGACAATCTTAAACCGGCTTTAGGACATTTTTCGGCCGGACATTTTTTCGGCTGTACTTTTTTCTGTATTGAAAAACCATTTTGTAGCTAAAATTCAGGGCTTCAAAATGAGCTATTACAATTATATCTGAATACAACATTTGTATTAAAATGACCAGTCTGACACTCAACCCAAAAAAATATCCAATTCCCTTTTTAGTGTCAGACTGGGCATTTTATTCAAATTGGTGTATTCAATATGGATTGTAAATGGCTAATTTGAAGCTCTGAGCCTTTGTATTTTTGGTACAATTGAAGGTAATACTAAGGGAATTTTTTCTCAATACAGAGAAATGAATGCCGAAAAATTTTAGCCGAAAATTTCCAGGTCCTAATCCAGATTCTCGAAGCCTCAAAGGCAGTTAAATAAATCATTATTTAAAATTTGAAAAGAATTTTTTGCAAAGAAAAACACAGGGAGATCAAGTGTTTTGAGAGGGACGCTAACGCGTATATAGAGACGGCTTTTTTAAAATAAGCTCTGTCAAAAAGTTTTATTTAATTCAGTGCTTATTCGATTCAGTGCTTATTGAAATATAAGTTTACAATACGATTTTCAAAAATTATAAACGTTTTTTTTGAAACCCAATATATAGAAGAAAGCTTTGACTAAAGAATGTTCGAAATCTTCGGATAAATTTTTTCCAAAATATTCCAAAAAATAAAAAAAATCAGCTTGGAGGACCAGGGCATCCAAAAAATATTTTTGTGGTAGAAGGACAGGAATGGCTAAACGATTAATTTTCATTTGTAGCAAACTGAAAAACACAAAAAATGTTATAAGCAAATTGAAATTTCAGGCAGTTCTTTTTTAAATAATTTTTCTTTAGGTGTTTTAGGTAACCTGAATCAAATCATCAGCTAAATCTTCATTAGCCGAACTTATATCCAGTTGGATTTCTTCAAAGCCTCTAGTGTTATTATCATTTTGAATCCACTCAATAGTTGAAGACTGTGATCAATAAACATCATTGCAAGCCTGTAGCCTTTGATGTTTTCAGTGAGGAATGGGAAGAAATTGTGAGTAGGAATATTCCACATATTGAAAATCTGCCAAATGGCAGTAAAGTCGAGGAAGATGAGCAAGTGTTGTAAGTCTTCCAATAGCTCCACAAACTCAGGATTGAATTTGACTCCGAAATATATGCTTTTAAAATGGAGCTTGGAGCAGCGCTCTAGCCAAAGCAATACTTCCAAATTAACAGAGTTGTCCAAAATCACTCTAAAGCGTCGATTTAGCTGGCTGTTTAGCACTATTTTAAGCTCCACTCTTCTAGGCGGCTCATAATTGTAAATAAATGGCATCAGACTGATATCAGCAGCATTTGACTGAGCTTTGAACCCAGAATAATTCTATTAGGCACAGAAAATTGCTCTAGAATAGAGTATTCAGAGTTCTCGAACAGGGGCCTTGGTAGATGTTTGTGTCGCCTGACTTGAGGTCCAAGTTATGTCTATAAATTATAAATATTAATTCAATTGCAAAAAATGTTCGTTATCTCTATATAGTATTTGGACTATGTCCGTCACGTTTTTGACTACAAAGTTTGTTGGCAGCATAAGTGGCCTACGATTTTATGTTTTAATATTAGAGTTACAGTCCAGAATTGTCTGGAGATGTGCCCTTTTCGAAAGTGCAACACCATATTTTCACACCCCCAGTGAGCTATGCGCCTTAGAAGTTGAAAAACACATTTTAGTACACAAAAGATTGAAAAAATTGAATTAGTGCCCTAGTTTTTGGTACAGTCGATGCTCTCTATAACGACTCTCAAGCAGTGTTGTAAATCTTAGAATTGTGGAATCGGCACCAGCTCACGCACTGAGTGCGTACACTGTAATAGTTAAGCGATTCTTTTTACTATCTTTGAGTTCATTCTGGTAGTGGTATCCAGTCGGTCGTACCCAGATATTGGTACCCAGGTAGTGGTACCAGTCGATGGTACTCAGGTGGCACCCAGGTGGTGGTACCCAGGTGGTTGTACCCGGGTGGTCGTACCCAGGTGCTCATACCCAGATGGTGTTACCAGGATAGTTGGGCACCTTCAAAAAACCACCGCCGCCTGGCGCATTTTACTTTTCGCCACCGCCGCTGCTTGGCGGCGGCCGTAGTGGTGGCAGCCGTGGTGGCGATCCAACTATATTACCCAGGTGGTCGTACCCAGGTGATGATACCGGCAAAAGTCTTTAAAACTTGAGGTAAAAAAGTGTCAAGCCCGATCTGTAGAACTGTCCCTGAAGTGTTATAAGTGAGAGGGTCGACCGTATCATGATATTGACATGTTGATTTCATTATTTAGCGCCTGTTGAGGCGCCAGTCACCCTAATATGTAGGTACTTCAATTAAAAGTAAACATTTTTGACTACATTCGCCCAATAATATGCGAGTACACACATGTATTTCTATCATCATTGCCATATTTCTTATAATTGACGCTTTTTCTAAAAAACTCCCTCCTCTTCAGTTCGAAAATCTTGTTATATCGACACTTTTCTGTGCAACAATAAAAATTGTTCTTCATGTAGCCGGTTTCATTATACCAAGGGCATACCGTACTTCCTCTAATAGAAGACCCGGGTCTTATATTTTTCAACCTCCCTCTAGGAGGTCTTATATTAGAGGGGGGTCTTATAATGCAGGGGGTCTTGTATTTTCAGTCCTCTGGCGTCGAAGGCGCCGAAAAAAATTTACAAGACTCTAGTGAGCAAATATACAAAGCACTGGATTTCAATAACGACGGAACAATATGTATCGTAGGTAGTGGCTCCACCGAGAGATTTTTTTACCTCCGCCAACTACAGTAGCAGCCTACCAGTGTCCCACTGAAAATACGGCGTTATTCATTATCCAGCGGTTATACAGCTCTTGCATCTTTGCTTTGAAAGGGCATTCCAAACGACATCTGGCGCTTTAACACGATTATGGCGTAAGTGTAACAATATAAATCACAAACTTGGATGAATTTGGTGCAACCTCCTGGAACGACGGCTGAGTGAAGAGCGATTTCGCGCAGCTCTTTTTGGTTGCTTCACTTATACGACATCGAAACGAATCCCAAATCAGCAATCGCTTTCCAAAGAGTGATCGACCAAATGTTTTGTCAAGTGGTCACTGGTTAGTGCATCGTCCATCCATATTTTTCCGGCCCAGGATAGCTCGAGCTTTCTTCTGAATTTTTCGACAATTCTTGGATCAGGGCGCTTTCTTGGAAGAAGGACATAAGGTTTGCTTTTGACTCCATTCGAGCGAGCAGTTAACATGACAGTCACTCGCATCTTATCATGGCCAGTTGTTAAAACAGAAACATGAATACATATGAGGAATTTTAGTGTTCGTCAGTAGCCAAAAGTTTCGAAAAAAACCTCCTTTGCGCCACGTTTATCTATACATTTACCACCTGAAGGATCAAGCCAAACGGCTGTTTCATCTGCCGCGTAGATGGACATGTAACTAGATGGACTTATAAGGACTTGTAAATTAAAGAAAAGCACACATGATGATGAGCAGCCATAATCAAAATTGTTTCTCCGCGAAAACTCAGAGTAACACATTGAGCGCATAAAAATCTTTTTTTTTGAAAGAAAATTTTTTTTTGATCGGCTTAATCTTTTGGTTTTAACGGGGGGGGGGGGTGTTATATAAGTGGGGCGTCTTATATTTTTCGTTCATCCTCTAGGGGGTCTTATATTAGAGGGGTTCTTATAATCGAGGGGGTCTTCTATTAGAGGAAATACGGTATTTGTATGCGAAATTTCAAAAAAAAATGCTCGTTATATCAAGGGTATACTCGAATATGTTTTAGTCAAATACCACCAAATCGTGTCGAGAGTGTCGACTGTATTGACAGTTATGGGCAGAATGGCTGTAAGTCATTTACCCCGAAAATTATTGATTCACTCCGTGAAATGAATTCTTTACCCAGTCAGATTTAAATTTTGAGCAAAGTACTCATTTATCCAGGGTTCGTATGACCAGTTCTGTAAATGGCATTTTGTCAATTTTTGTAAATCGCGTTTAAACGACTCCTAAGTAATTTTTATGTGCTTAAAACGATAAAAAAGCTATTTTCTAACACTTTTCCACATAAGAAATCGATTTTTTGAAAAACAAATTTTGACCAAAATTCAACTTTTTGCCTTGGGGACCAAGGCAAATCAAGTTTCTGGTCAAATTTTGGTCAAAAATTTTTTTCAAAAAATTGATTTTTTATGTGGAGAAGTGTTAGAAAATAGCTTTTAGCGTACCGTGTACCGCCGGTGCCCGGTGACGAAGTTTTAGAGGTCGGTGCATGGTGCCGAAATTTTAGAGGTAGGTGCCCGGTGCCAAGATTTTCCAGGTCGATGCCCGTGCAGTGCCGGTGCCGAAATTCCAAAATTTACAGCACTGTATCTGACACTAGTGCCAAATATTGCTACAATAAATTGTAATATGTAGGTTCTATAGCTATGTTTATTCTCTTTCAGATGGTATATAAAGGCTATTAGGGATATTTTATAATTTGGCTTATATCATTAGGCTCCAAACACCCCTGAAGTCCTATTTAAGATGTTGAAAAACATTTCATCAGTATAAGCGATTAAAATTTAGAAGCGCTTCGTTAAAATCTTAGGCTTATTTTTTAGCCCAATTGAATAGTTACAAGAGCCACAATTTTAAAAAATATAAGTGTCGAGAAGGGGCCTTCTAAAATTTCAACTTCTTCTATACAATTGCTAGAATTCAATTTTTTTTAAATTAATCGGCAACAAACTTTTGGAAAACCCGTTAAAATCTCACCTTACTAAAGACTCAAAACTATTGACTGCCTATTTTTTGTATTCAAAAAACAAACTCACAGCTCTAGAGATTCCAGCTGTGGCAATGGCAATACATGCCGATAGTTTTTGACTATTCTCCTTAAGCCTTGTTGACCATCTGAATTTGGTCAATTTCCTCGCTTTTTAGGAATGATAAGATATCCAAACCAACATTACTATTAATTTTCATCGCTAAAAATTAAAAAAAATTAGATTGGTTAGTTTTTCTTAAAATAACAAGACGAATATTTTCACATTGCATGAGTCAAAAAGTGGTTACAATTGAATAATTGACCCCTATCTATCAGCCCAAAATCAATACTTTGTCTTTTTGAGCCTTCTTAACTGATTCTGATTGGCCCCCAAGATCTCGAGATCAAGCCGAATCTATTTGATTTTAACACTTGTCTGGTCACGCGTGGTAATTGCTGCAATAGGCTCAGAATATCTCGCTGATTTTGTCTAGCTTTTTTCCGAATTCAAAAACTTGTTGTATGTCCATTAAAAGACAATTCATAAAACTTGTTATTTAGAGCCTTCACTGCCACAATTAATTCAAATTCCTGTGATTATCAAAAAGGTTTCGAAGCTTAACAGAAAGCGTGAATTCTGAGTTTTCTGACGACATATAGTTGACGTGCTTCCAATATTCACATGGATGATTTTCGATAAAAAGAAAGAAATGTGTTAAGTTTCCAAAACGTGCTTGATCCTTAAATATGTAAAATTACAAATGTTAAGGCCGTTCCTGTGGCAAGCAGTTTGAGGAAAATAAGATAGAGAACAAAAAATTGCACAAAACCTTGCTTTAAAAAGTAAGGAAGGCTCTTGCAGTGTGAAACTGAAGACTTTAAAAATCAAAAAATGATTTCAGCTTAAAATTTTTATAAGCAATAGTGAAACCTACATTTCTGACACCGGATTTTCAGTTGAGCCTGGTCTATTTGCTTATAGAGCTGCTTTTTAAATTCAAAACCCACCGACAAATTCTAAATTCCAGTTGAGACAATAAATATTTAAATTCTCAAAAATTCACAATTTAAATATTTATTGTCTTATGCGGCATCCAGAATAGTTGGTAGGTTTTAAAATCAGCTTTATAAGCAAATTGACCATGTTGAACACGAATCCGGTGTCAAAAATGCAGGTTTCACTGTTGCCCATAAAGTTTTTTGAGGTGAAATCATTTTTTAATTTTTTTCAAGTCTTCAGTTTCACACTGTAAAAGCCTTTCTTACTTTTTTAAAGCAATCTTTCGTGCCGTTTTTCCGGCTCTGTCGAATGCTGCATACTGCTTTCTACAGGAAGAGTAACTTTCAGTTAAGTTTCAACACGTTTTTGATAGCCACGTAAATTTGAATTAATTGTTGCAGTGAAGGTAAATGATAACTATAAAATGAAAAGTTTCATAAATTGGCTTTTTGTTGTCATATAACAGGAAAAAAGCAATCTCAGACTGTACCTTTGTAAATTAGCGTAGAAAAATCAAAATATTTGAACAGCCCAACATTCTAAGTAGTCATAAAGTATGACTTTACCAATTTTATTCATATCTCTTGGAAAAAAGCTAGAAAGAATCAATCGAGAAATTCTGAGCCTATTGCAGCAACCATCATGCGTGACCAGGCGAGTGTCCAAGAGATTTAAAGAAGATAACGGTAAGTATTTCTGGCTCACTGACATTCTTTTTTGAAATTTTTGACAACTGTGGAATGAACATTTGATGCAGAAAGAGTGATTAAAGTGAAAAATTTAGATAAGTACCTGAATGGGATAAAATGCTGCTGTTCTCGAAAAACGATACTTTTTTGTCGAAATTCATGGACGGCTATCGATTACCGATCATGAATTAATTTTTTTCATGAAAATTTTGATCAAAATTGTCAATTTTCGAGGTAAACGTTTTTAAAAAGTATGCCCTCATACCAAAATCCCACCAGAAACCAAATCCGCTGAGACCAGATCAAAATATCATTTGAAGGCTCAAAAATATTCACTAAAATAGGTAATTCCCGACCTACCTACTCGAAATAGCTATATATAAGCCTATAAAAATTATCTAGATCTGATCTCAACAGATTCGGATCCAGAATGAGATTCTAGCATAAGGGCAGGCTTTCCAGACACTTTTACTTTGAAAATAATAATTTTGATCTAAATTTTCAAAAAACAAATTTCGAAAATGGTCGGTATTCGATATTTTACCGAAAATCATATAGAAAACACTAATATTTTTTCCATTTCACTTGTTTATGTCAACACTTATAAATAGTACAGAAGAAAACGAATTTCACTAAATTTATTATTAAACATTTTGCCTTAACTAACAAGCAAAACACAAAATTGAAAGCTACTTTCTGCGTTTGCGCTTACAAAATATTTTATTAATCAAAAGCACATTTTTTTTGAAAATCAAAATTTATGTCTCCAAAGAGAAATTAGTTTTTATTTTTAAAAATAAAAAAAAACTAATTAATTAATAAGTTAAATCTTTATATTTCATTAAAAACAAACAGATTTTTTTATGCAGGACAATTTATGAATAAAAATTAGACTGAATTTTATTTGTTAAACCTTTTCTGAAGTAATTTATTATAATATCTTTGTTACAACAGGAAGAATTAAATGATTAAACATTGATGAAAGAAATTTTGTGTCGAAAAACCTTTTTTTAATTATTTAATATTATCACTGCAATCATAAACTTTTTATAATGTTTTTTGTCTTTAGTACAGAGCTCATAATCGTCCTTTTTAAATAGATTTGTCCTTTTTTCAGGACCCAAAATCTTTTTTATTTTTGAAGTTTGTAGTCGAAATCTTTTTTTTTCAGTCTAAAATAGCAATAAGCACTGGCTAAAATGAAATAAAATCTTTTTTTTACCCAAATCTCCTTTTTCGAAATTTTTTATTAGGAACCCTGCTCTAGTAGCATCTCTAATCTGATTTCCAGGGGTTTTACTTCGAAGGCATTCTGTCTTTGATCTATGTCCAAAAAAGAGTCCGTCCGGCTTTAAGCAGTGAAAAAATCGTTTTTGCTTACATAGTGGCCAAAAATGTTGGTGATCCCAAATCGATTAACAAAGACACGGATGTGAAGTATTATGAAAAAATAATAAAAACCAGAAATAATTATAGCATAATAACATCAAGAAAAGTGGGCAATTTTCGAGAGTGAGAAATTTCAACGAAATTTGTAACGCTCTTTTTCGAAAAGCTTACTTTAATAATTTTAATATTTTTTTCAAATCAAAACAATTCACAGTTAAAATAAAATAAACAAACTTGTCGAAAATTCAAATTTTTTATTTTCTTTTGACCAGATATAGTCTGGAAGTGAATTTTATAGAAAAGAAATATGAATGAAATTGGTAAAGTCATACTTTGTGACTATTTACAATGTTCGGGCTGATCAAATATTTTGATTATCGACACAAATTTAAAAAAGTACAGTCTGAGAGTATAAAAGCCATCAAACGTCAGTTATGAACATAGTGGGTACATTTTTGAAATTTGCACGGCGTCCCGACCCGTCTTTTGAGATTTTCAAAAGACGGGGTCGATAATGCGTTTTTAGAAATATAAACCGAAAATACTAACGATCATCTCTATCAAGAATTTTAAAAATTCACAATTATTGTCGTTATATCGTCATACCGTCCGCCAGCCGGCCGTCCGCTGTTCTTCAGCCGACTGTCCAGCGGCCGTCTTCTTCGTTTTTCACCCGCCTCCGGCCAACCACTTTTGCAGCGGCGTCCAGAACGGGAAATGGACCGGATGGACCCGGCGGACGGACGCCCCACTATGGTTATGAAGCATATTCTAAAAGTTAGTCAAAATGTTCTTTCCTATCTATCTGCTTCCCTGCTTTCCTGTTGACTGCAAATGCTCAACCGAGTGGTGTATTAGGATCTGGTGTGAGATCTGGGGTAAGATCTCATCATAAGTAATTTTCAAAACGGCGGTGAAATGTCCGGCGGTGAAACGTCGTAGGCGATGAAATGTCTCGCGGTGAAATGTCGCGGCGGTGAAATGTCGTAGGCGGTGAAATGTCGCCGCGGTGAAATGTCCCATTCCCCTTGGCTACCCTCCTCCTGGATAACTGTCCTGGTCCTCGAAATCCTCATAATCCTCCTGGCTTTTCTCCTACTGGGTAGCACCCTCCTAGGTGACTTTTTCTATATACTCTTCTCTTAGCCCCTCCTGATGAGTACACTCTTCTGGCTACGATCCTCTTGATCATCCCCCCTCCTGCTTACTGTCCTCTTGGCACCTTCCTACTGGCTACCCTCTTTTTGGGTATCCCCTCCTGCCTACCCCCTCCGGCTAACCTCCCCCTGTGTATCTCTTCCTGCTTCCCACCTACTGAGAAGCATCCTCCTTGCTTTTCTCTACCTAGGTACCCCCTTTCCGGGCTCGAGCATTAAAATCCAACGAAACCCAGGCTAAATCCACCACTTTAAATATGGAGGGATTTAAAAAGCTTTTATCGGAGCCTACTCGATTCTATGACTTTGTGCTAGAAGTAGAGCTGAGATCTTGAACTTTGGGTTCCAGATGGATATCTGGCATAAGTTCACAAAAAAGAAAAAAAAATATTTTTGAACACGAAAATCCACCCAAAATCCAGGCTAAAATCCACTATTTCCGATTTTGAGGGACTTAAAAACTTTTTTGGAACCTACTCGATTTTTGAGTTTTGTGCTTAAAAGATAGATGAAATGTTGAATTTTAGGGTTCTGGGAAATATCCGGCGTAAGTTGCTGAAAATTGGCAGAAAATTAAGGTTGAACACAAAAGTGGCGACCAACCCTAACCCCGAAACTAATATAATGTTCAGTCTGCATACCTTGAACACTGACATCCAGGAGGGCAAAGCGGTGAGCAGGCACAGAGACTTCCAATGGACCACTTTCAACGTTACGAAGCTGCACATTGCACACGAAGCTGCAAATTTGTCACAGTTTCCTATATTTTTACAAGGGGCAAAAGGCGCCTATCCTCGCCATTGTCTTGAGTTCAATTTTTAATTTGTAAAGGCAAATCTGAAAAGTTTATTGCAACAAACCCCAGATGTTTATGCAAAAGATCCTCGGCCGTTGAAAGAGCTTTCTAATGAGTACAAACTCGCCTCATAAAAATCTCTCAGAAAAAAAGTTATAACTGGCACAACGGAACCACTCAAAATGGCGACACTCAAACACACACAGCCGACCCAAATACTGTATGAAGATTGCCTTATTATGTATTTTTGTGTTGCCTTTATTTACTTTTTTCTTCAGGCCAATCGTTGAAATAGAAATGTTATGGTGTTGAACTTTTGCTGAAAATTTGAATAAAACTTTAAAGCTCTGTCAAAAACTCTCATTAACGTTTAGCTTTTGTTTTTTATTGGAAATGCGACTCTCAATAACGCTCACTCTCATTAACGATCACCTCCAATAACGATCACCTGAGGCGGGTCCCTATGGTGATCGTTATCGGGAGGTTCGACTGTACTTTGTCCATGATTGAAGCAAGAAGGACCCGCAGCATCGTGTTCAGCATGAAATTCTTAGTTAGAAATATTGGTCTACGAATTCGTATTGGGCGTGTTAAACCCTAATTTATGTCCAAAGTTAAGGGATACGAAAAATTGGCTCACCCCGGTGGACCAAGCAGTTGTAAAACAATAGCGCTACCAAGCTGCTTTTTAAACATTTCAAATTTTTAGCCTCCAATGTCAACTACCGATCTAAAAGTGTCAGCTGAAGTACTTTTCGAAGTGTTGTCTTTTATGAAGCGATCTGAATTGGATTACTTGGAATCAACTTCTAAATACTTGAACCACTTCATCACCAAACTATTCTCCACTTTTCCATTCCACAAAATCAACTGGCTTGATATTGGTGATGGCGCTAGCCAAGGGATTAGCTTTCGTGATTGCTCCTAGAGCAATTGCAACATTACAGCAAGTCTGGCAAGTAGATTGTGAAATTTCTGTGTGTATCCCTGCCTAAACCGGAATACCTACAAAGTGCTGGCTGGAAGCAGGCGCTAGAGTCTATCAGTTCACTTTGGCGAAAGAGCAGATGTATGATACGAGTTTACACACAATCTGTCCCTAGCTTGCAAAAAATGCTTCAATGGTCGACCGTCTTTACTTGCAGCTACTTGGTAATAAACCTCTTTAGTGTTCGCAGCTTTGTGCATATCGATTTGCACCTATGTCCTCTGCTCTACAACTGTGCTCAGATAGAATTTATTCATTCTGGAGATTACACGAAAGGCCTAAACTTGCTTACTTTTCTAGAAAATATACCCAAAGAGAAGCAGAGCAACTTGAAAGTAATATTAACATCCTTGATTCCATCGGACAATGTACCAGCACTGATTTTTAGAGCTCAACAAGTGAGTTTTGATTGATTAGTATAAAATAAATTTGTTGAATGCAGATATTTAAAAAAAATTTTAAGAAAATTTTTTGAGATAAACTTTTGCTTTGAAAAAAGATATTTTTTAATTTATTTCAATTTTGATTAATTAAGTTTTTCGGCTATTTGGGTCATACTTTCAAGTCAATTCTGGTCAATTTCTAGTCAATTCTGTGTATATAACTTTGTCTCAATTTAAATTTTTTTTTATAATCGACCATTTTGCAGACGGCAATGGTCTTTAATTAAAAAAACCCGCTATTTCAAAATTTTAAAATTTCTCCAGAAAATTCACCGGAAAATTTCCGATTTAAAAAAATTCCGGAAAATTAGACATCTCTAGCCTAAAACAAAATTGGAAAAATTTTAGAGTTTTGCTACGGCTGAATCCCCATCTTCTTACCAGCTAGAGATTAAACACAGTTCAAGTGCCGAACTGGACATAAAAAGCACCTTTAAAGTGATTAATGAAAGAAGCAGAGAAACTTTAGAACACTACATAGATAAGACCTCCATACAAACTACTGTTTTGAACGATGCTCTATGTAATTTTTTGTTGAAAAATTAGATATTTTGTTGATTACAAACAAGCAACAGAAGGTAAAAACTGCTCACACGGTTCTATGACACCAAAACAACGATGACACTATCCAGAGTCACAGTACCGGGATAAGTAAGTACACTAAAGAGTATCCAATACCCTAGTGGTGGTATCCACGCAGTAATGAGTGGGTGGTGATTAGGGTTGTCGAGGCTCGATATTTTCGAGGCCTCGACTCGAGGACTCGAACCGACTCGAAAATTTTCGAGGCCTCGACTCGAGCCGAAACTCGAAATGTTCGAGGCTTCGATTCGAACCGGAACTCGAAAATTTTCGAGTTTTTGAGTCTAAAACTCGAAATCGAGGCCTCGAAACTCGAAAAAAATGACTAGAAATTTTTTCGAGGCCTCGAATCTGGAAAGGAGGACTCGAATTTTTTTTCGAGGCCTCGAGACTCGAAAAAAGGACTCGAAACTCGAAAATTTTCGAGTTTTCGAGAACCACTAAAAGGTCATTTTACCCACACCTTTTTCGACTTTTATAGTTTTTTACAAGGAAATAAAAATTTCAGGGGGGGGGTGCTAAAGCCCGGTTTGCCCCCTCCTCTGGATACGTGCCTGGTGTGGCACTCAGGTGATGCTGTAAAGGTAGCTTCATTTACTTAGTGATAGTCAGGTAGTGGAACCCAAGGTGATTTTTCGGATTTATCTGTCAATGCTGAGGCCAAATTCGTGCTCAACGTGGTCGATTTACATGTAAAAATATGTATTTATGTACACGTCTCGCAATTGTACTTTATTAAGGTCTTCGATTATTTATTTATTTATTTTTTCTATTCCGCAATACAACCAATGCAATAAAACCAGGGAGACCAAGGCATACTTTTTGGTACAAAAACTGAAAACCAGTGGTCTACCCACTCTTTACCTCGAATAAAAATTCTCTTTTCTTATGCGGAATCAGCGTGAAAAAACTGAGTCGAAACACCTAATAGACTTTAAAGTTTCAAACTTCAAAGTCTTAAATTGGTATCCAGTTAAGTCTGACGAAGTCGCCATCATGGCGCAGTGCGTATGCTTTTTCTTTTTTGGCCCAAAATGATGTTATAGGCTCGATTCCATGTAGTGGCATTCTATTTATTTTGGCTTTTTAACCAATTTCCAGGGGTAATTGGGGTCGCTGATTCTGAATCTGGCGCTAAAATGGTCAAATTAGCCCGAACAGTTAGTCAAACAAGCCAAAATAAATAGCATGCCACCACGTGGGATCGAACCTGCAACACCGTTTGGGCATAAACGCAAACGCTTATGGCTCATTTATAAACGTTGTCGTTGTCGTCGTCGTTGTCGTTGGAAAAAATGTTTTATAAAGGCACTTTTACGCCAACGACAACGCCAACGACAACGAAAATTTTTCTTTCAAATTAGACAAATTTTGCATTTTAAAGGGCATGCTCGCGCCCGATGCAATAATTCTTGCATTTTTAAATTCGCGGGTACCAGGCACGCCAGAGATTTGAATTTCAAAATCAAATTTTGAAATCATTTTGAGTTCTGTGCTTTGATCTGTCGTGACTTGCCGGCATTTTTGCTCTCATTTTTACGCTTGCTTTTTCTTACTAACTGACTGTTTTGGTTTTAGCGTCAAAGAATCTCGTGTGTTCAACTGGTGATTCTCTCGCATGCTCAGGTTCTTCTCCCGATCTTGTTGTTTGTATTAGATAAGTTTATTTATTTTCCTCGCCATCATTTGCTTCCCCTCCTTCCGTCTTTCAGGTGTCTATCTGGAGGTTTCAAGAAAGAAGGATACATGGGGCTTGGCTCTTACAAGGTAGTTCTCTTGACTTTTCTTATGTCGTCAGCGGTAGTTTATTTATTATTTTAGGTTCTCTTCTCAGGTATTTTTGGGACATTTTTCACATAATTTACGCTCCGACTGCATACATCCTGTAAAAGTCCCTCAAAATGTAACGTCAAATTTAGCAAGCAGCTGCTTACGTAGCAACTTTTGACTTTGTCAGCCTGTATGCGGTCGAAGTGTCACTTTCTATGTGCCTTCGTGCTTTATTTCATGGCAGTATGGCTAGGCCCTTGTAACATATCTGTCGGAGCGCGTCAACTTCTTTGAAGAGAGCTGCCTAGCGAAAGTGTTTATTGCGCTGGGCTTTATATCACTAATTTTCAGGTTCAATCGACTATTAGGACCATATCCTTACGTCTTGCACCTTTGTCTTGTCTGTTCTAGCCCGAAAGTTGCTTTGTTGTTTGCATTTGTAAAAAGCTACTAAAAACACACACACTTCGGACATGAGAATGTAATAATTGTTGCAAAACACGACGAACGTAGAAAGACTTTGAACTACAAAAAGTGCTGACCGGATAATAGGGCAGTTATAGTAACTTGAATTTGATCGACTGGAATCGGAAGATTGGGAAGACTTAAAACTGTCGCATTACAATACTGCCGTCCAAGTATCTTCTTTACGTCACAGAATTTCTCTTTCATCTCTTTTTTCGGTTTTCACGTTAATAATTGTAGATCGCCAAATAATGTTTTTATCAGTTATCCGACCCACCTTTTACTTTGGCCTTCCTGTTTTGTGACGTAGGTGCAATTTCAGAGAAAATTTTAGCGTAATAGATGTTCGCCAATAAAAAATACTACAACTTTTCGGAATGCTGAACAAGCCATACAGACAAAACATACCTGACTATTTTGATGGATACAGAAAGTGTACGGAGAACATACTGACCCAATTCGTTTACTGCGGCAAAAGAGTATGATGGTTTCGCTCTCAATGCAGATGTTAGTTATACTTATAAGACCTGTTGTATTTCAGCCGAAATGAAAACCGGCAACATTCTGACTGCCTGAGGAAACAACCGTTTGTAATCTGGAAGAGAAAAGGGGGGATAGACGTCTTCTGGCTGAAATGGTACCCCATTATCATTGCTAATAATCCAGACAAAGCGGACTCGTGTTCAATTTCTTTCTGGAGTAAAAAAAATTATCCCATCAGCTGTCCATGCTACGATCGGTAATTTTTTTGTTTAGATCGATGTTCAGCATATTAAAATATCCGTTTTCTAAGAATATCGCTCTTGATGGTTGTACGGATAGCTATCCTAAAGTATGGAGACGTACACCACAAGTACGACGCACACGCAAAGCGCTGTGGTAATCATCAGCATATCGAGGATCCGTCAAACGACAAGCGTGGAACGAATGCTGGACGGGAGTGTGTTGAATTAAGGAATTCGTTGTGCAAGCCGGAAAAAAAGAACAAGGAAGGTCTATTTGAAAGTTAATTATGATCCTGTGAATTGTTATTGTTCCATGCCAATGTGAGAGCATCGTTGATGAATGAAGTATACTTTTGTCTGAACGTCTTTGCTATGTGAGCGCAACAAAGCGAGTCGAATAGTCGATTGAACCTGAAAATTAGTGAAATAAAGCCAGCGCAATAAACACTTTCGCTAGGCAGCCTCTTCAAAGAAGTTGACGCGCTCCGACAGATATGTTACAAGGGCCTAGCATACTGCCATGAAATAAAGCACGAGGCACATAGAAAGTGACACTTCGCCGCATACAGGCTGACAAAGTCAAAAGTTGCTACGTAAGCAGCTGCTTGCTCAATTTGACTTACATTTTTGAGGGACTTTTACAGGATGTATGCAGTCGGAGCGTAAATTATGTGAAAATGTCCAAAAATACCTGAGAAGAGAACCTAAAACAATAAAAACTACCGCTAACGACATAAGAAAGTCAAGAGAACTACCTTGTAGAGCCAAGCCCATGTATCCTTCTTTCTTGAAACTCCAGATAGACACCTGAAAGACGGAAGGAGAAAAGCAAATGATGGCGAGGAAATATAAAACAATATCTAATACAAACAACAAGATCGGGAGAAGACCTGAGCATGCACTAGAATGACCAGTTGAACACACGAGATTCTTAGACGCTAAAAACCAAACAGTCAGTTAGTAAGAAAAGCAAGCGTAAAAATGAGAGCAAAAATGCCGCAAGTCACGACAGATCAAAGCACAGAACTCAAAATGATTTCAAAATTTTATTTTGAAATTCAAATCTCTGGCGTGCCTGTACCCGCGAATTAAAATGCAAGGAATTATTGCATCGGGCGCGAGCATGCCCCTTTAAAACAGTTAACTCATCACTTTCATAATGCCGAACAATTACTTTACTCGAAAGCAGTTAAAAATGATTTTTCCGGTAGGTGATGATTTAAATACAACAACCTGCTCTATACAAGGCATGATTCAATACAAGTCTTGAATAGGAACGGTTCGATAAATTTATAGCTCCAGGTCCGACTCCGCGATAAATTCCAGCTTCTAATTTTTACGTAGAGCGCCTAGGTGGTTCTCTGGTTTTTGTTCCTGAGGTATCGTTACTGAGATGGAAGTGCATGGGTAGCAATGATGTTTTTGTGTACTGAGCCACTTTTGTGTTAAATTACTCATACCTCGACACCTATTTATCCGAAATTCATGGATAATAGCTTATTTTGAAGAAGAAATATAGTTCTTCAAATGAATTGATAAAATTTACGAAAACATAAAAATTCGCTTTTTTCTAAGCTAAATAACGCAAATAAATATTCAGTAATCAAATGAAATGATTTTTTTTGAGTATGACAACTGAACAAAAAATATCTACAAAAGTGTCAGTTTTAAACCAAATTTAAAAAAGCTTCATATTTTTTGGTAGCTGAATAGTTCTGCTATAATCTGAAATAAAACAGTTTTCAAAAATTCATGAAAATCTTTAAAGTTATATGCTTCTACACAAATGAGTAATCAAATGAAAATTTCTATTGATTTTCATTTGTGTAGAAGCATATAACTCTAAAATTTTCATGAATTTTTGAAAACTGTTTTATTTCAGATTATAGCAGAACTATTCAGCTACCAAAAAATAATGAAGCTTTTTTAAATTGGCTCAAAACTGAACACTTTTGTAGATATTTTTGTTCAGTTGTCATACTCAAAAAAAATCATTTCATTTGATTACTGAATTTTTATTGGTTATTTAGCTTAGAAAAAGCGAATTTTTTTGTTTTCGTAAATTTTATCATTCATTTTGAAGAACTATTTTCTTCTTCAAAATAAGCTATTATCCATGAATTTCGGATAAATAGGTGTCGAGGTATGAGTAATTTAACACGAAAAGTGTCTCAGTACACAAAAACATCACTGATGGGTGGTAGTACCAATGCTCAGATGATTTAGCTGGTGAAGATATCTGAAGATGAATGGATGCACCTGGAATGAATACCCCGCTGAATAGGCTGAAATAAGGAGGTTAACTGGATTAGTCACTCAATCCATATCAGAGTCCGAAAATTGAATCTGGACTCCCATTAAAATTGGTTTCGGAATAAATTTATATATAATCACTAAAAACAGTAACCCATAAAAGATTGGCATATTATCACTCCAGTATAAACTGTCCATTGGCATCTTTCATCATCTTTAGAATGCTATAATTAGTCAGAAACAGGTTTTCAAATATGAAAAAAAGCCAAAAATAGTATTGAGTCGTGCCTTGTATGGAATCAAATTGAATCAAAACGCATTTTTCACCGAATTGTCTAAAAATAGTTAGTACATCTAAAACTAAACTTTTTTCATCCCGAATTTGAGCCGAAACCGTTTTTATGACTGAAATTCTGATTTGCGAAATCCTAATAACGAAATCAGGTTCCAACTGGTCAGTGAATTTCTACCTAAATCACCTGGTAAAAATCTACGTTAAACTTGCAAACGAACCATTATCATATACTTAGAAATCGTGTGGCAAATCGAGTTTGATATGACCAAAACTACAAGTTCACCCACCCAAACCCCGAAGTCTGGGTGGGTATGCTCTAGTTCAGGTGGATATCCACCTGTATGACCTAAAAATAAAATTTTATTAAAATGAATAATGAATCTGCCTATCATACGTAAAATCGTATAAAAAATGTTTGTGAAACCAAATCGCGGTTTCAGATACTCTAAAACCTGGAGTAACCCTGGGGTCAGGTGGATATCATCTACCAAGAGGTATCCACCCTAGGTTTTAGGTTTACTGGGCAATTGTAATTTTGGTCTCTTCAAACAGAATTCCGCACACAAATTTGGGTTAGTTAAAATGGCTTGTTTTTAATTTTGAACAAAATTTGATTTTTTTGTTCCTCCATTTGTTCCAGGATATCGATAGATAAGGTGCATAAAGGTGTCTAATCGATAAATCATGAGCACAGCTGGTACCTGTCCAGGTTTTGGGTTTTGGTGGGGAAAATCGAGCTTTTAGTCCTATCAACGATATTTCCCACACACTTTTGCACATGATAAAATACTTTGTTTTTATTTTAGAAAACTTTTATTTTGCAGGCCATTCAGGTGGATATCCAGCTGACCAGGAGGTACCACCACGGAGCTAGGGGTTCGGGCGGGTGAATTTCAGATGCTTGTCTGAAAGGTAGCGGGAAACTTGTGTGACCAGAAATTTGTCTGGGTTGATTCTACTTTTGGCTAGATTAACTAGTGATCCAGACGACTGACATACGACTTGATACACATTGTGACTCGATCCGCCAACTCGATACAGTTGTATTTTTGAAAACCTGTTGTTCCCGCCTTAATTGCGGTGTAACGCGCTGGTATGCCCTTTAACGAACCCAATTCAACACATTATTTTAAAGAAAGTATTTTACTGTTAATTTTGACTAATTTGATTTTCAGGATATCCATGTGGATATCGATCTGGCAAGTGGCAGCCTCACCAGGTTTTGGGGTCTAGGTAGGGGTAATCAAGATTTCGGTCCTAAGAAACCAATTACCTACACGATTTTACGTATGATAGGACGTTTGACTTAATTTTATTTTCAAACCATCCAGGTGGATATACACCTGACCAGGAGGTATCCACCCGGATATCAGAGCTATGGTGGGTGAAATTTTGCTTGCTCTTTTCAAACGAAATCCTTTGCCGAATATCTTTTATAGTTTTTGGTGTGGGGGGGGTGTTGATCCGTAACGCTTTTTGAGTAGTCCGGTTGTGCCAGTTATATCCTGTTTTTAAGAAATATTTTTATTTACATGTTTATACTCATTCGAAAGCTCTTTCGATGGTGGAGGACCTTTAATTTTCAGAATTGGTGTTTGCTGTAAAAAATTGAGAATTTGCTCTTGAAGTTGAAAATTTGTGGTTTATGGAAAAATCTACGAGTAGTCCGTTGCACCATCAATAACTTTTTCTGAGAAATATTTTAAAAAACAAATTTGTGCTCATTCAAAAGCCTTTTTAATGGCGGAGGACCTTTAAGTCTGAGATTCGCATTTGATTAAAAATATTTGAGATTATGCCCCTTGAAGTTGAAAATTGGGGGTTTATGGGAAAATCCTATGAGTAGTCCAATGCACCATTAATAACCTTTTACTTATATTTTCGTGTTTTTAGGTAAATATCACGGACTTAACTTCTTATTGTGATTTTAGGTTAGCTGACCAGGTAAGTTTAATTTTTTGACACAATTCTCACTGTAACTGCATACAGCTTGGGCCAAGCTGCTTGGCCAGTGGTCACGCATTCAAACGTGAAGTCACGATTTTTTGTCTGTTTGCAACTATTCACTTTGTCAAGCTGTATTTGGTTATAGCGTCACTCTCTATGTGCCTTCGTGCTCCAAAACGGAGGCAGTATGGCTAGGCCCATGTAACATAACTGCCGGAGCTCGTTAACTTATATACAAGAGGCTGTCTAGCGAGAGTTATCTGATTACTATGTACTCCACTTATTTTCAGGTCTTATCGCGTATCAAAAGTATTTGGATCAGACAGAACAATGTTAAGAAGTGTGTCATGGATATCACGTGTTGTTCACCTAGAGTACGGCACTGTGCGCAGCTACGGTCTTGTTCACCTACAGCACGACACTGTGTGTAGCTACAACTTGATAAATGAGCTGTTGAAACACGACAAGCCACCTACCTATCCAAGCCACCTACCTATCCTATACAGCCACCTGCCTATCTTACCTTCCCAGTAACCTACCCTACCCAGCACCTATCTGCCCTAGCTGGTCTAACTAACAAATCATAACTAACTAACAAACCATACTTCACCTTCATATTTTGCGGAAGATCTCGAAATCAGTCGACAATGTTTTTAGAGTGTTCACACTCATTTGAAAGAGGAGACTTAGCCGCATTGCAGACTGGGCTACATATGACTGAGCAACAAAAATACATGAGCTTTTGAAGTAAAAAAGTAGGACGGACACCAGTCCAAATACTATACAAAGATTTTATCGAATTTGACATGAATTTTTTTTTCAATTTTTTTAATTTTAGCTCTAACTTTATACAAATTTTTATCTGTATGATAGCTCAAATGAAAGCCAGAACCGTGGCTACATTTTGACACTAAATTTGTAAATAAAAGAGAAAAAAAGCAGGGTTTGCACCTAGTGGTAGTCGAACCCCATCCTTACAAAGTCCCCCATCCTTTAACTAAATAGTGAACATGGTTATTACGTGAATTTTCAGGTACATGGACAATTCACGCCCGGACAATTCACGCCCCGGACGATTCACGCCCGGGACAATTCACGCCCGGGACAATTCACGCCCGGTGACAATTCACGCCCGGGACAATTCACGCCCCGGACGATTCACGCCCAGGACAATTCACCCCCTATATAATTCACGCCCCTAGATAATTCTCGGCGCTAAATTATATTCTGGTTTAATGATGTCTGGTAAATTGATGCGCTAATAGGTTATAGGTTCGAATTCCGTGGTGTTAACACGAGAAGTCCGCCGGTGAGACCGGCAGCTTCTGGTGCAGAATTTTATGGGGAATCCGAATCTGCAAACTGTTTTTCAATAAAGCCTGTTTGGCACAAGATTTCAACCAATTCTTAATGTTGTTAAATGTGACTTGGGTATGTTCAGAAAATCAGGTGGTACTCAAACATTTCCTATACATATGCAAAATTTTATGGCTCGTTAGAAAGGGCAGAGAACAAGCTTTCCAATGACATATCGTTCACTTGTTTATGATAACTATATGTGGAATTTTTGCCTAAAAAAACCTTCGTGTCATTTTTTCTAAAAAGTTTTTTTTATTTAAATGTGCAAAATTAGATGTGATAGAGCCGTTTGTTCAGCAAAATCCACATATCATTTGGAAAAGAAATTTAAATTGCAATTTAAAATGCTTTAAAATTAAACAAAATAAAGTCTTTAGAGTGTTATGCGACAGTTTAAAAAAACTAATAATTATTCAAAAACGTGAAACTTGTTCGTCACTAGACCTACACGCAATTGGACGCCGGATTCGTGTTCAGCATGGTCGATTCGCTTATAAAACTGCTCTTAAAATTTGAAATTCATCGTCAAATTCAAATTCCTCTCAAGATAATAATTATTCAAACGTGCGAGGAATTAAATATTTGAATAATTATTGTCTTGAGAAGAATTTAAATTTCGAAGATGACTTTTGAACTTTAAGAGCAGTTTTATAAGCAAATCGACCATGTTGAACACGAATCCGTCGTCCAAATTGCGGGTTGGTCTAGTGACGAACAAGTTTCACGTTTCTGAATAATTATTAGTTTTTTTTAACTGTCGCTTAACACTTTAAAGACATTATTTTGTTCAATTTTAAAGCATTTTTAATTGCAATTTTAATTTCTCTTCCAAATGATATGTGGGTTTTGCTGAACAAACGGCTCTATCACATCTAATTTTCCACATTTAAGTGAAAAAACTTTTGAAAAAATAACACAATTTTTTCTTTAGGCAAAAAATTCCACATTTAGTTATCATAAACAACTAAACGATATGTCATTAGAAAGCTTGTTCTCTGCCCTTTCTAACGAGCTATGAAAGTTCTGCATGTGTATATGAAATCTTGAGTACTACCTGATTTTCTGAACATACCCAAGTCACATTTGACACCATTCAGAAATTGGTTTAAATCTTGTGCCAAACCGGCTTTTTTGAAAAATGGTTTGCAGATTCGGATTCCTCATGAAATTCTGCACCAGAAGCTGCTGGTCTCACCGGCGGGACTTCCGTGTTAAAGGAGGGGGAAAGCCATTTAGGCTTGAACATGTAGGCTTCATGGCGCAGTGCGTAAGCGTTCGCGTATTTTGGCGCAAAATGGTGTTGCTTCCCAAGCGGTGACATACTATTTATGACAGCATATGAAGTGCACCCCCCTTGAAGTGCACCCCCTAAGTGCACCCCCATGAAGTGCACCCCCTCTGGTAGGGGGGTGCACTTCAAGGGGGTGCACTTAGGTGGGTGCACTACAGGGGGGTGCACTTCAGTCATTTTTCATGTATTTTTATGTTTTTGTCTTGAAGGGAAAGTCATAATTTTATGTATTTTTAACCGAAATATGACTTTTTGCCTTAGGGGACCAAGGTGAATTGTTGGTTAGAAAGTATTCAACTATATTTTAAGCCAAAGCTTCTATATACGGCAAAGCCTCTATATACATTTTATCAAGAGCCTGTTTGGATTCATTCAGTAAAATATCTTTAATTTACGTCTTTCTGTCTTTTAAGTATTTATTTACACTCAAAACGTTATTTCACATAAGCTTGAGATCAAGCTAGTTGTCTTGCACATTATATCAGTTGCATAAAAAAATAATTATTTGAGGTACTATCCATGTGGTTCGACTGCCAATAACCTAGAAAAATAAAAATGCGCCCAAAGAGAATTGAACCTATGACCTAGAAAAAGCAAAAATTATCCTTTTATCCACTCTTATTCACAACTACCATGTTTATCGAAATCGGTTTATATTCCAAAGAGCCTTATTTCAATTTTTTAATGATGAGAGCAGTGTTGTAAATCTAAGAATTACGGCACCGACACCAGCTCAGGGCACCGACTTTAAAAATTTCGGCACCGGTGATACTTACAACACTAGATGAAAGTACTGAAGTGTGAAAGAAAAAGAGTGCCACCAATATCTATGCATATCCGAGTAATCTGGGTACAATACACCACCCACCTATTTTTATAATATTTAGATTGTTTACATATATTTTCGATAGTTTCTGTGCCCTCTAGGTGGCTTAGAGACCACCCAGGAAACATTGGGAACAATCTATGGGTCTGAGAATAGTCTCCAAAAAGTAGGTTAGCTGATTAATAAAGGTTATATGATATTTATTGCGCCCGCAAGTAATTGAATTGTATTAAACCAGAGCTGGTATCTGTACTTATAAATAAGACTCCTACCTATTTCGAGACCCTAAATCTGATTTATTTTTTAGATTTTTATGTCAAAAATGTTTTTCTAGCAACAAAAGAGCAATAAGGACTGTGTAAAATAGCATGTTTTTACCAAAATACCCTAAATCTACTTATTTACAAAAAATTAAGATACCAGCCCTGTATAAAACTAATCAATCGTAATATACGGCTCAAATGTTGCACCACAAAAAACAGTAACATCGGCTAAACACCAGACTTCCTCTCATAATCAAGTGATTTGTACCGTACTCCCAAGTTTATGGCACGAAATAATATGATTATGTACTGTGCGTAGAGAGCGCTAAAGCAAAAAAGTTCAATTATTTCGATTACGCGTGAAAGTATCTTTTTCAAGTACCACAAGGTTAAAGAACATGAGATATACGAAAGAGTAGCAAGATGTTTTAAAGTTGGAGTGGGTAAGGTATCTGCAACTGTATTTGCAAATTACCCTAAAATTTAAGCATTCACCTTGGTCCCCTAAGGCAAAAAGTCATATTTTGGTGGGCAAAACTTTTTTTTTGACCCAGATTCACTTTTTTTGACCCAGATTCACTTTTTTTGTCCCAGATTTCCTCATTTCTGTCCCAGATTTAGCTTAAACCACAGGGGGACCAAGCACTTACAAAATTGGTCAAAAAATTTTCTCTCATAACAGCCTGAAAGTTTTTCTATAACGTTTCTATCATGTTTTGAGCATTTTCGCCAAAAATTATTTTTCCGCAAAAATTTTTGCCTTGGGGGACCAGTTTTTTTTGGGGACCAAGGTAGCCCAAAGTTTTCAGGAGCCTGAAATGTGACCTTGGTCCCCCAAGGCAAAAATTTTTGCGGAAAAAATAATTTTTGGCGAAAATGCTCAAAACATGATAGAAACGTTATAGAAAAACTTTCAGGCTGTTATGAGAGAAATTTTTTTTGACCAATTTTGTAAGTGCTTGTATTAATAATACCCCCTGTGGTTTAAGCTAAATCTGGACAGAAATGAGGAAATCTGGGACAAAAAAAAGTGAATTTGGGTCAAAAAAAAGTGAATCTGGGTCGAAAAAAAGTGAATCTGGGACAAGTCAAATCTGGGACAGAAAAAAGTAAATCTGGGTCAAAAAAGTGAATCTGGGTCAAAAAAAAGTATTGCCCTATTTTGGTTAAAAATACATAAAATTATGACTTTCCCTTCAAGACAAAAACATAAAAAATACATGAAAAATGACTGAAGTGCACCCACCAGGGCTGTACCGGATACTAAAAAATATCGGATCGGATATCGGATACCGGATATGGAAAAATATCGGATCGGATATCGGATACCGGATATGAAAAAGTGCCGGATATCGGTTATCGGATATCGGATTTCGGATATTTTTGATGAAATTTTGAAAAAAAAATTGAAAATTTTTTTTAAATTTCAAAAAAGTTTTAAAAAAAATTTTCCGAAAATTAGCCATTTTTTCGGATATCGGATACCGGATATCGGATGTCAAAAAGTGCCGGATATCGGATATCGGATGTCGGATATCGGATATCCGGTACAGCCCTGGCACCCACCTAAGTGCACCCCCCTTGAAGTGCACCCCCCCTACCAGAGGGGGTGCACTTCATGGGGGTGGACTACAGGGGGGTGCACTTCAACTTTTACGACTATTTATTTTGACTTGTTTGACCAGTTCTAGGGGTAATTTGGGTCGGTGATTCCGAATCTGACGTTAAAAAAGTCTAATCTCCCCTAGAACTGGCCAAACAAAATAGCGTGCCACTACGTGGGCTCGAACCTACGCACTATTTTAACATGAAAAACGTAAAAATTTTTTGCTCCAAGTGGACGACCACTTCTTTTTTTTGATGCATGGGTTATTCAGTAGCATTGAGGTTGGATCATAGAAAAAATTCTAACTTTTAAAAGTTCTTTACAAGACCAAAATATTACTACCCCGGTATCACTACACTACCTAAGTTCCCCAACCTGGGTACGACTATTTGGGTACAACAAAACCAAGTGGTCGACCAATTGGAGCAAAATTTTTTTACGTTTTTCATGTTCCAAAACCTGTTTTCTGTATTAATTCGGACATGCTGAAGATGCTTTGATAATAGTAAAATAAGGTTTTGTTTGATGTTTTTTGAGTGTTCGAGTACAATTGATTTTACCGAAACTCGATTTTACCAAGACTCAAAAATACCCTTCAAACGGCATTTAATCACTATCAAACCATCTTCAGCATGCCCGAATTAGTCCAGAAAGCAAGTTTTGGAACCCGAAAAAATAAAAAAATTTTTGATCTAAGTGGACTTAGTGATGTGGACTTAGTGATAAGTGTGATTTGGTTGGTTCAGACTATAAAATTAAAATTCCTGCGAAATCTTCACTGAAAGTGTTTTTTCCTGTTGGGTGAAAGTGAGGGTGCGAGTCAGAGTTAACTAAATAACTAAACCCTTTAGGGTGTGTAGCTACCCTTATTACCCCGATTCTGGGTGATTTAGACGGTCTGATAAACAGAAAAGTTAATAAATAAAGTTACTTAATGTGAATTATCTAGGGGCGTGAATTGTCCTGGGGCGTGAATCGTCCCGGGCGTGAATTGTCGCGTACCCGAATTTTCATTGTTCTTTCAGTGATTTGGGTTGTTTAAAAGTCAACTGGATGCAAATATGAGGCCGATTTGTGGTACAAATGATATGATAAAGAGTAGAAAAAGTAAAAATTTCAACTCATAACCGCAGTTTAAACAGCTTTTTCTGCTACAAGGCCAAGCTCAGTGCCGATTTAGTGCCATAAATAAAGGTTTGGTGCCAAAAATCAACATTTAGTGCCAGAAACCAGTTTTTGCTTACGAAAAAATTTAGTGTCAGAAATTATTTATTTGGAGGCGGATACTAATTATAGCCTATCTCAAATAGTCGGTCCCTGACCTCAAAACAGTCACTATCTCAGTTTGGTGGAACGACTTCATTAGCCAATAAACTTGCACGCCCATTTTTTTTCACAAAGTCAAAAGGTCAACCGATGATCTTGCCTCTCTTGAGGGAGCAAAAAAGTGTTCCTTGCTGCTACTACTATTTGTTGCAAGTCATCACTTGTGATGACTAATAATTGGGTGCTGCTGAGTGTACATGTTAGTCACCTTTTATCTCCCCTCACAATGGTGCCCTACCTTTAACCGCAACCGAACACACTAGTTTTATTATTTGTTGTCCATCCTTCACAGAATTAGTTACCCCCCCCCCCCCTTCCCGCTAAAAACTGCGCCAAACACCAGTCCAATGAGTAGCTAGGTAGGTGAAGCAATATCGGTTCTTTCGAAAATCTGTGAATTAAAACAAAAAAATATTCCTAAAATGTGCGTTCTGTGCATTGGAATTGGGTGCATGCAAAATCATGTGAAGACAGACAATTCCGTCTGGATTTTTGTTCTGATCCTGTGCCTTGGAGCTATTGTCATCTTTTCCGTGCTGATTTATTGCTTGGTAGGCAAGGCGAAAATGTGTTGCTGCTTAAAGTTTGGAATATTTGCAAGGTAATTTTAGAAGTTTACCTTAAAATCTCCGATACTGTATTCTCTTTAATAAACTTCCCTAAATTGAAAAAGCGTTTTTGAAACATTGTTTTCGATCTTCTTTTTGTAGATGACTTCAGGAAAGTTACCTCTCAAATTGTAGCTCATCTCATTGTCTACAAAATTGAAGATAACATGCCTAGAGATGATCCGCAAAAAGTATGCCGGAGGGGAGCAAAGTGAGTCTGAGAGAGAGGGTGCGGTAATTTCCCAAACCGATCAACTCCACCCCCATCGCCATAATTCAAATTTGTAATCTTGGTATTGTATACACGGCCTTTCAGAGCAGTTGAAAATGGGCAGTAGGTGACTTCTTAACAACTCAAATAATTTTGCGGGAAACCGAAAAAACTCTCGGAATTCGACTAGAAAAACAGGTTCCGGACTTCGTTTGGCTTCTAGTTTTCCCACGGCTTGTCAAATTTGAAAAATGGCGAATAGGGGGATTTTCCTTCAAAACAAAGATAAAAAATTTCTGAAATTTTTTTGTTTTTGATCAATTGGATTGGACTTAAAGTGGAAATTCATACAACATTTTTCAAATTCGAAATTTTAATTTTCCGGAAATTCATCTAACTAATGTGTAATAGGATATAGTTTATATCTACGTTTTGATTTCACATCGAGTGAGATAAAAATAAAAAAATTGCATAAATATTGAAAAACCTAATGTAACCGGAGGTGGGGTTGAACTCGCGACTTCGAAGAGAATAGCAGTGTTTTTTGAGCTCACTCCTAGTGAGAATCTCACTGAGGATCCTCAGTGAGTTTTTCACTCACTGCCAGTGGGGACAAAAATTTCTGTTCTCACTCTCACTCACAGGCTGTGAAGACAAATGTCATTCTCACTCACACAAAATATCATTCTCACTTAATTATCACTGAGAATTTGTGAAATTTTTTGTTACGTAAATAGCATTAATTTTTATCGTTTTTGCATAATTGAAACCTTTATTATTCGTAATCATGCATCGAAAGGCAATTAAGGTTACAAAAAATGAATGTTTGAAAAAATGATATAGAAAATCAAAAAATCAAGCGCATGAAATATATGTCAAGTATAAATTAGGTAAACATAGCTGTAAAAAAGTATTAAATACAATGCGAGAAATAAGTGACGGTGATCTAAGCCTGAGAAATAGTTATTTCAAGTAGCTTCTTTGCATTATTCTTCTGTTTTTTCTTCAAGCAAACCTCAGTGATCTTAGCGTTGATTTCCTAGGCTTTGGGCATATTTTAAAGGTCAAGTAATCCAGCTTGGGCCTTGTCTAAGTCGTGATCCATGTCCTTAAAGGAGTTTTTGATTAGACATAGAAGTCAAACTCAATTTACTCTTTTGAACACTCACTTCCATTTTCACTCGTTTTGCGTCAAACCTAATATTGATGATCTCATACTACTTTTAAGAACTAGGCAGAAAACTTAAAAAATATAGATTAGAACGCAACTGCTGGTCTAGCTTTTTCTCAAGCACGGGTATGCCCCTTTAACCTAATTTTTAGACTCTTATTAGGCAAATTACTACTTCATTTGCAGCTCATTTCACTGGTTTCAAATCGGGGGAATATATTACAGTGATAAGGATTATTGTGCAATATCAAAAAACGATTTTACAAATAAAGTTGACATATCTATATAAGCTCTCAGATCCTTAAACTATAATAACCGTATTAAGGATTACAAATTCACAGTAAAAAGCAATTAATTTTTTCTAGATAATAGTTTTCACCTATTGCTTAAAATATCTTCAAAACGAATTAAACTAAGATTTTCGTTTGTAGAAAAGAAAGAGAAAGCATGAGACCAACATAATCATGAACCACTATATGAGTGCTCCACCCCCTGCTCAATCCCCATTAATCCACCAGCCTGCACCACCTATACCTACTAAATATGTGACCAACTACTCCTATTCCACTGTCCAGGATATGGAGGCTGGGCGTCCCCAATTGGCCATCAACCAGCAGAACTACAAACGAAAATATAGCAGACGAGAACAGTTGGACTCGGATTTTGAATAACTAGTCAGAGATTCAACCCAAGTTGCTCAATTCTCCACACCATTGCAATGATGATTCCTTAAACTTTATAAGAATCTCTTTATTTATTTTGTAATAACGGGTGTTCAATATGTTCTCAGACAAACTTTAAGGATTCTGTAAGCCATTAAAGTTGTATTATTAAAAAAGTTCAAAAACATATTTTTCTTGCGTTTTTCCTCCTCTTTCTTATGGTATGTCACATTGCTCGTTGTGTTGAAAAAAAGGTAACAAACCACAACAATAACCAATAGGGCAGAAAAATAATTTTGGTAGAAGAATTTGGAGAAGCTGATGAGCATTTTCATCACTTTAACTGGTCAAAAGTCTAAGTCGGAGATTAACACTTTAACAACATCTTAGCACTATACTGCAGCGCATCTCAAGAGCTAGAAAACCCCTTTTACATATTTTTTTTTGAATATCTGATTACCGAGATATGGCTTTTCGCAAAAAATAAATTAAAAAAACCCCTAAAAGCCAATGTTTTTCAAATTTTTAGATTTCAGTTTTTTTAAGAAATTTATTTTTGCGAAAAACCATATCTCGCTACTCAGATATTCAAAAAAAATTATGTAAAATGGGTTTTGTAGCTCTTGAGATGCGCTGTAGTATGATGCTAAGATGTTGTTAAAGTGTTAATCTCTGACTTAGACTTTTGACCAGTTAAAGTGATGAAAATGCTCATCAGTTTCTCAAAATTCTTCTCCAAAATTATTTTTCTGTCCTATTGTTTATTGTTGTGCTTTGTTACCTTTTTCCAGCACAACGAGGAATGTGATATATCATTCGAAAAAGGAGGAAAAGCGTAACAAAACTGTGTTTTCGAAATTTTTTAATAATACAACTTTAATGGCTAAGAGAGGCCTTAAAGTTTGTCCGAGAACTTTTTGAGCACCCGTTATTTCTTTTTTACCTAGCGATGTAAATAAAAATAATATAGGACTTTTGGAATTGTAGCATCGGAATTGGTAAGTTTTGTTCACAATTCGACAATTTTTAGGATACATTAATAATTACATACAGTTTGGCACTTTTAAACTTTTAAATTCTTTTTTATACTTTGTTTGTGACTGGTATCCCTGTCATTTTATTCTTGTCACAAATACGTCATTTGAAAACGTGTACGACTGTCATACAGAAACCTAAGTAAAAATGAATGTTTCTGATAGATAGGGCATCCGAAAAATTGGAAATCGATTGGACAGACTACTCAAAACTTTTTCCGATGATCACCTGGTGGATCGCCCTGCAAATTATTAATTTTTTAGGGGCGAAGTAAGGTAGAAATGCACGAGGAACACTTTAAATTAATGGTTATTGCTGTATTTTCTGTAATAGAAGCCGTCGCTCTGGCTTACCAAAATGAACAAAGCAGGCAATAAAGCAATTTTTTAGATTTTCACAAAAAAGCAGAAGTCTTGCCAAAATTGGTCTGTTCTACAAGGCCCTGCCATGCCTAGGACAAAGTTTGGCAAAAAAACGCTGGTCCAGAGCCCGTCCGTTTTTTTCACCGATTTCATTGAAAATTGACTATCGTATTCAGCACATTGTGTTCTACACGATGTCGCAAATATCCAAGACTTTACGTGCTCAGAAATAATACAAATTAGCCGAATACAATTTTCCAGGTACGAATTGTCCGGGTAAAGATTTTCATAAAGCCAAAATTTAAGTTGATAATCGTTTCTTATCCAGGGTTACTTGCTGCAACTACGTGTAAAACAAACCGAGCTGTCCTTATTCTGGCTGCCTAGCAAGGCGTAACTGTAGTTACATTTTTAAACTTAAAAAAAATTGATTGACGTCTTATTGGCTTTCATACAAGTTTTCCTACAATAAAGTAATTATTGATAAGACAAAGTCAGATAAAGGATGCGAGTTTCATAGACAAACCTATTTAATGTAATTTTTGGTATTTTTAGCAAACTAATCTTCAAGGTCAAGTAAGGTCTCAAATAAAACCAACTGTTTTCAAGAATGTCTTGTAAAATGACGGACGAAATACTAATTGAACTGGAAAGGGATCAGCCTTTAGCTAGGCTCATAAAAGCTAAAGCAGGCCAGAGCTATCAATGCACTCCAGGCGAGGAACAGCAAATATGGAAATTCGTGATTCGGTAGAGGTCTTGAACTATTGAAAAATATATGATCGTCTTGTTTAGTCAATTAAAATCCAGAAACCCTGCTGCTAATATGGCCGTTAATGAAACTGAAGTATGGCAATTGTTCAAGACCAGTGTTGAGGCTGACAACCAATTAAGTAGTTTGGAATCATAGTAAGTCTGCTTGAAGCTCAAAATTTTAACTTTACGAAATTTTGTGTATTTTCAAACCTCGACTTATGACATTTTAGAGAAATAACTCTTTAATTTCTAAACATCTGCATAATCGGAATCCTTGCAGTATTTAGAACCAGACTGCCTAAGAAAAATATTGCGTTAAGATTTTTGCGGACATACGTTTGCGTATGAGCATCTGCAAAAGGTTATTTGCGACCATAACATGTCAGGAGACGGGCATTAGGTGAGTTCATCTACACCGAATTCATCTACATCAAATTCATCTACATTTTGGCATTCTGTTCGTAACGTTTCGGAAGAAATCTTGAACCGAGTTTCCAACTTTTACATTTAATGGAAGGGCTGAAGGGTATTTTATATTTCGAAAAGCTTTGATTTTTACGTAATGTTTTAGCCCAGATTTTATTAATTTAGTTTAAGGCATAACAATTGGTGAAAGAATGCAAGCGATTGAGAAAAATAAAGCAAATTATCAAGTGCTGCTTTCCGAAAAAAATAAGGAAATGGTTCAAGATACCGTATTTCCTGTAATTTAGCCCCCTCCTAATTTAGCCTCTCCCTCTAATTTAGCCCCCCTCAAGAGAGGATCCAAAGAATTTAGCCTCCGCCTCTAATTTAGCCCCCCCCCCCTAAGCCGAAAAAAAATATTTTTCGTAGTCGTTCGGAGTATATAACCAGTGGAGTCGGTCATTTCATTCATTCTTAGGTTTTGCGCTGTGGTGAGCGGTCATATAAAATTTATAGTATGCGCGTAGAGTATAAGTAAACCTCCTTAACCCTAACACCACCATGGGGTCAATGTGACCCCAAAGCACTTTTGAAAAAGCTGTAAATTTTTTTAGACATTGTGAAAGGCTGATTTTTTCTGACTTTGTTTGTCTTTTTGTTAGCTACATTTTGACTACTTTTCCTATGATTTGGCGATTTATTTTTGTTGGTGTATGAAAAAAGCAGCAGTGTATACCGTGGGGTCAATATGACCCCAATATACTATTTCATTATTTTAGTTGTTTCTATATCTCCATTTCTCTTTTTTAGACCGATGCCTAGTAGCTCAAGTAGCGAAGATTTTCCAAGTGAATATGTGCCATCGTCGGATGAAGGTGAAATCGACTCTCTCAGCGGTGATGCTTCCAGTAGTAGCGAATCTCTCAGTGGTGGTCTCAGGAAGAGTAGATACCTTGGATCAAATGGTACGAACATATTCTACGAAAAGGAAGACTTGTCGCTGGCCTATGGTAGTGTTTATTTATGGTTGCTTCGCTTTCTTACAAATATCTCTTATTTTATAGGTTATATTTTACAATATGTTGGACATTGCTGCTGTCAATGCATTTGTGATCTGGTCAAAAATCAATCCTGGTTATCACGTTGGTAAGCGGCATCGTCGTCGTTTATTTCTTGAAGAGCTTGGTCAAACATTAGCTTGCACTTTGCTCGTGGTCAATGCCAAGTCCTCAAACAGCATCAGGAAGCAAACGTGGTCGTTGCTATTTGTGCCCAAGAGAAATCGATAAAAAAAAGTGTCATCAAAATGTAGTAATTGTCAAAAATTTACATGTGTTGGTCATTCAGTTTGTTATGAGTGTAGTGATCAATAAAGTCATTTACTTTTTGTGGAATAAATTCGATAATTTGGAACTATTTTGACTACTTTTTGTTTTGGGGTCATATTGACCCACGGTATACAACGCTAGTTTTTTTTCCGGTAGTGTTAGGGTTAAAAGTTAAATATTAAGGTAGGCTCATAGCGTACAGTGGCGCCACCTTAGAAACAAAATCAAGGTTCGACCTTGGCCCTTCGATGTTGCTCTGAATTATGGGTGCCTTCACGTGGCGTAGAGCGTTATTATACTTTAATCGGAGGTGGAAACTAAAGCCAGTAGGAATTGTTCCGCGTTTTTATTTATGCTGTAATCACGGAGTTTGAATTTATGCTGTAATCACCAATAATTTTTCTCGCAAATTTTTCAACTTTTAATTTCTAACTTTACGTTTTTTCTTAATCCCAAGGTAGTGCTGTGCTTTCACTTTTATCGGTGTATCGATGACACATAGCAAGTCCTACAGTACCCCCTCACTACTTGTTGCTTCCTATCGGTAACGCGATAAAGTGTTATGGGCAGATTTTGAATGGTATTTTGAAGAAAAAAAATTAATTTCTAGTGTCACAAACAGAATGCCAAAATATAGATGAATTCGATGTAGATGAATTAATTTGTATATGAATTAGGTGTAGATGAATTCACCGTCGCCCCAGGAGACGACATTTGCAGACCGACTTTTGAGGAACGAGGTTTGAGGAGCGACATTAACGGAAAGACATTTACAGAACGATATTTGCGGACAATTGCGGAAACTACATTTGCGGAAAAAACTTTTGCTGAATATTCGCGGAAGGAAATTTGCGGAAACGACATAAAACCCAACATATTATATATTTATTTCTTTTGTTTTTGTAATTAAAAAGCACTAGTGAAAAGGGTATTTTTTGAGACTTTCTACACAGTATATGGTTTCTTATGTGATTCCGCAAATGTCGGTCTGTAAATGTCCTGCCGCCAATGTCGTCCCGCGAATGTTATTTCTGCAAATGTCGCATCCGCAAATGTTGCAGCGCAAAAAGGGAACCGCTAATTTCCATCCGTTTAAGTCGTTTCGCAAATGTCTTTCCGTAAAATTATTTTTGTATCTGCAACTAATTAACCCAGGGCTCGGAAACGTCCTTTATTTAAAGATTTGTCCTTTATTTGAGATCCGAAATCTTTAGAATTTTTGAGATTTTAAGTCAAAATCTTTATTTTTGTTGCTTAAAAATCAATAAGCACTGGATAAAATGACACTTTTTGACCAAATGTCCTTTATTTTACCAAAATCTTCTTTATTTGAAAATTTTAATTTCCGAGCCCTGGTTTAACCGTAGATCTCGCCATGCCCCCCTCCGCCGGAGATCAGGCATGTGCGCGCGCCCTACTTTTAATGGCCCATACCAGGCGAAATTTTTTTGGTTTGGCCGACAGATATTTTCAAAAAGTGGCCCGTGCAGATGCCTGCATAAAATCATATAAAATATAAAATTTTGGGTTTCACGTTACCCTTGTGGTTTGGTGTTTACTTGCAAGTTGCAACATGGGTATAGGCAAACCATAGAATGACCAAGGCTAAATCAGACAAGCCTCAAAAGTTCCAATAAGAAGGCGTAGAACCTTAGGGCAATTTATTGCCCTAAGGTTATTGCCCTAAACCAAAACTAAAAATACAAGACGAGTAGAAAATGTTTATTGTAATCTATTTATAAAATATTAAATTTATTATAATCTGATTTATAAAATTCGTCTTTATACTTTTTCTACAGCTTTCACAGAAAAATGTTGCCTGAAATTTGGTCGCAACGCAGATACATGAGTGAAGAAGATTTTTTATTGGCACTTCGTTTTTTCAAAGTCGAACTGACCAGCAAGCAAGTCAAAAAGTATGGAAGTTTTCAATATTTTTCTAGAGAAATTACTTATAGACTGGAGGAAACCTTCACATTCAAAGTCACTGTGGATACAGAAGGATGCATTGTCAATTATATTGAAAGAGGTTTTTATTTGAAACATGTTATAGAAAGAGGATTTGACAAAGGTTTGTAGATTGTGTAGAAACTCGTCGACGCAAACTAGAAAATGGTGCTAGACCAAGTGGAATCAATGATTCCGACAGCGGGGACACCGACTCCGATGAAGAACATTGTCGTATAGCTAGGATCAAGGATTTGATGGACTTTAAAGCTCAGGAAATGAGTGAAAATACTCCATTGGAGGCAGTTAAACAACCAGGTATATAAATTTCGACGTTACTCGGTAAAAACTTTTCTCTGAAAGGCTCCAGAGCTGTGAATTCTTTTATTTTGTAGTAAAAACTCAAATTTCTGCAATAGACTTTTAGTAAATAAATTTTACATTTAAACCTTTCAAAATCACTTACAAAGCTTTCTAAACTTATTAACAAAATCTACACAAAATCCAACAAAATTCCACTCCAAATTTACTTGATCCTCTGATTGCAAGGCTCAAGACTAGGGTTGTCGAGCGCTCGATATTTTCGAGTCGAGTGCTCGATTCAAAATTCGAAAAAAAAATCGACCGTTTTTAACGATTTTTGATAATTAGAAAAAACTTCTAGTTTTCTAATATAAGATGTTTTCTGTCACATTGATATCTTTTAGGATAAAATTTTTAAAATTTAATTTTTAGTATCATCAGTCAAGAAGACGCGCAGAACAAGAAAGACTTTTAAAGACCATCGCAAATCTTCCAAGGTCTCATCATCACACAGCTCCCCTCGGCGATTCTCGCCTAAGGTTTCTAAAGCAGCAAGTCACTATCAAAAAATACCTAAGCACCAATCCAAAATTAAAAATACAAGACGAGTAGAAAATGTAAGAGCTGATAAAATAGTGATGGATCAAACCGGCATGATAAGTCATACAGTTAGTTTTCACAACTGTTTTTATATGTTTTTAATCGAACAAAATGCTTAAATTGTAGCCAGAGAAACCATCGAGTTCTCAATTAGATCAAGCACCAACGAAATTTGCTTTAGCTCAACCACCCGCTGATCAATCACTACTTCAAGATCTTGTAATAAAAGATTCTTCGAACACTTGTTCTATGCCCGTGGACCATCGCCCTGCTACAGAAACCTCCTATTCTAGTATATTTTGGGATGAGGATGGTGAGGAAGACAATTTGTTGCCACTCAGGGTAATATATTTATTGAAACTTGGAGAACACAAACATAAATACAGTCCATCCTAGATATAAGGCTACCTGTTGGCACTGACCCCTAATGGCATAATATCGAGGGTAGCACTTTGCACAGGGTGGTTGGATCGAGGGTAGACTGTACGACATAAATCAGTTAAAAATAATTATAGATGCAAAATGCATGTAGGGTTAGTGGCTGGCCCACACAAAATCCAGACAATTAGCCGCTTCATTGGCGCCAGTTAACCGCCATTATACTAGAGTATGTAGAGTACCGATAAGTATGCCTCAGCCAATTGCGTATACTATATATTCTTAAAAAGCTTTTAGAATTAGTAATTTAGAATTATTGATGATAAATTATTATCTTTTTGTATAAAAATTTTATAATATTTTTTTTGGAAAACAGAGGGGGAGGCTAAGGCATATTATTTGGCCGATAGGACGATTTATAATTGGTTGGCTAATTGGACAACCCTAGGTACGGCCTAGTTAATAAAACTATGTTCAAGTTCTATCTTTCTTGACCTTTAAGCACAGCCAAATAATTTTGCCAGTTCAGCATGAATTACTACCTATTCCTGTCAACACTAATCAGAAGCACAACCGAAAAGAGGCAAGACATGCCAAACAATTGAAGCAAAAGTCAATAGAGTCGCCAAGAGCAGCCAAACCTTACCAAAAAGTCCCTCCCAGACAAGCATCAAACTTCTTATCCCGACTTAGTTCACCTATTTCGGTCAAGGGTCGCCCAAAACTTGCTGGAGCTTTGAAGTGCTTACAACCACAAAAGAGATTAGATAGCACTGAAATAGTGGAAGGACCATCTATTAGTGTTGTGACCAATAGAATTCCCATGCTAGATATTCTTAGCACTCCTCCTTTTACTTTGGGCGCAAGGTTAGCTTTGAGAAATTAAAAAGTTGTTAATTTTCGAGTTACCGTAATTCCTCTAATAAGCCGCCCCCCCCCCCCTCTGGTTCAAAATCGTGTTCTTGACATTGTGTTTTTGACCAATTTTTTGAAGACTCCTCTTTGGCAATTTACCCCTCAATTTTTAGCCAGTGAGATGAGCTACAAAATAGATGGTGACTTGCCTAACAGTGGTTTTCAAAACATAGGTCAAAAACACAATGCCAGAAACCCGTTTTTTGAATTTAGGGGGGGGGGGAGCGGCTTATTAGAGGAATTACGGTAATTTTTAAAATTTCGAAGGACCTTTCGGTAGGCTAAAAACGTTAATTTTGGAGGCGTTCGGATTTTTTTCTCACGAGACAGTAAAAAAACTGAAAGCAATAAACTTCTATCTAACGGGTGGGGGGAGGTGGTCGGTTGATTTTCAAAAAGCTCCACAAGTTCCGTCTATGCGGAGACTCACCCTTACTATTGAATTTTATCGATCGGAAGGATGTAAATGTATAGGAAAATATAGCAATAATAAAGTTTTGCAAACTTAAATTTTAAATGCAGTTATAGCCAAGACCAGCTGGGCCAGAACTCTGCAACCCCTGAGAACAACAATATTGAACATCAGAGAACAGAAATGTTGGACAGATGTGCTGGAAGTTCAGACTCTCAGATTTCCATCTGTGAGACCAACTTGAGTGTGATGAACAGGGTTTTGCAAGAACTGCCGATCTAGAGGGCTTCAACAAAAGATTGGTATGGTTTTCTATGAACTAGAAAGATTGTATTTACAGGCGTACCCAGGAAGTAATTGGGGCAGGATCGCACCCCTTTTATCTCTTGAGCTATTTTATCATTACATGTTGTTAGAACGCCTCACACGCAATCGAATTTTTGACCGCTTAAAGTGGAGAAAATGTATGTTAACTTTTGAAAATGAGCCAACAGTTTTTGAAGCTTAATCTTGACGTCTCCAAAATATAATTTTGATCGGTCTTACAAAGAACTAGAAATACGGCTGAAAGGGCTACTAAACCTCCCTTTGAAATCAGAAAAATGGTTGAGAGGATAAAAATTTTGGGTTATTTGAAATTTATTCTCGATTTTTATCTAAATTCTTTGCAGACGACCTATAAAAACTATTCTTACATGATTTGCAATACTTTTTTGTCTAGCTCAAATAACCATAAAAAATCATGCACCACATGATTTGAAAATATTTTTTTTTTGAAAATATTTATCAAAGCATAGGAAACAATTCTGTAGAAAAATTCAAAAATTATTGCTGGTCATCCAATGAGTCATCATTTAAATAAAAATTGTTATTTCACACAAATACCAAAGATGCCAGCAAAGCAAATTTTTTAAACAATTTTTTTTCTGAATACCGTACTTCGTGTATTAACTCCCCATGGGGAGTTATTTTTCAACCCCGAAAATATCGGAAATTTTCGAGGTCGATTTTGAGATTTTCTGGTTCTCAACCAAAATATGAAAAGTAGAATCAGGTAAACTAGTAGTAAGTAAGAAAACGCAAAAAACAGATTTTTTAAATGTTTGTTGTACGCTGAGATATGAGGTCCGTATGGGGGAGTTTTTAGAGGGTGGAAAGATGTTAGAGGAAATACGGTAAGCGCTAAATTTTTAACATACAAAAATTTAACATCTGCGATTTATCTAAAAAAACGTAGGTCCATGATACAAAAGCGTAGAAAAAAGCTGCATGGAGTAAGATCCGTAAAGTCCAGAGGCCAGATGGTTGAAATGGAGGTTTATCTCATGGTCAAAAGAATTGAAGTCCCTAGAATTCTCGAAAATAGTAGATTTCCACCTCAGCGACATGGATAATAAGATTGGTTGTTATTCTTTTCGACCCACAAAAGTCTCCTTTCTTGCAACAAAAGTCTCTTTTCCTGCAACAAAAATCTCTTTTCCTGCAACAAAAATCTCTTTTCCTGCAACAAAATTATTTTTTTCCTGCAACAAATTTGACTATGCAACAAAAGTCTCTCTTCCTGAAAAAAATTTGTCTTTTTTTGCACCAAATTACTCTTTTCTCTTAACGAATCACTATTTTCTTACTGTGTTTTGCTATTTATTGCCTATATTTACAGATATCTTAAAAAGTTTATAATACAAACGAAGTTAATCATAAAAATCAGCCAGGGAAATCCAAGCTAATTGCACATAATCAACTTTTATTTGCAACCACTAACAAGAAAATACCGATAACAAGTCACACACATCATAAATTAACACCAACAATAATTGTGTCGAAACAGGCTCAAAGCTCTTTCGATCTGTCGCGTCCTTCCTCTTTTTCTTGGCTTCTGCAGCGGAATTGTCTTTGGTGGGTATATCTTGACTTGAGTAACGAATTGATGCCTTCGGTAGCGCAGTTAGTCGCAATGATCATTGTTCCACTTTCGCGGCCATTCCGGTAGAGCCACTTGTTGTAGGTTTCACGGTCTAAGTAGGATGCAATGAACTTCCCTAGACCGATAGATATTAGTTCTGTTCTCTCCCACTTCTCGATCCAATGCCGACAAAGCGTTCTAGCTGCTGGAAAGTTTTTTATTGTAATAAAGCAATAAATATTGAATTTGTCAACACACCGATAACAAATTCCCTATCAGAGCGTGCTCGGGCAAGTAGACGCACGTCTTCCTGAATCTCCACAACTGCATCGGAATACGCGGCTACCTTCGGAAGTTCCTTCTTCAAGTTCATTATGACATGAAAGAAGCATAGCTGATCGTCGGAATTTAGCCAGACTATTCTACGAGCTGGAAAAACAACTTTGTTAAATATTGAATGCATTGTAATTTAATCTATGACTATAACTAATGTACCGGCAGTAATGGATGTATCGGCATTTCTTACGACTAATTTGGGATGATAAAGATTCTCTAAATCGGCATACTTGATGGCGTTAAAAACACCCTCATAGGCGAACTTGCTTTGAGAGCTGCATATGCCGATGACCGTTGGATGAAAGCGCTTGTTCGCGTCTGAGAATCTAGCCACCTAAGAAATATCACTGATCCATTTTAAAAGAAGACACTCTAGAACTTACAAGAACAGGATAACCGAGAAGATTAATCTTGTACGTGGCGTCAGTTTGGACGATGTTTGATCTGTGCTGCTTGTTCATCAAACGGCGCGTTGTAAAGATCAAGAAGAACTGCCATTCCGAAGAATTAAGCTCACCATGCTTCTTAGGCACCTCTCGCTTGCCGAATCCAATGCAGTACGGAGCGTCTTCAATAACCGGAATCGCCTTGTTGTCTAAGATCAATCTTCGTACGGATGCGCATCATGGCCGGGCAACTCTAAACTCTTAGATGAGTATGATTGAAGAACTTGCAGACGGATTCCTCAGTATTCCACTTCTTTCCCGGTCTCCCTTGAAGCCTATAATCAAAAATACATAGAGTGTAAATACTTGGAAGTTTAAATATCTAACTTCTGCCACCGGAATTCGTGTTGCATCATCCATTCTCTGCACTGTTCTTCTGTCGAGCATTTTACTTGTGTTTGCCAGTCAAGTGCAGTTCTACGAGTCATCTGGTCTTGCAATATATTGTCTTAATATTCTTTGTTTACTTGATTTGATAAAATTATGAAAAAGGTTAAGATAAACAGAAAGAAAATTATGAAAAGGGTAATTTGTTGCAGGAAAATAGTAATTTTGTTGCAGGAAAAGAGATTTTTGTTGCAGGAAAAGAGACTTTTGTTGCAGACCCAAATTTGTTGCAGGAAAAGAGACTTTTGTTGCAAGAAAGGAGACTTTTGTGGGTCGAAAAGTATTTCAACCAATAAGATTTGCAAGTCATATTGCATTGAAAAAAATTTAAAAAATTTGAGTTTTGAAAATTTATCTTGCTCCTTTTTGATATTTTTGCGAAATATCCCTTTTTATTTAAATGATGACTCATTGGACGACCAACAACAATTTTGTAAAACTTTTTGACAGAATTGTTTCCTGATGAGCATTTAAAAAAAATCCAATAAATATGATCTTTAAAAAGAAGTTATGGCCAAAGTTAAGAGGGACATAATTGGGCCACTCTGTAAAATAATTCAAATTTATCATAACACTGAGCAAGGATAGCTGAACCTAGAATCATGATATGGGCTTTCAGTTATTGTGTAAAAAGAAAATTTTGAGCATTTTAAATTTTACCGGGTCAAATGGACCCAGTTTCACAGAATGAAGGTACTCAAAAAGGTAAAAGCTTCGAAGTACCATCAATTTTCATGCCAATTTTTTTCAATTAAACGAATGCAAGCACCATACCCTTTTTGCCGACTCCAAGTATTATATCAAAGCAAAAATATTTGAAGCAA
The DNA here is from genome assembly GCA_004194705.1 of Ditylenchus dipsaci. NCBI lineage: Eukaryota > Metazoa > Nematoda > Chromadorea > Rhabditida > Anguinidae > Ditylenchus > Ditylenchus dipsaci. Next base: position 511,040 of record SADC01001309.1, on the reverse strand, counting down.
AAAACGTTTCAAAATTTTTTCAATGTTGCACTTTTCGATGCATTCATCATATTAGAGTCATAAAATGTACATTTTTTAGGTTGCTAAACAACTAGAACGGATCTTACAACAAATCAATAAAAATTGATTGTTGAGAACTTAATAGCATCGAAATTACCTTTTTTAAGTGCCGCACATTTATATGCTTGTTCCACTAACAATTTTTTTGGCTCATACTGTTAAATAATTGTTTGTTTATTAGTATGAAAAGAACTATCTGTAGCAACACATAGAATTTTTTTCAGAATATCTCTAAAAATGAATTTTTCAAAAACTTTTCGTCTAGACTCCAGCATCTCTGCAATTAGGGTAATTTGTAGTAGTTAGTTTACCTACCGCAAAAAGAGTCTCTAAATGCATTTTTGACCAGAAGTCTTGCTCGGAATCATGTCTAAGGTAAGTGAGTTCAAATACTATCTTTTTGGGGTATGATCAAATACTGTCTTTTGGGGTATCCAGGTATCCTTTCAAGTTGGTTCATTTTGGTTTTTCAAGGCAAAAAGTCAAATTTTGGTCAAAAAAAAATCCAAAAGGGTCTTTCCGGGTCCTAAAAACATGTTTTCTATTGTTCTAAGGGCCTAATATGGCGTTTAAAGTGGTTAAAACCGATTTTCGGGCAAGGCACACAGTCTGTAGTTTAGCCAAATTGCTTAGCCAAAGAGGAACAATAAAGCGTGTTGCAGAATCGAAAAGCTAAGTGAGCCATGCAATTAATGGTCAAAAATTTTTAAATAATCGGCTGAGATAATAGTAGAAACTGAAATTCCTTCTTAGTTTTAAGCAAATTTAGGCTTGACAAGATTGCTTTTTGACAAATTTTGTTTTTGACATGTCTTATTACGGGCAAACCTTTTCTTGCCGTAAAAATACTCTTTTTTGCCGCAAATTTTTTTTTGCCGCTAATTTACTTTTTTCTGCAGCAAATGTGCGTTCTGCCAATTTACTTTTTTCTGTCGTAAATTTGCTTTTTTCTGCCGCCACTTTATTCTAATAATGAATGTTTTTGAAGTCAATAACGCTGGATTTATTAATGGAGGCTTTTCGGGTGAGCATTGACGTTCAAAGTGACACAGTTGTTGTACGATATACCTAGATCAGCCAATCTAAATCCTTCAGAACGTTTTAATTGATACCAGGATATCTTCATTTATCATACCTATATTTCAAAAAGAAGTTACATCTATCGTCCGTATAAAATTCAAATTAAACCCCATTTAAAAGATGCTGGTCCGGATCTCTCTGAGTGCATGCTATGTTTTTTAATATTGTATTTACGAGTTTGGTATCAAAATGATCCTTAGGCTCTTAGAGGCCCAAGTAGACTGTCAGCGATCACACAATTGTTGAAGCCAATATCTACTTAAGATTTCAAACCTGCTTTTTATCAAAAAAAATCACCCATTTTTGTTACTCGCTGCTTCGATATCTTATAATCTAATAATTCCCTGCTTATTTTTGATGTGCTTGCACAGCCCCTGTGCAGCCTAGAACTTTATTCGAAAAAAAAAGTTGCTGCGCAAACAGGAGAATTTTTGAACCGTTCCTTACCAGAGCAAGCCTTCCCAAGCTACTCACATTTCTAAAGTAATTTTGATATAAAACCATTTCCATCAAGTTTTTTGTGAAGCTCTAAATTTAGAAATTTGCTACCGTCCTTTCAAACGTCAATAAAACAGGTAAAGTGGCGCTAGTAGCGAATACCCCTCCCTCCAAATCTCACCTTTCAAAAATATCTGTAACTACCTTTTGGAACAACAAATTTAGGCTTGGCCCGTAGTCTTGGGAGTGGGCCGGCGTACGGAAGTTGTGACTGATAAATGCGTAACGCTATTTTTCTGGGGTCTGGGACATATATTTGAGTAGCCTTTACTTAAGTTTTAAAAGAAAAAATTTAGTTTAATTTAAGTTCAACTCAATCAATGAAAAAACATAAAGTGTGCACCCAGAGGGATCCGAATCAGAGACTTTTAGATTAGTTTTGAGTTGAATTTTAAAGATTTCCATGCGATACTACATACGGACAGCAGATGTGCCCTACTATTAAGTAAAAATTCTCAAAGATGCATTACTCTAAGCAATTTTAAAGCACCTCTACCTAACTCAAGCTACTTCAAACAAACCCGAACCACTAAAAACATTAAAACAGCTTTAGATACCCCAAACTGTCCTAAACAACCTCAATCCAGTCTAAGTACTCGAAAATATTATAATATTATAACATTTGAAGTATTTAACATATCATAAATGTTAAAAGTAGCAGATTTAGGGTGCACGCACGGTTACTGCTCATTTGGGCACCCTTTTTTGGGTAGACTAAATTTGGGCAAGTCTCATTTGGGCACTAATTTCTGATATACTTTATTTGAAAATTAAAAGCTGCGGTTTCTCAGATATTTTTCGAAAAATAGTTTTTAAAGGAACAGTAGGCATTAAAGTGGATGAGAAACCACCAGGTATCACTATGAAAAAGGGCTCACCTAGAACTGGACAAAAAGTCATCTGACGATTAATTCAAATGAGAAACAATTGGTCTCGGTACAATTTGTTTCAGAAATAATTATTTAGTACTTAAGTGTTTCTAGAAACAATATTTTCCGCACTGAACAAAGTGAACAATAAAATAACTAATACAGTGGACACTCGACATAATACACCATTGATGTAGGCCATTTACAACTAGCCGTTACAAAGGCCATCTATAAATGGCCATCTCTAACTGGCCGTACACTACCATACACCGAGTAGTGGAGAGCCACTGATGGGGAGCGTCCACAGGTACATATGTAACTCCATATCTGCTTTTCCGTCCCTACATTAACATAACTTCCCAAACACACCTTACCTACCAAGTAAAATCACATTAAACAGCCAATCTTTATTCACTCTTTACTTTTCAACAAGGCCCAAATATTTAACAGCAATTCAACACATTTGACTAATCTAGAACAGTTAAATTTCCTTGATTCTTTGAATAACTGAAGATTTCTGTCGGATTGTAGCTTTTTACCAGACGCTTTCTCTGCAATGCGATCCGCTTGTCGACACTTTTCATGGCCTCCTTCGCTTTTGGCAATGCAACTTTTCTGCCGATTTGTTTCGATCACTGCTTTGCAACCATCCACTTTTTTGACGCATCGCCACTGCTGTATTCCTTCCTCATCGGGCTGTCCTGACTGTTGATAAACTTTCCCTGAAATAGGTACAAAGCGTCGAAAGAACAATATGTAAAAGACCAACCTTCAAAAACTGCCAGCTCACTTTGACTTCCATTCTTTTTCGGCTGTTGGCTTGGCGTCAAATAGATCGGCACTGGAGGATCAATGACCGCTTTCCTTTTTTTAGGGCGTCCCGGTCGCACTGTTGCTTGATGCTCTTCGGCTGGCCCCTGATCCTCTTGGTCATCGGACTCGACTTGGTCTGCCACTTCATTCCAATCACTCCAATAATCGTCTGAGCAAGCTTCATCCTTACTGCTGTAGTCGATTCTTCGACTAATGACGTTGCAACTGTAAGAGCAGAATAACACACCCGGTTAACGTATGAAAGTAACATTATAGAAAGAGAAAACAAACTATAGAACCCATTATTTGCAAGAAAGTTTTTTGTGAAATAGTTTTGTCAAAGAACAATTATTTCTGAAACAAATCGTACCGAGACCAATTGTTTTTCATTTGAATTAATTGTCAGATGACTTTTTGTCCAGTTTTATTATTTGCCAGATACTTTTTGTCCAGTTCTAGGTGTGCCTGAAAAAGCACTACCTCTAGAATTAAAATATTTAGGATTCAAGCAACAGTAATGAAAAACCATGCAGGGTACCCTGTCAAAAATCGTGCCATTTTAATGGCTTTATCATGGAAAACATCGATTTTACGAACGAAATTTGTCCACCTATGAGGAATTGATAGAAGATAGAATAGTTTTATACACCAAAATGTAGCCAAGACTCTAGGCTTTCATTGAGCTATCAAACAAAGAAAAGTTAGTATAAAGTTGAAGCTAGAATTTTAAAAACATCCAACGATGTCCAATTTCATGACATCATACACAGGACTATCTCCGAAGTTTTCGGTAGTATCCTGGAACTGACGTTTTTTCGTAATTTTTATTTACATACTCATTTGCAACCTTATACTCAAAATGTAGCCCTGCTTCCTGGCGTCATGTTCATCATATATTTGTAAATGAGCATGTAGATTAAAATTGCAAAAAAACGTCAGTGCCAGAATAGTACCGAAAATCCTGCCCCTCAATATTACTCTTTTGTCCCTTGATCAAACCTTCGCTAGCTACCGTGTTTTTCTGGTGATTTCGGTGTGTAAAAATTCTATCTAATTATCCATGAAATTCTGACTCTAGAAAAGCACTAAACGCGTCGATAAATAAATAAAAGCGGTGGAGGCTCATTCTACCAGGCTCATGGTATATATAATCAAATACGCATCATTTTGGCTGGTTTCTATTAATTTCGATAGTCATTTGAATGAAATCCCAAAATTAGGACATTTGCTGACGGCGAAACAGTGCTGGAAATGATTGCTATCGATTTCTCGATAGTTTTTGGTTCTAGAAGTTGGTAACCTTTCTAAAAAAGAGAAAAAAAGGGTGGACACTCAGTGGGAATTGAACCTGTGTCCTTATAGGGCGATGCATATAGGAAGTTACCCCCCCTTTAACAGAGTTTTCTTGGGTACTTCAATTACAATGGGTGAAATATAAATCTAAGCAGAAATTATTTCTGTGTTTGAAAGGCTATCTGTTGAGAATAAACAGTGTTTATAATAAACGCTGAAAAAAGCGTAAAAACAGGCAGAAAAGCGGCAAACCAAGTAAATTAGCGGCGAAGAAATTCGAAAAAGTTGCGGCAGAAAATGTATATTCGCTACAAAAAAAGTAAATTTACGGCAAAAAAAAAGTAAATTTACGGCAAAAAAAGTAAATTTACGGCAAAAAAGTAAATTGGCGAAAAAAAAGTAAATTGGCGAAAAAAAAATTTGAGGCAGAAAAAAGTAAATTAGCGGCAATAAAAAGTATTTTTGCGGCAAGAAAAAGTAAATTTGAAGTAAAAAGTAAACAAAAAGTCTTTCTGCTGCAAAAGTAAGTATTTCTACGGCAATTTTTTTACGGCAGAAAAAAGTCTTTTTGCAGGTTCAACCCCACGTAGTGGCACACTTTTTTTGGCTTCTTTGGGCAGTTTAGAGGTGATTAGACTTTTTTGACGCCAGATTCGGGATCAGCGACCTAAATTACCTCTAAAAAATAGTGGCCACTACGTGGGATTGAACCTGCAATACCAAAAAAACACCATTTTGGGCCAAAAAACGCGAGCACTTACGCACTGCTTTTTCAAACATAAATGGCTTCCCCCCCCCCCTTTAACTTAAAGGCTTTAAGCAATCAATTGGTAAACCCATTGCCAAAACGACTTGACTTACAAAATTTCAGGAATGCAGAAAAAGCAATTATTTAGCAAAGTTACTTTTATAGACTTACTCTATGAATTCTAACCATTTTTCACTGTTTCCTAAAAAATTCCTTGCCGTCCCTGTAGTTAAATACCAACACTGATGTGTAAAATGCAAATCATATTTATTATTAACTATCTCTAAACATACATGTCCTCCTAATAGTCAGTTATATTCACAACAATGAGGGTGTTTTCACAAAGTATTCTCTGAACATCAAGTAGTGTTCAAAAGCGTAGATCTGAAATAGCACTAAGTACATCCTAAGGTAGAGCCTCATTTGACCCATCCAATGATGACTCTTTTTAATTGAGTGCTGGTAAACTGAGCGAACACAGAAGCGTGTCATCTTAAATTTGATTTTGTTATTTTCTACAATAATTTGTCGATTTGTGTACCTCAATGAAGCTGTCTGGCCGGTTTTGTGTGCCTAGACGATAAGTAATGCTTCGAAGGAGATCATTAGTCTTCAGAATCAGAAGCATTTGTCGAGGCATCAAATCCAACACTTTTAGAATTTGAGGGACTAGGGTTGAGGCATAGTGCTGGATTTCCTTCCTCTTAAATAAACGCTCTTACAGTCAAATTTATATAAAAAGGCACTGGCTAACCGACAAAGAAATTAGACTAAAACCGGTATGCCAGGCTGGTCTCCAGAGATGCCGCTTTATCGAAAGTCGTTTATTCGTTCTTCTCTACTTCTAAAATATGCACAACGATCGTCAGTGACTGTCAAAGGGCGCAGAAAATTTTAGGTACGGTTGTAACAGAAACCAAGTTGCAAAATCCGTATAGAACTTCCATGATTAGGAAATTGAATGAAATTGTAAATTAAATTGGCGGAAAAACCATTGTCAGAGACGGCAATGGCCCTTTAAAGTCCTAAGGGAATGACTTCATGAAGCAGGGTGACTTATTAGAGGATATACGATAATTGGGTCACGTGCGCTCTTTCTGACTCATTCTTCGAAAGGTGTGCGCCACGGATAAAACATACCTCTTCTTCTTTAATAGCCACTTTAGTGATGCCTTTGTTGATAGACTCCCAGGATCGGGAAGCTACCTAAATTTGTAAAAACACGTTGTAACTATATAATTCAACTTAAATAAAATAGTTACAATGCAGGCAAACAGGCCAAAGTACTCGCCTATACCCATTTCTCCACATATTCTGGCAATCTCGTCTTTGCAGATGTCGGCAACCTTGTCTTCCGGCAAAAGCCATCTCTGCCACACTTTCCAAGTCTTGGGTATGTGCTGTTTGTAAGTCTGGCGGGGCAAATGGGATATGTGCTTGAGGATGGCCAGCCACAGGTGCGAATAGTTGACTCGAGTGGTCTCTTCCAAGTTCTAGAGCAAGATTAGATCGGTCAGAAAATCTCAGGTAGTACCTGATAAAGACCATGATCCAGCAAGATGATTTCTTCTTCACCAGTTTCCTCGTTCCTTTTGACAAGCACGTTACCAGGATGTGGGTCGCAGTGAATGAACCCTTTTTTGAAAATCATCTCACTGTAGATGCGCCCAATCTTACGGCAAATCTAAAAAACGACTTTTTCACAGTTATTGTATATCCTTGATCAAATTGTACAGGATAGGTCAAATTTTTTGGCGGTTTTAATTTATTCTTTTCACTATCTTGAAATTCTGTGTTCACATATCAACTTCTATTGAGCCACAAATTAGTACATCAGAGGTCGAAAATACGATTTTACTTTGGTCTTCTTTATGGCTTGGCCTGCAGCCACGTAGATCTCTAAGTATTTACACATCAAGCAGCAATATACCATATATACTAAAAGAATTTAAAGACCAATGGAAGCCGATCTGTGAAAATAGAATTATTATACTTTACCATAGCTTTTTTTTTAAAGTTGTCTTTGGAGTCGGAGTAAAAAAAGTAAGAGCAAGTAAAATTTGTAGCCAGTGAGATGAGCTACAAAATAGGAGTCTGCAAAAAGTAGTACAAAAACCAAATGCAAAAAACACCACTTTGAATGAAGTGTGGGGCGGGGGATGGGAGTTAGTGGTTTGACGCCATTGTTAAAAAAAAGTACCTCATGTTTGTTGAGCTTGTGTTTTTCGAAATATTCAATGTCGTTAATCTGACCACCTTCACAGAACTCCATGGTGAGCACCAAATCTGTGGAATACTCGTGGTGTATTTTGGGCACCTGAATTTATGGTATTTGTGTGGTTAGTACTAACACCAATGTCGAAATTACCCTTAAAAATTTGAGATGAGAAAACATTTTTCGAACGGTGTCTGCATTCTTGGCCTCATTCAAGAAGTCCAGTTCTCTAGGCAAGTTGGTCTTGGCCTCTTCTAGCAGCCAGTCCAATCGAAAGTCTGGGAACACGGCTGAGGCTATTCTCAGGAAAAACTGAATTTAGTATTTTTGAGCTCACATTTTGACTAGTTATAAATTTATTTCAGGGTTGTCCATTACGCCGGAGAATCAGGAATTGGCTAAATTAGCCGGCTATCTTATTATTAGTCAAACCCATTTTATTTATTGGATTAGCCACCTCCATTGTAGCTATGTCGACCACACTGCGAGCCTTGACTTTAGGATGTTGAATTTTGACTGCCACTTTCTCTCCCGTCTTTTTCAGTCTGGCTTCATGCACTTGAGCCAAAGAAGCTGCACCACAAGGTTTAGGATTGAAATCCGTAAACACCTCATCCAACTAAATAAACAAATTTTAATTTTTTATTCAATTTCAAACTAGCCTACCTCTTTGTGCAAACTGTTTTTGCAGACCATCTTGATCTCTTCCAAATCGCTTTCAGGCGCTCTGGAGTGGAGCACTGAGAGTGTAGAGGTGTATTCATCAGGCAAGAGGTATTGTAGGGCGGCCACATGTTGGCCTATCTGAAAATACAGGGTGTTCAATCCTTTTTTTAGCTTTTCAAACAAAAAATTAATTTTCCACATTCTTACTGAAGAAAGTGGTCAATGACCCACTATTTGATAGCTGAGATAGCCCTATTCATTATACGCACAAACTTTTACATATGTGTTTATTTTTTTTGGCGGGAAAAAATCATAAGAAAAATAAGTTGACTTTGGGTTGACACAAGATTCGACTGATAAATGGATTAATTTTAACCTTAATGAATACTCCTCCATTATTTCTGGCCAAATCTAACAGTTTCTGAGCACTTCTCGAGTGGCAAGCCTTTAGCTTGGTCTGGTAGGTGTCATTGTCTGTGCTCAGACCAAACAAAGACCATTTGTAGTCGATTATCACAGAGGAAGCCTTGAAAGAACAGAAGTGTTGATCATTTCTGCAAACATTGCCCAAAAAAAATACCGTGAATCCAGCCCTTCCAAATCTAATAAGTCCAATATTTTCCAAAGAATAATTGTTCTTGTAGAAAAAGTAGAGCGAGGATCCGCCAATACCTCCTATAGCAGAGTATTTGACTGCAGTTTTTAAAATTTTCTTGAAAACAAGCTCATGACTAGAAGGACTATGTAAAGCGATAAACGAATTTTTTTAAATTATTTTAATTTAATAATTGTCTAAAAAGGCATAACGCCAACGCAATGCAAAAATTTGTTTTTTTGAATTTTTAGTGAAAAGTTTTTTGCAAGTGATATTTGCAAGAAAAAATTAGTCAACATTAAATCAAAAATTTTTTAACAGTACTGGAATGAAACTTAATTATGCCGCAAAAGAAAAGTTATGTCAGTACAAGAGTCGGTATCGGCGCCCACATCGTGTTTGTACGTATTAATAATTGTGAATTATTTCAAAAGGTTCGAGAAGAGTTTGCAAAAAGTGGGCCAAAATTATGTTTTTTTTACGAAAATCTGTCCAAAATCCAGGCTAAAATTTACCATATCCAATTTGGAGGGAAGTATATCTCCTATGTATATCTCCTATTAGAAATCACTTTTTTATCGTTTTTTTTAACGAAAGCTGACATCCTGGGAAACACGGCAAAATCAGTGAAAAAAATGATTACGCCGTTTAGACCCATTTTTTGGCCTCCGAAGTCAAAAAAGCGTGACAGACTCTGAATATCTTTTTTTAAGCAATTAATCAATATAAATTAACTTTTTCGGAAACCTATATTAGTTTATAATTTTTTTTGACATTTCCTCGTAATATCTGTGAAGTCGAATGATAAAACACGTCCGCAGGGTGAAAATTCTAGCTCACATACTTTATTTGAAGTAAATTGACACAGACCAGATCAAAATATTATAAAATCTTTTTATTAGAGTTTTGTAGCATATATACATCAGCATAAAATTTTCTCCAAATCTGTCCGATTTGATCAAAAAAGCCTTTTTGGATGCTTATTTTTTCACTAACATGCAAATATTCAATTTCTTCAGCATTTTTTATTTCATTCCACTTTTGCTTTTGAGTAGTTGGATTGCCAGTCTTAACAAATTGAGCGAAACTAGAGACTAATTGTTCTGTTAGTTCCAGTTCTTCAGAGCTGAATGAAGATTTATCCACTGGAAAATATGGAATGCAATCCATCAAGTATTGGTATTCGTAAGCATGGGGAGTGTAGGTCGGTATACCCACTAAATCTCGGTGATCCACATGAATGTAGTCCATAAAATACATGTATTGAGGCCAACCAAGTTCCAGCTTTTCTGCTATTTCTACTAATATGCCGCCAAAGAAAGTTTCATCGCTGGCTAGCTATAAATAGTAAAAAAATGATTAACAGCAAATATTAGATTGCCCCAAAGATTCTGTCCGTTTTTGATGTAATTTTTGTGGCATTGTGCTTTTTATGAAATTTTCGACAAATTTTGAGAAATTGAACTTTTATTTTGTAGCCGATATTTGTCAGCAAAAATTAAGTCAACTTTTCAAACTTGTCAAAAAATTATAAAAACACAATGCAACAAAAATTTAGTAAAAAAACGGACAGAACTTTCAGGAAAACCTAGGGTTAGGTGACGTTCTACGTCGAATTCCAATTCTACGTAGAATTCTCTGGAACTCTACAACTTTTCTACGCTTATTTCTACAGTCGACGCTGCCGATAAGGACGCTCCAATTAAGGACGCCCTCTCAACAAGGACATATTTTTTTGTTTGGCTTACAAAAAATAAGGCTGACTTGACGCTCTTAATAAGGACGCTCGTAATAAGGTCACGCTCCCAATAACGACGGCAGTGTCCGGTCCCCGCCTTATAAGTCCCGTTCTCAATAAGGACAAATTCAACAAAAGTCAATTTAAACTAAAATTTGTCTCAAGTGACAACAAATATTTGATGCTACTAGGTTATACACCACACAAAAAGCTACAATTTTTTAAATTATCATTTCTACGGTAGAATCCTGCGTGGAATCCAACGATTCTTCTTTCTACGTAGTATTAACCAACTCTAGAGAAGTTTTTCGGAAGCAGATACTTTTGCTGGGACATTTTTTTCCTAGTTAGAGCCGGACATTTTTCAAAAAAAAACTCGAAAGATCGATCCAGATCTGCAAATTTTTGCAGAGCTACGGCATCTCAAATACTTTCACATCGGACTTTCGACCTCCATTGTAAACACTCTATTTATGCCTCCGGCTCACCTTCGACTAATTTGACAGTTTTTTGAACGGAGATTAAGTCCGAAATGGTGACTGGAGGTGACAAAACCCCAAAACCTCTTCTCTCTTCACGTCCAACAATAATTTTGGATTTAATCTGCTTTCAAAACAAACTTCCATGATTCATGTTGGAACCACGATTTTGCTTGTTCAATCACTGGTTAAGTCTACTAGTTTGACTTATAATGACATACCTCAACAAATCTTTTGTACCAAAACTTTGGATCCTGTTCGGCCAAATATTCATCTCTATAGTAATAGCTTTCCGAGATATTAAGCAATTGATCTGCCTTGTCTCCAGCAACATCTTCCGCTGTTGTTATTGTTTTCAAATAATTTGTCAAGTTGGCTTTGGTGTATAGGTGCTGATCTTGAGTCCTAACTCCATGGTGATAGGCAAACACTGAGGTCACTGGGTTCTCTCCCATTAGAGCTAAACCAAAGCTTTAAGGATACAATGAATTTTAAAAAGGACAACTCACCAACTATCAAACCTTCCCTTTGACTAGTCCGTATATTGTCGGTTTTTTTGGTGCTTCTTCAGTAAGTTGAGATATGGTTTTTCCCGCAAAAAAATGGTTGTCCATAACTGGTGTCCACCATATAGGATTGATGCTGTTGCGCATCAGACCCTTCAAACAATTTTTAGATGTTTTGGTCAGAAATTTGAAGTTGTTTTATGTTAAAAATGTAGTGACATTTATTTGGTTTATCTAACAAGGAGGTTGTTTGGGCGTAGAAACGTGGTAAATAATGGAAAAGGCTCGTAATTGTAGGCAGAAATAGCCACGATGCCAGTTACAAACAAGATATTAAAAATGGATGAAATTTAAACGTAGCACCTAATTAGTAAAATCCAGCACCTAATTTTTTAAAATTGCATTTTCTAGCCTTTTTCAACATAAGAACATCTACCAAAGTCTGACTCTGGATCTCAGCTTTCCAAAAAGCTATAAAAATTTAATGGCTTGAAAAGTTGAAACATTTACATGTTTGAACAAAGTAAGTTGATTGGTTTAGGTTATTCACATTAAACCCATAAGTCTCTGAAGTTTTGAAATCATCCAATAGAGTTTTATAGCTTTTTGGAAGTTTAGATGCAGGGCTAAATTTTGGTAATAAAAAGTTAGAAAATTAACAGTTTGAAAATTGGGTCCTAGATTTCAGTAATTTGCAGTTCCAAATTGGTAATAGCGAAAAAATGGAAAGCACTCTTTTTTGACACAAACTTTCACATTAAAATCTATGGAAAAACTTACATAAGGCTTAGTCACTGCCCAGATCTTCTCTACTGGAACTTTCTTCAAGCACTCTTTAATGTTTTTGGAATCTTTGTGTTGACAGCCCAATTTCTCAGCTATCTCTTTAGACATGTCATAGGTCTTGTGAGTGTGGGTCCACAAGTTGTAGAAACTGCCACTCGACTGGATTACCTGATGGAAATATTTATTTGAATGGGGTGAAATGGTGAGAGAATGGCTTGATGCACTTCCAGCACTATTTCCCCAGACTGTAACCCTGTTGGGATTGCCTCCGAACAGGTGGATACGTTTGTTGATAAAGGCTAAAGCTGCTGTTTGATCCCAGAAACCGAGATTGCCTGCGTTTTGGTCATCGCCAAGTGAGAAAAAACCTGTAATTATGTAGGACTGAACTTTTTAAGTTTCAAAAGGTACAAATATTTGAATTTTCAGTAAAGAAGAATAATTTAAAGGGACGAAACCTTTTTTGTAAACCGCAAATCCAGTCAAAATAGCCGTCTAGTCCAAAATGTCGCAATTATTCCGAGTTCGCCGATCGTTTTTCAAAAACATGATATTCGGGTTTTTAAGCCAAGTAGCACCAAAAGAATTATCAAAAATAAAATAAATTAAATGATTAAAAAATAAATTTTGTAAACAAAAATGTTTGAATTTACCTAACTACAAGCATCGGGGCTTCAATTAGAACAAAATACGGTATAAAAATGTAGCCCAGATATCCAATTCCATTTAGTATGTTACGTGCCAATAGTAGATGTTAAAAATTAGGTCAAAAACCTAATGAACCAAATACCGGATTTCGGGGAAGGAAATACCTTTTTTTAAACTGTAGCCAAAAATGGCCGAAAAAAGATGGGCTTTAAATATTCTTGGCTTGCACATTAAGTAACATCAAAAGGCATTGCTTACCCCAAAAAGCCACCCTATATTGGATAGTCACTACAATCACGTTTCTAGGATTAAAATGCTTGGCCAGTTGTTTCCAGCCGTAGAACTCATTTAATCCATACACAAATCCACCTCCGTGAATCCAAACTAACACAGGGTAACCAGATGGATCTTCTGAATCCTGGATCGGTACCAATATATTTAGGTAGAGGCAATCTTCGGAAGTAGTCAGATTATATTGACTCATGTCTTCCTGTTGATGACATCCACGAGGCATGCTAAAACTTTGCAGTTTCCTATTTGGATCTTCTGTCAACGGTCTTGGATGCTGAATTTGGCAGTTTGAGTTTGTTAGTAAAGCCTGAGTTTTTTGGACGCATGCAGAGCACGCAAAAAAATATTAGCGTGTACTTTTTTTAACTATACGTTGCTTTTGTTGTGACAATATTTCAAATTTTTATCGTCGTTCTATCACTATTTCGCCCTCTAATAAACTCTCTTCTTAAAAGTGAAAAATATAATCCGAATAACTTTGTTTGCAATTTTGCCTCTAGTGCAAAAATTTGGAGTGTTTTTTTGCCTTGCTCACCTCTGTTGATTTTTTTGCCCAATTTGGTCTATAAGCCCCAATATGACTTAATTTTTTTAAAAAGATTTGAAAATTTTTTCAAGTGCGCATTTTATAATATTTTGCAAATCATATTTAAATGACTTCTAAGTGATTGTCGTATGCTTTAAACGAAAAAAAGCTGTTTTCTAGCCCTTTTCTTCACATCTTTCTTCACAGAATTTTTTTCGACGAAAATTTGACAAAAACACTGATTTGCCTTGGATCGCCAAGGCAGAAAGTCAAATATTGGTCGACTTGTTTTCTTCAAAATACCAACTTTTATGTAGACACATTATTTCGGGCCAAAAATAAAGGTACCTCAAGCTTGAGATCACCCACTGGAGGTTGGACATAAGGAAGACTTAGGTAGACCTTTGATATCTTCTCTCGTGTTTCTTCATGGTAATAGGCAAAACCAGTGGCCTCAAATTCAGGTAGCTGGACCACAAAATTTACTTTGCTACTGAATCGGATCCAATATGCTAGGAAAACAGCTACAAGTAGAGCACACAAAAAAGAAAATTTCCAAAACATTAATGAAGTAAAAAATAAATTTAAATTTGTTAAAATTTTTATAACATTTATACCTTTACTTATAGCAAACAATAAAATAAACTACTTATCGGCTTTGGAGTCCTTGAATAGTTTTTATGATAATATTGTGCTTGTGGAAGGCACAACAGTGATAGTTCAGCTAATTAGATGCGTGCAATCCTTGCTTCTGCTTTAATCAACACAAACAAAAGATTTATTTTATTTTTAAGGAACTAAATTTTTGGTCAACAAACATTGCATATTCGACGCTTTTTGTAACACTTTTTGATTATTTATTGTTTTTCCAAATTTTAAGGCCATTTTATTATTTTTTAATTAGATTTATGCTTAGGCGCAGGAAAATTTACTTTGCTACTGAATCGGATCCATCTTTGTGATATTTCAATTATTAATTTTTTATGACAAAATATGTCCTTGAAGAGCAAGCTTTATTTTTTCTCCTGTTTAACCTACCTGGCAACCACCACCCTTACCATCACTTTTTTTAAAGTATATATGTGTTCACGGTAGTATGATGTGTGTTTAGGCTGGTTTCAAGTGGTTGAACGGCTTCAAAACAGTTTGAGGTGGTTCAGGGTGATTTAGGGTGGTCTGGGTTGGCTCAGGTTGGTTTAGGGTGATTTGGAGTGGTCTAATGTACTTCGGGGTGGTTAGAGTCTTTTATATCTTCTGAGTGGGCTAAGTTTTGGTGGTTTGAAGTCGTTAAGGGGTTTTAGGTGATATGGGGTGATAAAGTGGTTTCTGGTATTTCGGGATGATTATGGATGCGTTTGGGGTTGTCGGTATGAGGTATTTTTTCAGCGGATAATACCGGAATTTCAACAACAGATGTGTATTCGGTTCAGCTATCAAAATTCGAAATTCACTAATAAATTTTTAATACTTCTCGAGACAACAAAGATAAAAAATTCCTGTTACTCAATGTTCTTTAGTTATTAGAATGCTTAATTTTCTGACTTCTCAAAAACCGGCTGGAGACGCAATGCTCTACAATAACATAATCTAAAGAGCACACTCAGCACTATCGATTGCAAAAGGAAAAGTCAAAAAGAAACAAAAAACAGTGTGACTTACTATATAAAGATGTAAAAAAGTTAATTTTTAAAAGGCTTTGTGTTGTGTAAATTTAGGCAGTTCAGCTAATAAAAATTTATTATAAGTGAAAGTCAATAAGATATAATTAAATGCGAATATTTTGCGTGTTTGTTGAAAAATGCAAAAAATTAAAGTTGAGCAAAAGCATTCATTAAAATTTCGATTTGGAACAAAAAATACTCCTAGAAGTCTTTCTTTACGAATTTTTTGATTTCTGCAAAGCAGGTATCATAGTCAGTCCATTTTTAAGAATATTAAATTTTTTAATAACCATTGCGGAACTAATCCTGTTTCCTACCCTACTTGAAAATTCAAAAAACATTTAAAGATCAAAATTGTTTTCATTCATTAAAAATGTAAAAAATAACTTTCGGATATTATAATAGGGCTCCTTTAAACACCATTGAAATTTTGCAATCTAGAGCTTATATAGTATACAGTCGAGTCGCTCTATAACGCGACTCTTTAAGTTCGTTCCCGTCTAGGGTCTGAGCATTTTTTCACCTTACTTTTTGGAAACTTTTTCCAAAATTGATCCGCCAGTCTAGTCCAAGATATTGTAAAGATTTTGGTTATACTAGTCGTTTCTAAACATTAAAACTGTTTTAACGAGAAGATCCGCGGTTTCCGCTATAGCGCGACCTCTTTTTGTAAATAGAATCGCGCTATAGTGGCAAAATAGTTTTCATGTTAGAAACGACTGGTGGAATCGGAATCCTTACGGTTCACACTTATTTCCGCCAAACTGCTTTCCGCCAACTGCTTTCCGCCAAACTGGTTTCCGCAAAGCTGATTTCCGCCAACTTTTTTAAATTTCTTTTTAAATAAGGGCTTCAGCCAAATTTGGTCTAGATTATTTCCCTTTTCTTTTCTCTGTGTACTCTCTTGTTGTGTTGCGGTTTCTTATAGTACTAGAA
The DNA here is from genome assembly GCA_004194705.1 of Ditylenchus dipsaci. Lineage (NCBI taxonomy): Eukaryota > Metazoa > Nematoda > Chromadorea > Rhabditida > Anguinidae > Ditylenchus > Ditylenchus dipsaci. Next base: position 494,632 of record SADC01001309.1, on the reverse strand, counting down.
TGGTTGATAAATATTATATTGCCTTAATTTTTATAGAATATGGCTTCGATCAGCAAAACGAGCAAGGTAAAGTACTAGTGATGTGTAACGGTTATGAAATGCGCAAAGCTTATGCGAATTCTGTTAAGACAGTTCAGAACTGGCGTTGCGTTCGAATTTGCGGTGGAAAGGCAACCTCCAAATATGGCTTAACTGAGAATCTTACGCAAACTAAGTCGCACACTTGTCGGAAGAGTCAAAGCAATTTCCAGGCGTGTAATTATTAACGTTTTTTCTTACGTAAAGTACTTTTTAGCTTCGTCAACGCATAGTGCGAGTGAAAGGAGATGCAGTGCGCGTTATTGGAATGAGGGTTGGACTCATCGTAGAAGCCGCAAAGTCGAATTTATCAGATGAACAGCTGATTTCTCTTCCTTCGGATCGCTCTTTGCAGCAGATGGTTCAGCAAGCACGCCAACCAATTGGAGCATCTAGTGTTGACAAGCCAGTAGACGAAGTTATCTGGATTGACTGCTTCAAGAACACCAAACAAGGGCAACGATTTCTATTAAATGATTCAAGGTAATTTTTTCACATCACTCATTTGTGTTCACATTTTTCTAGAACTACTCAGCCGGATAAGCCAGTGATTTTCGCGTTCCTATCCGAAATGGGTGTTGGTCTTCTTCGAAAGTATCCTTGTTGGGCCATTGACGGCACATTCTTCTGCTCTCCAAAAAGCTTTTATCAGCTCTTCACGATCAATGTCTTTATCGGTGATTCTTCATTGCCATGCTTCTACGCTCTGCTTCCGAATAAGTCAGAAGAAACTTACTTGCGGATGTTTCAATCTCTGCATGGTTATGACAGTAATCTCCGCCCAGAATCAGTTATGGCAGGCAAGTTTCTAATTCATGCACCAATCTAAATTCTTCTTTCAGATTTCGAACTTGCCCCGGTCAATGCTCTCCTTGACGTTTTCGGTGACCAATTTGATGTGAACTTTTGCTTGTTCCACCTCTCAAAAAATGCGTTCGCACATGTGCAGTGGAAACAGCTTCAGCCAGCCTACAATGATGACTCCGCTCGAGTGCTGTTCAGATCTCTTGTGGCTCTTTCCTTTCTTCCAATCAAACAAGTTGAAATAGGTTTTGAAGAAGTCAGAGAAGAACTGCTTGCGTGTCAAGAAATCGCAAACTTTGATTTGTCTATTAATTTGGAAGGTATTTCTTGTTGATAATATTTTCAAGTAATAAATTTTTAGACTACATGAACTATTTTGAACGTACATACATCCGAGGCCGAAAGTGTGGGAAGTCAATCAAGGATGCGCTATTTCCAATTGCTGACTGGAACCAGAATAAGGCAGCTCTCTCTGGTCTTCCGCGCACAAACAATCACATGGAGGGGTGGCATCAGGCTTTCAACGCAAGGTTCCCAAAAGCAAAGATGTGCCTAAGTCAATTTATGATCCGCTTGATTGATGAAGAGGAACGAACGCGGCAGTTGTATGTCAGGTTTGTGTTGTATTTGCATTTCCTCGTTTATAAAATTTTTTTTGAGGGCCAAAGCTAATCCTGCTGAAAATATTCGACAGCCTCGTCGAACAAATGTGGTTAAGCGTGAGGAAAATCTTAAAGTGCTAACCAAGGATTTCAATGCTATCAAGAAACCAGCAAAAAAAGATCGTCTTCAGTTCTTGAGCAATGTTCAGAGGCACCTGGCAAAGTTCTCATTCGTTCGAAAGGCTGAAGAAAACATTGCAGAAGATCAGAATACCGAAGAAAGGATGGACGCAGATCGGAAAGAAAACAAGCAAATTCAAGTGGTCACACTAGAAAACACGATCGGTGGGCCTTTATTATCTGATGTTTAGTGACAGTGAATTTTTTAGAAGAAAACTGCACAGAGCTTGACCTTGAATGCCTGAAACCGAAAGGACTGCTACATGACAATGTAATCTACACTTATCTCAAACTGATCATGAGCCGAAGTGATGACAACACAACTTTGCCAACGGTATCATAGTGCCTAGTTGTTTGACAAAGAGGCTTTTACTATTTTAGGTATATGCCTTTGATACGCTCTTCTTCTCTCAATTGATACAGAAGGGATCAAAGAAAGTACTTCACTGGACAAATAATGTTGATCTGTTCGACTTCGATCTTCTTCTTCTTCCCATTCACTCCCCCGGTCACTGGTCACTGGTGGTATACTTTCTTGATTTAATGCGTTGCTTGTACCGTCTTTTGTTGTAGGTTATCAATGTTGAAGAGGGCACTATCATCTACTACGACTCACTGCACGGGGACGGTAATCCACACTTGAATTTGACAAAGTAAGGGCTCTCTAGATTGTACCGATTCAAGACCAATTTTGTAGGGAGTTTCTGCAGAAATATGCTATAGAAAGAGGCTTTAATGAAGTAGATGTGATGCAATGGCTTGCTTTCAGTCCAAAAGTATGCTTTATATTTCTCGCATATGGACTAATTGCAATTTTCAGGATATTCCAGCACAGACGAACACGTTTGATTGCGGAGTCTTTGTCTGCCGGTTTGCCGAAATTGTTTGCCGTCGTGGAAAGTTGGATTTCTCTCAGGCCGAAATGGAAGATACTCGAAAAAATATGGTCAAAGAAATAATTGCCGGAAAATTGTCATGAGTTATCACTGTCTTTGTCTGTTATTGCTAACTTTGTTCGTGTTATAAAAACTTGATTTACTTGAGCAGAATAAAGTTTACCGGTATACAAAGCTTTTCATGTTCAATCCCCATGGAGTACAGAAATATCACAAAAAAATAGAATAGAAAGAGTTCAACAAGGCCCTTACGTTATATTAATTCACAATACGCTCATTTTTAACAAAAAGTTTCAAAAAACTTCATTTATAAGCAAGTGAATAACATGAAATTCTGATGGAGAATCCCATCAAAGTGCTACCTAGATACTTAGACGAATTTATTATAAATTTAAAAAAAGTTGGCGGAAATCAGCTTTGCGGAAACCAGTTTGGCGGAAACCAGTTTGGCGGAAAATAGTTGGCGGAAAGCAGTTGGCGGAAAGCAGTTTGGCGGAAATAAGTGTGAACCATCCTTACGATACTTTGGACTAGATTGTCGGATCAATTTCGGTAAAAGACTTCAAAATATGGGGTAAACAATGGCCAGACTTAGGATGGAACGAACTTGGGGGTTGCGTTACAGAGGGACTGTATGTTAGCAAATTCTCAAAAGTGAACCGACTCAGAGGACTTAGCGCTAAATAACTGCCTATAATCGACTTGTCCAAGTAGTCTGTTAAGTAAATTATATATCTATTAATTATACAATATGTTTAGGATTGGCACACACAAGCACTTCAATTTACATAATAACAGAGATTCTAATTACATTTACAAAATTTCTCAAAAGTACTACCTTATTTTAGTATCAAAGCGGGTATAAAAACATTATTGTGCTTCTTTAAATAAATAAATTCATTTTTTCGATTTTTAGAATTAAATACTACATTTATCTTGAAAAATGAGTCAAGACTAGGGTGGGGAACTCCGAATATTCGGGCGAATATTCGCGAATATTCGCAAGCAATGTTCGCGATAAAAGAAATTTTGCGAACATTCAAACAGCTGTAAAGTCAATAGTAGTTGATGTCTTTTTAACAAATTTTTAAGCCCATATTTTTTCTTCGCAAACACTTGTGTTGATTATTTTTTAACCACGTTTTACACTGTTTTCCTGACGTTTCTGGTATGTATTTTCAGGCAAGCATGGTGAAACCAAAACACTGGAGTCGCCAATTTTCGTCGAAGATGATAACAAATTTGAGTGCAGGTTTTGCGGGATGAAATATCGAGAAAATGCTACCAGTATGGCCTATCATCTTACGGTACAATTTCTATTCTACTAAGGTTGTTCATGCGTATTTTGATACTTATTTCAAGAACCAGTGCACGAAAATTGGAGTGGAAGCAATCAAAGTGATCGACAAATTATCTGGCATTAAGCGCAAATTGGAAGCAAATGGAGAGATTCCAAAGAAAATAGTCAAGGAATCCGAGGAGAACAGCGGTCGACCAAACACACCGAGGATCAATAGCTTTTTGATAAGATCGGCAAAGAAGATCAGGATGAGGCCGACATTCTTCTTACTAGGGTTTCTTCTGAGGAGGAGCTATGCTTGGGAAACTGTGAAAACGATGAATGCTCTAACTTGGTGGAAAGCCTGGTTCTCGGATACATTGCTATGCAAAGTCGTGGAAATGCTTCACAATGTGCCAATCTCTGCCGCCTCAACCGAAAGAAACTGGTCCCTTCGAGGTGGGATCCACAAAGCTTCGAAATAGGTTGGTGATTTTATCTGTTTGCATGAATTTCTAGTGAGGGTTGTTTATTTTCTTCTTAAGAATTAAGGTGGACACCGCCAACGAAATAGTCTTTATAAAGCATAACATCCAATTGGAATATGACGGTCTATTCAAAAAAGTGCATCAATCCGAAGAAGAGGGGGAATCAGAATCCGAAGAAGAACAAACTATTGAGAATGATATATTGTTTTTGAATGTTGATTGAATTTATTTTATTGTCAATGAAGCTAATTGGAATGTGTTTTAGTGCCCGTTGTGATTATTTAAGCATTTAATTTACAGTTTTTCTTTTTCATTTGTTCATAAGGCGACAGTTCGAATGTTCGCGAATATTCGCGAACATTCCGAATATTCGCGCGAATATTCGGGGCTATTTCAATATTCGCGCGAATTTCCCCACCCTAGTCAAGACTACTTTTTGGCGTTTTATTTTATAAGAATTCGATAAAAACCGAATTTGCGAAAATTCTTGCTTTATATGGCTAAACAGAACGCCAAGGTGGTGCTATCACTCAATTCCAAATCAAGTATTTTAGAGTTAACAGGGTGGTCATGCTCCCACAAAGAATTATAGTTTAGCCAAAAAAGTTAAACAAAACATATATGGCTCTTCTAATTCCCTGAGCCTGTTCACCCGTATCTAGTCTTTCGTGTCTGAAGATATATGTGAAGAAGATGTGGTGTATTTGACAACTTGCTCTCTGGTCTTGTTCATCAAACTGGAAAACCTTGATTTCAAGTAGTTTTTGGCGGGCACAAGACGGTCCATTCCTTCTGGCTTATTTGTGGTAGAGCCATTTAGAGAAGTGTAGGAGGATTGCCGACCATTCTCCATAAGTTCAAGGGAATGAATTACTAGCAGACTGACATCAACTTCAGGAAAGTTCTTAAAAAGATAGCGTTGTGGGGAAAAATTAATACAAAATAGCCATAAAAGATGTATACAGTCGACTCTTCCAATAACCGAGCTCTAGGGACCGGACCCAATCGTTCTTTAAAGGGGCATGCCCCTTTAAGCGACACGGACAATAGGCGGGACCAGTAGTTCCTTATTTTCTCGAAAATTTTCTACATGCGTTCTCATCTAAATTATTGAAGTTTCACTGCCTAGTTCTTAAAAGTGGTATGAGATCATCAATGTTAAATTTGACGCAAAACTAGTGAAAAATGGAACAATTAGAAAAATTTGCTGGCCCCCGCCTTAAAGAGGCATGCTCATCGCCCATGGAAATATTTTGAGAGGCGGGTACCAGTGAAACTCAAACGAGAATGAAAATGTCGTATTTGAGTAAAAGTCAAGGAAAGTCTTTACTTTTAGTAAAAGTCAACAGGAATCGAACCGACGACCGACTTTTACAGTACGCCACCTATACTGTTAGGTAATCGGATCATTCTTCATTATATATTGCCGGAAGATCACTCAACAGAATTTTTGTTTCAAAGTAATTCTCGTTTAAATTGACCTGGTACCCGCCTTTTAAAATATTCCCATCGGCGGCGAGCATGCTCCTTTAACCTTTCAAAACGCACGGGGCATGCCCCTTTAATGAGACCGTTCATTATTCTAAGACTTTTCCCATATTCCTTATTTATATTAAACTAAATCCAAACTGATCTCTCTGAGTCATTCATTATTAAAGAGTCGACGAGTGTTTTCAAAAATGAGAATGAGAACGCCAGAATGAGAAAAGTTTTCTCATAGTGAGCATCTAGTCAAATTTTTTAAAATTTTGGCTAGATTCTCACTATGAGAAAACTTTTCTCATTCTGGCGTTCTCATTCGCATTTTTGAAAACACTGGAGTCGACTGTACTCCACAGGCAAGGTTAAAATCTGTGCCAGCGATAGATTGCAACGAATTCAAATTGAGACAATTTAAGATGAGACAAACATTTACAAACAAAATTCGTTTTTCGATAGGAAGCTTTTGTCGCAATTTGAATTATCACAATCTAAATTGCCGCACTCTATCGGTGGTCACAATCTGTGCTTTTTAAGAATGCCAAATATTTTTTATTTTTAAAACTTTACTTTAAAACAATTTTCCGCCTCAAAATGGCAACAAGCACTGGATAAAATAACTTTTTTTTTTTCAAAGGTAGAACGAATGTAATTTCTATCTATAGTTTTTCAAATAAGCGTTCCTTACACAAACCCGAAATCAAACCCGAAATTCGTCTGATTTTGAAAACCAGGTAAACAAACTGAGAACTGACTAATGCATTTGTGAATGAAATACCTGTAGCAGGCGGACGTTATGGCTAAAATCTCCATTCATCAGTTCCTTGCGTATATGTTGGATCATACTCAAGCACAAGTATTCCACGCTTTCCAGACGGTTCAGAGAAGAAAAAACTGTGTCCCACACTGCTATAACATCTAAATTCGGATTTCGTAAACATCTGCCCTGAAAGACAAGTAGTCTACCTGGAAGTGAAAACTCCTGGGAGAGGAGCAAGGAAATCCACCGGAAAGCATAGAACTGTGGCCGAATACACAAGTCATGCACCAAATGTTTGTACAGAGAGGGATCTAGCTGTTCAAAGTGCTCATAGAACCGGCTTAGCACAGCTTCTGAACATATATAGCAACTTTTATTTTTTAAAACTTCGAGTTTTTTTATCTTTGTGACCCAATTTCGGATTCTTGGTTTTTCAACCCGGCCACTCACAAAATGTCAGCATTAGTTGAATTTTTGTGAATATCCATATAGTAGGATGCTATTTACTCCAGCGGACAGTTTTGAATTTTCTCGATCCGTTTGAGACTCTTTGTTGCGCTTGCCAATGTTAATTGTCAATGTTATTGTTAATGACTGTGCTAAATCACCACCTCTTTTTAGCGTAGGCATGCCCCTTTAAATAGGGGTTTTTCATGATTTTACGTCAAAATCTTTGTTTTTGTTGCTCAAAAATCAATCGCAGTTTTGTCTGTTTTGCTCAAAAATTTCGATCTTTTTTCAAGGTTATTACACCATCACGCAGCTCTGCAATTCTACTTTCTGAGAAAGCATCATTTTTTGCATTATCTTGCAAAAATAAAAAACAACCAGATTAAAGTACGAACAAATTATTGTTCTGACTTTCTTTAAAGTTGTCTATAAAGTTTCCTCCCCCTTTAAGAATAAGAATAATTTTAAAATTCATTGGCCAGTTTTTTTAGAATGTGTAAAAATCTTGTCAACAATATATACCTATTCCACAGTCCGAGCTGTCTAATGTGCGAATAAAGTTGTCTTTGATCTCTGACATTAGGTTTTGAAAGCCTGAAAAAATCTAGCTAAAAAAATTGCTTTTATCGGTCAAATATAGCTTGGTTAAAAAAATTCCAAATTTTCAACTACACAAGATGAAATTCTTAGACTAGGCTGTTTAAAAAGTTATGGATTACAGTAAAATGTGTCCGCCTCGGCGTGCTCAGCCCATTCTTTGTCGGGGTCTGTGGCAAACACATAGTAGATAGGCCCTATGATCTCGTTCATTCCCTGAAACACACTATCCAATTCAAGCATTCGAAAAAGGCATCACAAAAGCCGCTACCTGCACATATTTGACACCAGAATTTAATTTGGCAAAGATGAAAGTAGTCGTTCGACCACTTGCCTAAACTTTTCATGATATTTATTTTGATCACAATACCTTATCATTTAAACTAGACTTGCCAGTGGAGCTCCTCAGTTTCTGTGATCTCATTTGGATTCGTCTTAGGGTTTAGGTTGCTGCTTGTGGAACAAAGGGAATTGGAGGAAGTACTTGGCGAAGAATGGTTGGATTGGATGAACTTAAAACCAATAATTTAAAAATGTTTGAAAAGGCTGACACTCATATAATGCGCGCCAGAAGAAATGGCCCAGTACTTGCGTATTTTCGGATACTCATTTTATTTTTGTCGCTTTTCTTGCCTTCTTGTAAAGAATTTAAAATTTCGCAAAAAGATAGAAAAGGAGTGAAAATGGCAGTCAGAACACAGTCTGAATGCTGTAAAATCTCTAACTATCGCAATCGCCACTAATTAAAAAATCATTAATTTTTCGGCAGTGTTTCTGACCCACTTTTTGTAGACTTCTCTTGAACAATGACCACACGAATTGTAGCCAATCAAATGAGCTACAAAATAGACGGTAACTTGGCTGGGAGCAATATTCGAAAAAAGGTCAAAAAGGGTCAAAAAGCCCTAATTTAAAATACTTAAAGGACCATACTTGTTGATGCAAATGAGAATTCGACAAATTCAAATGCGCGCGCAACACTTCTCTTTCGTCTGTACTGTACTCTTTTGAGTCACTCGAAATAACTCCAAAGAGTCAAGTGCAAGACGAAAGAGAAGTGTCCCGCGCGCATTTGAATTTGCCAAATTTTCATTTGCATCAACAAGTCACGGCCCTCAAAAACTGCATTCTAGTGCATTTAAAAATAAACAAAACGCCAAGAATTTCAAAAAAACTTTTTCTGCGTTTTCTAAACAATTTTTAGCTTTCAGATACTTTGCTTGAATTTAGACAAATTTATTGCAAACCTGGACAATTACAAATCAAAAACTTTCACATCAAACAAAATGTTTCTCACAAAAGAGTCTTCCAATAGGCACTTTTTACCGAGCTCAAACAGTAAATGAAAACAGAAATTTCAGGCCACCTAAAGTTTGAAAAAATTGCATGCCTCTAATTACTGCCCGGGGGAGAAATTAGAGGAAATACGGTAGACCAAAGGTTTCTTTATTATAGATCTCTGCAACAAAACAATGACAACAATCGATAGGCACATAATTTAGAACTTGATGTCATCCAAATGGCGGGCTCATCTTTGTCGATAATGATCACGCTGAAGTTATTTTGGCTGACCATAAGGCACTTCTTAATTTCCACCAAGTTTGTTGTTCAGAGCATCTAGTCCTTTGGCCTCAGACATATCTAGGACAGTGCAAATGTGAAAACAGTCTACAAAATTGTAAAATTACCATTTTTGTACAAGCTGTCCAAGATAACATAGCGGTAACGACCAGCCATACCGAGAAGAGATAATTCTAAGACAGGTATGCATACAAAACAAAATCATGTAACAATTTACCTGGTCTGGAATTCCATTACCTGAGTAGCCAATTGAACTGAGGACTGCTTTGTTCTTCAACTTATCGCATGCACCAAATAGCGAACACCAAGAGGAGGCACTTTAGCAGACTGCAGACTGAGTGCATATCTGAAAGACGAACAGGTTAAATAGTGCACTGGTAGCGTGCAGACACTGGAAGCAGTTGAGGCGCTTTCTATCACACAAAAACTGACCTGTTTGAGTCTTTCATTTCAGAGATACTCGAGAGTATTGTCGCACTTGCACCGTCACACGTCCTTCGTATCGGCTGTTAATTACCTAAACGCAAACATTGGAAAATACAACCACTGAGAAATTTACTTACATAGATGAGTTTTTCCTGCCTTCTTTGCACTCGCGATGGCATTTTCTTTGGCGCTCATCCTGGCACTTCTTGCTTCCATCAGAGTCCTTCTTGCTTCGGAAGTCCTTAGAATGCTAGCTTGCTTTGTTTCTGGCTCTTTCTGCACTGCAGTAGCGTGTCTTGTTCGGAGCATTAGGCTTGCCTGAAAACGCAAAAAATATACTGTAATAAACGACAGACAAAAAGTGCAAAACAACAGAGTTTTTCACACGATCTTTATAGCAAAATGTAGCCTGTGTATTCAGGCACATGAAAAGTCAGAACGATTTTCGTAAAATCAGAATTTGGAAAAGTAGAGATCGTTTGAAGCAAACAACTGGCATTTTCTCAAGTAAAAATAGGGGTTTTGCGTTTTTCATCTAACTTTTGCATAAGGTACCTTAAATTTGCATTTTTTGCATACTTCCTTGGTACTAAAATGCAGCAAATTAACTCGTCTATAGGGCCTCCAGTTGCGTTTCAAAAAAATCTGACAAAAAAGTGTGCTAGGATCTCAATCAAGTCAACTAAATGAAAAAATATCTTTGAAGATTTTTATCGAAATTATTTATAATTTTGAAATTTTACATGTTTTATGGGCAAGTGATGGCTCATTCGAAAGCCCATAATGCGAGGAATTTTTCGGTTATATGCATGTTAAACTGGAACGGAAAAAATCAGATGAGAAGCACAAAACAAAAAAGGTATAAAATTGACCATTATTGATAGTTTTGAGTTTGGCGCCAATTTCTCCTAATGCACTAAGATTCAAATTTTGAGGGGCCGTGAAGTATGTTCCTTTAAAAGTTCATTTTGTTTTGGTGCAAACTTTTTAGAAATACTTCACTCACACTTTTGTTGGAAAACCTGATTTCATGTACATCCGAAGACAGATTCTCGGAGTGTATTCTCACACCTAGATCAACAGATGCAAAACTCCTGAAACATAGAAATTGATATAAAATGCCCGATTTAATTACAAACTGCTACTTTTTTGGATAAGCGGTGTGCCGCTGGAAAAAGTCAATTTCTGGTCTTAGACGACGCACATCCTTGTCGATTTGCAAGAGTACTTCATTGTCTTTAAAGAAGTTAGTCCATTCACTGTTTTGGGCCGGCCGACCACCCGAACTGCTTGGTGAGTTAAGTGGCTAAAAATATACTGGTAAAATGGTCCTTTCATGGATATTTTCAAATGAGTTTTAGGACACTGTGGTATGTTATCGAGGCCATACTTTAAAGAAACATCGCCGATGATTACATTGGCGATTTCGAGTTTTTGAAATCTCTGGAACAGCTCTTTTATTTCAAAAAGGTTTGTCGGATTATTTTTTGTCCACATTTAAAATTTGTTAAAAAGCAGAACCATCCACTAGTCGAGACAGCAGCCCAAGTGACCGCCATCCCCTCCCCCCCCCCCCTCCAAAGAGTATTTTCCTCTAAGCCAACTTTTTTCACTTTTCACCTACCGTATTTTCTCTAATAAACCAACCGGTGGGTTTATTTTTCAACCTCTCCAAAATCGGGGAAATTTCTGGTCCATCTCGAAATTTTTGGGTGAATATTCAAAATCATAAAAGCGAAATCGGTAGAGCTTGTGGGAGCACAGCTTTCCAAAACATTCACTCTGCCCTGAGATATAGACTCACAAAGTAGAGGGGGTCGGTTTATTAGAGAGGGTCGGTATATTAGAGAAAATACGGTATTTCAAAAATCTTTTTTAAATCTTTTGCACCGACAATACTAAGGGTATTAGGCCCTTCGCGGTGAAAGACCAGTACACCCCACATTGCAATGGATTGGGATGTAAAAAATCAAGGGAATCAAAAAAGGTAGGCATATAGAAAAATGCTCTCAATGCACTTGGGCTTTTACGACTAGTTGAGCCTAACGTTGCTTGGGCATGCCAGACCGGACGACTTCGCCGTCTTCCAATGAGCCATAAGGTGTTATAGCCTTCACTTAATTCGCCTCATGTAGCACATAAAATTTAACTTTAAAATTCAAATATAAAAAACAATTCGAAAAAACATTTTCCGTATTTTAGCTATCCCCTCCAATTAAAAAACGCAAAATTGCCATTGTCATCAATGGTGATGGTCCTTGAAGAATTAAAACAGCGTAAAAACACAGTAAAAGGTGGTCCATGCTTTTTTCATTATGTTCCGAAGGGGGCGCAGGGGGCTTGGGGCTTGGAGTTGAGATGCGCACACCCACATACCTTAGACACAAATCACTCAAAAGTGTCTCTGGATGCATGAAAAAGCATGCATACCAGAGTTTATTTATGCGGTAGTTCCCAGTATTCAAAACTATGTTCAACATCTTCCTTTTCGTTTAAAATTGGCCCCTTTTTGATCCATTTCCACCCAAGTACAGCCCTGAATCCTTTTTAAAAATGGTAAAAATGGGTAATTTTAGGTGGTCCCAAAACTCAATTTTGTATCCAACATAATTTGAAAGTTATGTATTTTTTGAGATTCTGAGGCGATTTTAGGTCGCTATAGGGTGTTTGGAAACATTTTTAAAAAAAGTTGATTTGGGGGGGGTGGTATATGCAAGTAGCGCCAAATTTTCTTTGCGACAAATGACCTTCACCAAACCCGAATAAACCAACTAATCCCTAGCCATCAAAACCTTAGGTACAGTCAAACTTCTCTACACTCTGTATAAGCTACACCTGGGTCTGGCCCCAAGGGGGGGGTATGTTCCGTAAAATATACCCCCCTCTATAAGCTACACCTCTCTATAAAGTACAGCCGGGATCGGTCCCGAGGGTGTAGCTTATAGAGAAGGTCGACTGTATTTCACATCATGGAAATTTCCCAACTTGTTCGATACATTAAAGATTAACAAACTGCTTTGCAAATTTGCCTGCAAGGAACTTACATGGTCATCGATTGGTATGGCACTATGGTCTGTAACATCCGCTGATCTAGGACTTTGAAGGTTGTGCTGGTTCTGGTCGAGGGGCGAACCACCAACAAATTCTATAAGTCAATATACTAGTTAGTTACTAATTTGAGAAAACAATTTAGGCCACCTTGACCAGTCCCTCGTAGTAAGATCTCTGTTTCTTCAGCACATCCGTCCATTGTTGACGCTCCTTAGGCAGGAAGTGGAGGAATAGACGCCAACACAGGGGTCGGAATTGGTCGGGATTCCTGTAAAGCACAAAAGTGTTGATGAAACAGTGCTCAAATAACAGGAGTAGTAGCTGACCATATAGACAGGCACTTCTCAAAGCAGTTGTGTCAATCACCAGATTGTCGATGAGCAACAATTTTTCGATGTGCTCCACCCTAAATTAGACATATGAAATGCTAATTATGCGCTTGGTTATCACACATTACAGCGTAGTTTCCTACAGCACAGATTACATAAAAGCTTACACAGCTTTAAAGGGGGCATGTCCACGCGTTTAAAATCGGTACCCGCCAACCCGAAATTTTTTCCTAATCATTGATTTTCTGTACGTATTTTTAGGTTTACTTTATAACAAAACAAGATAACAAAACAAAATTTATAACAAAACCTAGAATTTAATTTTAAACCAACCTTTCGAAATATTTGGCACTCATCTAGAATACAAGCAGTGCATGTAGCAGCAGCACTGCTAAATCACCGACCACAGCAGTAATCAATTAGTTAGGTGTATTCAATGATAATCTGAACATGCAACATTGGGTATGATTATACCATATTTCGGCAGGAGTACACTATTTCACAGGAGCCAAAACGTGTTTTAATAGTGTCTAAGCACGTCTTAGATGCTGAAAACGATGCAAAATGCACAAAAGTAGTGGAAAGAGCTTTCCAGAAAAAACCTATTTGACCAAAATTTGACTTTTTGGCTTGGCCTCCCAAGGTAAACCAACCTAAAAGGATATTTGGATACCCTGAAAAGATGAAAACCGACATATGTAAGGGTATTCTGCTCCGTTTCGGTCACTCGGGCTGGGCAAAAAAGCCTCTATATGCATTTTCTGAGCAAGAATACTTCTCGGAATCATGTCAAAGGTAAGTGAGTGCGCGCATCCTAAATTCTCAAGAACTCTGCGCACCCTTAAATATGTCGGTTTTCATCTTTTTAGGGTATTCAGGTACCCTTTCAGGTTGGTTTACCTTGGTCCCCCAAGACAAATCAAATTTTGGTCAAAAAAAATTTCCTGGGAAGTGCTTTCCTACTTGTGTTGCCTTTTCTATCGTTTTCAGCATCTAAAACGTGCTTAGACACTGTTGAAACGCGTTCTCGGCTCCCATGTAATATTTTACTTTAGCCCATATTTCTTTAATAGAGCAACCCCTTCTAATTGAGCAGGCTAAATAGGCGGCAGCACGCCCAATTACACAAAATACGGTGTCTTGTACCTGGTATAACCAATACTACACACAATTGCTATAGAATATTCCGGCTGTTTAAGCCATTTTCCTAATAAAATAAAGTATCACTCCAATTTTTATTGACATTAAACGCGAATATTTGACAAACAAATACTAATAAAAAGTATATTTATCAGGTTGAACCATTACTTATAAAAAGGAGACATAAGTACAGGGTGCGGAAAAAGTTCGATCACCAACAGATTTTTATGTCCAAACCTAATAATATAAAAAATTATACCATTCGGAAGCTTAGACAATTGACTGACATTCGACTCGCTACAACTTGTGACTCGCTACAGTGACTCGCTAGAATTGTGACTCGCTACAATTGCGACTCGCTACAGCATAGTAAAAGTTGAATCTCCCCACCGAGTAAATAATTTTTTTTTAAGTCAAAATTCAAGTTTTAATTATTAAAAAGTTTTTAAAATCGTGGTTTTAGCCACTCAAACCCTAAAACTGGGGTAGGGTAGGTAACACCTGACCAGGTAGATATCCACCTGGATGGCCTAAAAATAAAACATACCGTATTTTCTCTATTAAACGGGCCGGCCCGTTTATTTTCAACCCTCGGAAATCGGAAATTTTGAGGTCGATCTCGAAATTTTTGGGCGCTCAACCAAAATCTAAAAAGTGGAATCGGTAGATCTCGTGGGAGTTAAGAAAACGCAGTAAACAGATAAGCAAAATATTTACTCTGGGCTGAGATATAAGTCCTCAAAGTCGAGGGGCCCGTTTATTAGAGAGGGCCCGTTTAATAGAGAAAATACGGTAAATTAAAAAAGTTACAATGCTATAATTCCTAAAATTGGGTAGGGAATTCGATTAAATAATACTTTAATTCTGATTTTAGCCACCTGAGCCCTACATACGGATTGGGTACCCTCGATTGAGATGGACAGAGATGGATATCCAGCAGAATGGCCCATTAAAATAAAAAGTTGGTCAAAGTCAAACCAAGGCCTTTCTTGACTTAAACTCGTATGGCTGCGAATTCCTTACCTAAAACCCGAATCCCGAAGTAAGTATCCCTTGGGAGGTGGATATCCACCGTGGATATGCACCTGGCTTGCCTGAGAAAAGTAAAGTTAATCAAAAAGAATGGTAATTGTGCTGGAATTTAAGTTTTTAGTCTGAACCAACCAAAACAAGTGGTCGTCCTCTTGAGCAAAAAAATTTTTTTACTTTTTCAGGCTTCATAACCTTTTTTTTCTGAACTAAATCGGACATGCTGAAGATGGTTTGATAGTGGTAAAATGCCGTTTTCTCGGGTATTTTTGAGTGTTGGAGTATAATTGATTTTACCAAAGCTCGATTTCACCAAAACTAAAAAAATGCTTGAGAAAACAGCATTTTACCACTATCAAACCATCTTCAGCATGTCTGATTTAGTTCAGAAACCAGGTTTTGAAAGCCGAGAAAGCAAAAATAATTTTGCTCCAATTGGACGACCACTTGTTTGCTTGGTTCAGACTAAAAAACCAATTATAACGGTACTCCTCAGTTGAGCTCGTGGTGCCGTGGAAAACATGAGTTCACCAAGTATCGTATCTCTCTAATTATACACCACTCTCTAATTTGACACCACCCTCGAAGAGGGGTTGAAAAATTTTACACCATGGTGTATAATTAGAGAGAATACGGTATGCCTTTACCAAAAATTTTTTACCAAAAGGGGATCGAACCTTTTTATGCTGTAGCGAGTCGCAATTGTAGCGAGTCGCTGTAGCGAGTCACAAGATGTAGCGAGTCGACGTTTTACCTAGACAATTCTGCACAAGATGCATCATTCGGAATTTAAAATACCAACGTTTCGCATTTACGCAGGCACGTATTTCTTTCATCCAACTTTCGACCGCCGAGGCGAGCAAATTTACATCAATTTAATTGGTTTGCTGCACTTTTTGTGATACATAAACTTTGAAGGCAAATATATTATTCGAAAGCCCTGACTTAACTCTGAAACATATGCACTGAAATTTTTTTGTTCAGTTCTACAAAATATATGACCATTCGAATGAGAGTCTTTTTAAGGACAAAAAAAGTTAAAGGAACTGAAGATAAAAATCATTAAAAGAGTCATATCTTTTTCGTGCTCAACGAAACTATTTCGTTCATTTATTTTGTAGGCACAAAGATAAGCTTTCGAATGACATCTAAATTGCGCATAACTGCTATACATGGTGCAGCAAACCAATTAAATTGATGTAAATTTGCTCGCCTCAGCGGTCGAAAGTTGGCGGAAAAGAATACGTGCCTGCGTAAATGCGAAACGTTGGTATTTTAAATTCTGAATGGTGCATCTTGTGCAGAATTGTCTAACCTTTCGAATGGTATCATTTTTTTTATTATTAGGTTTGGACATAAAAATATTGAATTTAAAGTTGGTGATCGAACTTTTCCGCACCCTGTAAAAGTCCTGAGCTCCCTGTTGATTTGTTAATATTTTGTTAGGTTATTAGAATTTAGACAGAAGCCTAAATTCGGTAGGCCAGATCCCGGTCATCTATATCAGATTTGACACTTAACAACAAAAATGTGAAAAAAATTCGTATATTGCAAAGATATATTGCAAAATAAAAAATGAGATATATTTTTACAATATATGGAATTTCTCGCGCTTTTTGTTGTTAAGTGTCAATCTGATATAGATGACCTCCATCTACTTTTTGATTTTAGGTATAGGTCATCTATATCAGATTTGACATTGAAAAACAAAAATGATGATAAAAATCCATATATTGCAATTTGGGATATATTTCAAATCTTCAGCTCTAAGTTCAACCCAATAAGTAACTGAAAATGATTAGATTATTGTGATTAAAAGTGCAGTTTAAGTTGTCGAACATCATTAGTGTATATCACAAACCAGTGTCGAATAAATAAATAATTTAAATGGAATTACACAATTTAAGAGAACAACACCTAATAATGTGGAAAGTCAAGACAGGCGATAACAAATTGAACAGCCAATTTTCAAAAAAAGTAATTATCCTAAGAAGCACATGAATAAGGCTGTTTTTTGGGTGTGTATTAGTTTCAGCATTGGCCCAACGAATTTATAGTTTTATCCTAAAATGTCACACCTTTAGATTTTCATTATTCAAAGTTTGGAAATCATCGGTAGAGTTCGACAGCTTCTAGGAAGGTTGAGTTTTAGGGCTGCACATTGAAAAAATACTGAGAATTTTGAAAAACGCAAAAGAAAAAAGTAACCCCTTATAAGAATTTAGATTTTTCAGGGCTTTTTAAACTTTGGTATGTAAACATAAAAATAGTGTATACCAATGCTGAAACATATACCCTTTTTCCCAGTTTATCTCTTATATACAGCCAGGTAAAAGTGAATAAAGCAGTATTGCAACAGACAAATTGTAAAGAGGCCAGACGATTGCGCAATAAAATATCAAAAAATTTGAAGTAGCTCTCTTACTGGTAAAAAAAAGCTTCATCAAACTGCTGCAGGAGTGGAATTGAACAGGGAGACGACAGTTCTGGCAAAAAGAATATGCCTGTACCAACCACTTCTGCTTCAATTCGCCTGCAATTGTTGAAAGTTTTTTTTAGCGGATTGATTATAGTGATAGAATGTGTATATTGATATACAGTATACACTGATATTTAGTGGTCCAGTGGGGATTACCTACTAAATTGAACTTTATTACTTTGGATTGAAGGCTTTGGTTTGACAACCAGAACTTTATCATACCTTAATTCCATGTTATAATTTTCAAATATTAAAAAATCTATAAATGGTTAACGTAGGTACTTTTCACCCCTCTTTTACACTTATTTCGAATTCGCGTATTTTTTAATTTTTTATTTTAGGCTGTTCACTGCATCTTCTTTTCTCTTCGTTTTAACGTTTTTTTAAAGAAAGCCTTAGCAGAGAGCAGTCTAGCGCATGTCAAGACGGACTCAAATGCGCAGTCCCAAACAGCAAAATACTTAAATTAAATAAAGGCGCGAATTCAAAAATGAAAAAGAGGCAAAAGGCAAAGATCTGAATGGTTCAATTTTAAAGTTCAATTACGATTTTTAATAAAGATGGCCGTATTTAATCTTAAAGAAGGAAGAATATAGGAGTTGAGGCCAACACTAAGGGGTAAACCATGTTTCATTACATTTTTAAAATAAGTTTTGAAAAAAATTTCCAGGTTGAATAATAGACAGGAATTTCGTCTATGAGAGAAAATACAGTATTTCTTTGGGCGGCGGACACAAAACACAAAAACATGGTTTTTGAGCGAGTTCAACTGTCAAACCAAATTCATTACTTACATCATAGTTATTTGATTGTGTGAGGAAGAGTTATTGCTGGACAGAATGGCTGGCAGAATAAGTGAGATCTTAGGTGGTGATGTTGTGTTTCCTTTGTTCAGTGCTGGCAAAAGAAAATAGTCCTGAAAGACAAATGTAGACTCAAGCAACCAAAACCCAAGTAAGCAATCAACCTTAAGAGCGACAACTATAGCATGTCTTCCTTCAGCTGAACTGTAGCTATTAGTTCAGCCATCTGTTTAGACCTGTGTTGGGAAGGGGACAGCAACTCAAACTTGGGCTCCTGTTTGGCAGTTGTGGAATCAGGTAGTGGTTCAGTTGGTCTTGGACCAGTGATCGGACCGAAAGTGACTAAAGAAGATGGTAGCAGGACAGATTCATTCCTCTCGTCAGTTAATTCAGCAGCAGCATCCATTCTGAATAAAGTTTACAGTCAAGTTTGTAAGATGGAGCCAGAAATTACCCAGTGGTTTTAGTAGCAGAGATCATGTCCAGATGGCGCCAAGCTCTATCGCGGATAGCTTTAAGTCGAGCAGCCTCTTTCTTTGCCGCAGTGCTTCTTAAAAGAAGTTTTTTTTATTTAGTAGATAAGCATTGGAGTTTTTGAAGGGTCCGAGCCCACCATTGCACACGACTTTTACATCAATAGCTAGATCACAACAATAACTATATAGGCCAAGGCTAAAACCCGCCTAGTTTGAATATTTAGGCCTTTTCTGGAAGTAAAATGGAGTGGATGTTAGCTGTCTAGTTCAAATTGCACAAAAATGATTGAAAATGTAAAAAGATGACTTTTGATGATATTTGAAGCAAAACTTAAAAGTTTTCGACAAAATTTGTTGGACAATTGGACAATCTTTGGGTAACCCAATACAATACAATACAAATGTCTTAAATGATCTTCTAACCTTCTTCTTGACCCAGTTTCAAGACCGATGCGAGGGTGACTCCATATTAGCTGTTAGATTGGCCAGATTTGTGGTGTTGTTCGACTTTATTGTGCCATGCAAAGCACTCAAGTTGGTTCGACTATTGAATATAAGTGAGGGGTTGTTGCCACGGCGCAGTTGAACCAAGTTCATTTTTTCGTGCCTTTCTATCCAACTGGTCAGATCATTATTCAGCCTAAAGCAAAGTGAAGCAGGTTTCGAAGCATTATTTTGTCTGCTTACTGTATTCTCTGAGTAGTATTTAGAAAATTGATAGCTGCGTCTGGGCATCTGACCACATTACTTACATTTTGGCTGATGTTATATTGTGGAGTTAAAATCGACTGAGCCCTGAAGAAAACAGTTTAAAAAAATAATTCTACTAATTTTTTAGGCTTTTCAAATTTAGACGGAGAATACGCTAACGCGGTGAAGACGAGCTAAAACACCCATTAGTCACTTTGCCTTGGTGCCCAAGACATTTTCTTAGTAAAACCAGGGTATAAGCTGTTAAGGAGATTGTCTCGACACGAAAGGATTAATCCTATTTTTTATTTTCAAATGCGATTGAGAGCCATATTTTGTCGACAACCCGATTTCGGGTTACAGACAAAATTGTGCAGAATTAAAAGTTGGTTTAGCATCACGATATCAATTTCTAAATTCCTTCAAAAAATGCTCTCAAATTGAAAAGAAAGGGGAAAAACAATCCAAAAAAGGTTGGTTAGTCTTCTACTGCATTTAGAATTTAGGGCGTTTTTTAAGGAATTTGGAAATTCTGATATTAATTATGCTAATTCAACTTTTAATTCTGCACACGTTTGTATGAGATCGCAACACGAGAGACTATCTCCTTAACAGCTTTCACCCTCCTTCAATAATTTTTAAAACTTTGTATTGTACAGTTTTATTCACAAAGCAGCTAAATTTTAAACAAAAGTTGTTTCAGCCTGCAGGACCAATGCAAACTAACAGGATTTATGTTTTAATAACTTTTAAATGTTTTTTTTATTAATAATCTAAAAAAATTCAAAAAAGGGGGCCTAAGACAAGAAAAAGAACTGGTATTAGTAGTATAGGTCCAAAGTTTTTTGTCGTTTAGTAATGCTTACCACATCGTATCCATCAACTGAAATCAGTGAACGACCAGTTCTAGGCAGACGATCTACCCTTGCTAGCATTATTTCTGGCAGCAGTATGTGCTCGTTGGTAATCAATCGGCAAAGGTTTTGACATGGCTGGTCTAGGGTGTAGTTCAGTGCTAAAAAGAGAAGTGCCGTGAATGGGCGACGGTAAATTCGTTAACGTAAATTCGTCAACTGGTAAATCGTCAACGGTGAATTCGTCAACGGATTTTGACTTGACTATCCAAAATCACTGCCCTATCTAGAATCAAGTCCTGAACACTGTTTGATAATGCTAAAATGCTATTTGACTTGCTGGAAGCCGAGCTTTCAATAGTTTTATGCCCTGTATGATATACAGGTGATGCGAAGTTAGTACTACTAAGTAAATGGTACTCAGGTTGTTGTACCTAGGTAGTGGTACTTAGGTGATAGTATCAAGGCATGGCCTATGCATCGTTACTCAGCAGAAGTGCCTAGGTAGTGGTGCTTAAGTAAAAGTATCTTGTAGTGGTGACAGTGATGGTGGATAGACCAGACCATGTGAGGATGGGGATCAGACGTAAGGTGGATCACTAGCTAGGTAACACAACTAGGTACCAGCACCTAGATAGTTATACCTGCTACTACAACTTCGGCAATATTGACAAAACTCTTATTTACATTAGAAAACATCGATGTTTTCACTTTTTTATATCATTTGCAATGTGGAGTGTCCTATTTTTGGCCAGTACTCAAAAGTTAATTCATCAACTTTTATGTCGAAAATATTTCATCTGCATGCGTTTAATCTTGAAACCCCTAAAAAAATTTAATTACGAATTACCTTAGGCTAAATCAAAAATTTTGGATTCTAGAGGTGGGTACCCGTTTAGGTCAGGTAGCAGGTCATTTTCTACCACTCTGAGGCATACTAGTCCTTTAAGAACTTTTTTGCTATTTTATGACTAGTCCAGAAAAAATATTTGCCATCATGGGTATTCGAACCTGTAACTTATTCGAGGATCGATTTACCAGGGATCAAATAACTGGGGATCAGTTAACCGGAGATCAATTCATTGCCACCTAACGTAAGCTGGCTTAAAATATGAAACAATTAAAAATATATAGAGCTTGTACGCGTAAACCTTGTTAAGTGAATTCCATTGACGAATTTACCGTTGACGAATTTACCTAGAGCCGCCGTGAATCCTATAATTAACCGACTTCTCGGGAAGGGGAAACCCCCCCCCTGATTCAGGATCATGTTCTTGACATTATGTTGTGACCCACTTTTTGCAGACTCTTTTAGTCAAGTTTACACTCATTTTGTAGCAATTGAGATGAGCTACAGAATGAATGTTGATTGCTGAAGAAATCTTTGAAAAATTCAACGATAACGAAAATACTATTTCTAATCAGGAGGAAGGGATCGGCTAATTAGAGGTTTACGGTAATCTTATGTGCTTAAGTTATGTGTACGGATATTTAGTAACACTTTTTTAAAATTTTTTTAAGCAAAAAATGACAAAATACTATTTCAAACAATTTAGTATAAAGGCCTACTCATAATAATTTCCCGTAGGCATAACTACAAAAGCCATCAAGACAAGCATGCACTCCTGCCCTTTGCAGCGGTTACTTTCTTTTTAGGTGAGCTTATTCGAGTGACCGCAGGCTGCTGCTTTTTGTTTGACCTTTCTTCTAGCAGTTGCTTATTCTGAATAAGCGCTTTTTAGATCTGGCAATCGAATAAAAAGGAAATAACCTCCTGTTCAAGACAATGAACACGCTTTTTCAATATATCATTCTCTTGTTTTAATTGACTACAGTATGTTGACTATTTTCCAATTGACTTTTGAGCTCCTGTCTACTCCTGAAAATTAAATTTAACCAAATATTTCTGACCTAGTTTCTTGAATGAGCATCTACTTTATTTTTTTACAAAAAATTCTTCTTTTGAACCAAGGCATAGCGTTACAAACAATTTTAAGTTGTATTATTTGGATGAATGAGTGAGCGCGGCTCTTCTCATACACTTTACTAGAAAATGCCACAGCTTTATTCCATATTGAAAAACTTTACTGCTAAGTCATTTTTAAGCTAAGAGACAGAGCTTCAAAATGTCTGTATATCGAATCGAAACTTTTTATTTTGTAAGAAACGACAGAAACAACAAAATAGAGGTCTTCGACTTTTTTTCGGTCTTTTCGGTATCCATTAGATATGCACCCAATTTCTAACGCTTTTCGGTATTCTGATTTGGAAAAAAATGTTGAATGCATCACTGGTATTGTAAGGAAATCAGACAGATAGTGGTAAAGGACATACAACCAACTCACAGTTCGCTTTCTCTGGCGCGACATCTGCGCGGCAGCTCTATTCCTCAACTTCCTGTCTTCTTTTTTGCGTACAAGTCATCCTCAGCTGGAATACTATTAGATGCTGTGGTCTACTTAGTTGGCTCCCAGTTTTTGGAAGGGTCGCAGGCACAAAGGCTGAAAATAATTAGTTTGAAAATTTCTCCTTATTCCTTAAATCCAACTTCAGGTTTTACACACACTGGCCGAATGGACGGATATGGCTGCACACGCACGGAATTACAATTGGAAGGTCTTTGTGATATAGCTGCTACTGATGGTAGTTGAGGTTTGATTGTGTTGACAACTGGAAAATATATTTTTATTTTTTAAGGAGAATGGGACCCAAAAGTGTTTACTTGACTAGTTGGCACAATATAGAATAGTTGAGGTTGTTGTGGCTGTTGCTGCTAAAACAAATATACGAGTCCCGATATAATATGTCTTCCTAAGTTCGACACCTAGTTGGGTTCGAATATATATTTTTTATATTTCGTTAATATAACTGATCAGTTTAGTCCGAAAATCGGAAGTATTTCAATGTTACCAGTGTTTTTGAAAATGACCACAGTTTTGCCGATGAGACCCACGGATCCCGATATAATGACTCCCCTTTGTTTTAATTGCAGTAAAGAGTGTGGGACCTAACTGGGAGGGATGAGGAGGTCATGATGGAGATGTCTTATCGGGACTCAGGTGTATTTTTTATAAGATTTTATTTTGGAAAGCCTTTTACCTGCTGAGTTACAAAGCTTGGAGAGCTGACCGTTTGAATGGTGTTGGTATGTTGCCAGTGGTTGTGGCCCTCTTCTCCAGACGAACCATTTGAGGAAACTGAGAAGTCAATTTGTGTTCAGGAGACCAACTTTGAGCCGGAGTCACACTCCCGCATCCCCTTGCCATGTATTGTTCAGATCATCGCCAAACTGGAGAGCAGGTTTCCATGAAGCAGGAGGGGTTATTTGCTGCAACTATAGAAGTATTTATAGTTAATTTTTTGGGAAAAGTATTTATTTACATCATTAGAAGAGGAAGCACTATTGGGAGAGTAATTGCCCGAATCCGAAGATCCAGAGTCTTGGGCAGAAAACTGGTATTCATTTGTGAGCATTTCAAAGCCCACAGGACTGTCTTGCTCCGATTGCAGAAGTACATTGGAGTACATTTCCTCAGTGAAGTTGGAGAACTGTAACAAAGAAATTGCCAAAGTCAAGTCTTAATAATTGGAATTATCTCCCCACATAAAACTCGAAAATTTTCAACCTTATTTTGAACGATCTAATGGCGAGCGCAGAATAATTGGGGTCTAAGTCTGGGGCATGAGCTTGAGTGGTGTTTATGTACAGTGAAATCCCAGACTCTGACCCCACTTATTGACTAAAAACTAAAATATCACTGTGATAAATCGATTTTTTCTCCAAAAGATGTCTTTCAATAGATAAAAACGTATTTTCTATCGGTTCTACAACACAAACATACTTAACTTTCCGATACTCGGATGCCAGTTTGGTGGACTGAACTCACAATTTTGTTGACCATTCATCTTATCCAGGGCTCAGAGATGTGCTTATTTTTCGAAAAGGCGCCTTAAAAATGATCCTTTTGTTTTTGTTGCAAAAGATGAACTGAATATACCAGATTGATTGCCGTGACTTTCTTTGCAAGATGAAAGTAAAACATAGTCAAGTTTTCTTTAAAATAACTGGTGGACAAAAAGTCCTTGACAAATTTTGAGCTCACTTTTTGAAATAAAAATTTAACGATGAGAAAATTCCTAAAAATAGGTTTTGTAGCCCTGAATCTCCTCTTTCAAATGGCATATTGCTTTCAGCTTGACTATTTTGGATAAGTCACTATTTGGCTCCAAACACTTGTCTGGTCATTTTGAGAAGGTTACCAACGTTTTCATCACTTTAACTGGTCAAATGTTTTATTGAATTTAAGTGTCACTGCAGAATTTTATCACCATGTTGTAGCGCAGCTCAAGAGCTACAAAACCCATATCACAGAAAAAATTTAAAGATCTGAGTGTTGAGATATGTCCTTTTGGAATAAATGGCGCTACGACGGTTCATAAAAAATTGATTCATTTTAAAGGGAA
Organism: Ditylenchus dipsaci; assembly: GCA_004194705.1. NCBI lineage: Eukaryota > Metazoa > Nematoda > Chromadorea > Rhabditida > Anguinidae > Ditylenchus > Ditylenchus dipsaci. The sequence goes on along the minus strand of SADC01001309.1, from coordinate 469,697 downwards.
TTCGTAAAAAACAGGTTTCATAAAAAATAGAATTCTTCGAAAACCGGATTTCGAAAAAAAATTAATTTGTTTCAAACGGTTTGGCAGAATGAAGTTTTTAAAAATATATAGTTTTATCAATATTTAATTCATCAATAAATAGGTTTATCCAGATTTCTCGACAAATTTATTTCACAACTAGATAAAAAAAGTATCTCAGCGACAGTGTAATCTTGAAAAAAGGAAAAATTAGCCGGTTATTGTAAATTCGGCCAAACCATCAATATATGGTCGAATTATAACCATTTTCACAGTTACTTCACCATAAATTTTCACAGTTAAGAATTGCAAATTTCTAGCTGGAGAATATGCAACCATTAGCACGTAAACAATTTGGTAAAATGACCGGCCATCTTCCGCCATATGGCGGTGCCCTAGGTTAAACTCAAGTTAAAACACAGCTTTACACGAACCAACTACGAACAAACCCTCACACTTTTATTCAACGTAATCAAACAAAATCACCCGTTCAGATCACATAACAAAGACTGGGATTGTACATATTTATAAATCTGATCCACTTTGTAGCTCGCAGAGATGCTCTTTCTTTGTGCCGAAATTCGTTTGTCTTGTGCCTTTTGCTTTACTGGAGTACCTGTTTGAAGGGAGATGAGATGAGCTTCTTGGAGCGAGCACTCTTGTTTCAGCTTGCCTAGCCAGCGCCAAATCGAATTCTCTTACCATCTTTTGTTCCCATGGCGTATTTAAGAGCATTGTGCCAGGCTTCAAGGGAGTTCGTCGTTTTGGCCTTACCTTCCAGCGTTAATTGATAGCAATTCCAAAGTAACACAGAAAACATTGGTCTTGCGCCACGTGCAACATCTCCAATCCATGTCTATAACAGAAGTCAACGCATGAAACTGCGAGAATTTGTTAAAAAAACTATACCTCACGGAAGTACTTTAAAAAGTTCTGTTCGGCGGAGTTATCTGGACACTGAGCGACACCGTCGATTCCCCACCAGTCAGCCTCTTCGAGATACTATACAAGAGTTTGAAAAAATTCATAATAAAACTTCATAAAATTAACCTCTAGCAAGTTAGAAGTAGAGAGTATGATAATTCGGCGCTTTCCTTTTCCAGTATCGTGCATAACAAACAATCTGCCTTTGTAGTTAAGAAGATCGGGTGGGATTTCCAGGTTTTCAGGATCACATGGCGTGTTCGGATCGTTGTTAAGAAGCTGAAGATCTTTCGAATTGAAAATAAATTTCCCGGAGAATGAAAACATTGAAATACCTTGCGATGGTAGTAGACCATCTCAGACACGTTCTTCTGAATCATCTTAGCTTTAACTTTATCTGATGCTTGCTCAATGAGGCTTGAGAATATTTGTCGCCCAGCACTCTAAAAAATCCATGCAAAATATTTCCTGTACATCTTAAAAATACTAACATCCCCCTGTCGGGCCAGCTCCGGTATTTGCATTCGAAGTTTCCTGACTTCTATGTCTTCCTTGCACGTTGCATGAGTGTGATTCCCATAGCTTTTTCCAACGCATTGATCATCTGAATTTGTTTCCATTTCCATTTTGCAGCCTTCTTGTTGTTTCACGCATTTCCAATGAGTGATCTGTTGCTTGTCCTTGTAACCAGCAGAGTAAACTTCTCCTAGATCAGTACTTGTAATGTTACTAGAAATTATGATAAAAGCCTACCATCGAGAATCACCATGCGCCTTCCCTTCTTGCTCTTAATAAACTCGATGGCAAGATCCGTAATGATCTGAGGCTCACGCTTCCGCTTTCGACCCACTTGGACGTTTCTGGTTGACTGTTGGATTTGGCTTGAGCTCATTTCCTCTTCCTCCAATGATCCTTGCTCACTCGCATCACAGCTGCTCGCTTCATCAGGGCTGCTGTATGGGTCTTCGAGGTTCATCAGGAGCGCTTAATTCAATGAAAATAATAATAGAAATGTCGATCAGAAAGTTATCAAAAATACGTATTTGAACAATGATTTATGAAATCAAAATATCGTAAAGTTTCATTCTGCCAAAACCGTTTTGAAACAAATTAATTTTTTTTCGAAATCCGGTTTTCGAAGAATTCTATTTTTTATGAAACCTGTTTTTTACGAATTCCCTTTAAAATGAATCAATTTTTTATGAACCGTCGTAGCGCCGAATAAATCAATTTCTTGAAAAAATGACCAAAATGAAAGTTTTTGCCAATTTCTCGGATTTTGGTCATTTTTTCAAGAAATTGATTTATTCCAAAAGGACATATCTCAACACTCAGATCTTTAAAATTTTTTCTGTGATATGGGTTTTGTAGCTCTTGAGCTGCGCTACAACATGGTGATAAAATTCTGCAGTGACACTTAAAATTCAATAAAACATTTGACCAGTTAAAGTGATGAAAACGTTGGTAACCTTCTCAAAATGACCAGACAAGTGTTTGGAGCCAAATAGTGACTTATCCAAAATAGTCAAGCTGAAAGCAATATGCCATTTGAAAGAGGAGATTCAGGGCTACAAAACCTATTTTTAGGAATTTTCTCATCGTTAAATTTTTATTTCAAAAAGTGAGCTCAAAATTTGTCCAAGGACTTTTTGTCCACCAGTTATTAGAAATTTCAAATGCGCACATTCAAAATATCCACATCTGAGAGCCCTGACTTTAACCGTAGCTAAAATTCAAAGCAAAAAGAATTACCTCGCCATTGATCATTAAATTGTTTATTAAATCATCTGGATCAGAAATGCCGTCCATAAGATCGTGACCAAGGTATTCCAACTTTTGGGTGTATAGTTGATATTCTGAAATTTTAAAAATCAGATAAACCTTGTTTTTAAGTATTTACCTCTTGGTCGATACTGAACCAGCAGTTGGACGTAGGAGTTAGGTGGAATAGAATTCAGGACACTCACGGATTGAGCATGGTGGCTCCTTGGAGATCTGTGTCATTGACTCGGAGAAGTGCATCGCCCTGAACATGACACTGTTACTCAGAGTTCACAGATAAAATAATATTGGTTCCGCCATTTTAAATAATTTGGCTAGTTGTAAAAATTACTAACCAGAATCTAGCTTAAAAAACAACAAATTTTGGCCATATCAACCAAAAGAGTGTTTTTGCCCTGGTCTCCCTTCTTCTTTTTTCTAACCTTTTCAATTTAAATAAAACTTAACCTCTTTCAAATCACTGTTGTTGCGGGAAATGTAAATGGGCTGTCCATCTTGGCCACCCACAACAGCAAGTGGAAGCCCATGGTGTTCGTTGAAACAAGGTGACAAAACGAGGCGATTTCATGCATGGTTCTGGTTGGGATGGAAAATGAGCACTGCCGGCTACTCTATCCTCTATCCAGTTAGTGTCATTAAATGGGTCATGACCATCCTCCAGAAGCAAATCCATCGGACTAGGAATCAATAATCAGTTAAATGGTCACAAATTTAGAAAAATTGTAATACAATTTTTATCGATTACTTGAGGTAATAGATTAACGAAAATCAGTGATGGGGCGCTTGGCAACCAATATTTTGGCGACAAAATATGCCTGCCACAAAATAAATATTTGGCAAAAGATGGCATAGTGCCATAAATATATAAGGCCCGGCAAATTAAAGGGGAAAAGAAGCAAATTTTTTAAGCAAAGATAAGACTTTTAAGCAAAAGATGAAATTATAAAATAAACGGCTGCTGCAGGCAGGTTTTGAAAACTCGAGGCAGTGTTGTGAACCTCTTTTTTGTCGTCATCAGAAACAAAAAAACAAAAAAAAACAAAAATACACCGAGACTTTTGGAATTTTTTTTGTCAAGAGCTTCCGCGCTCCGACGAAACACGAAAAATTTTTGGGTTTCAGATCGGCGTTTACGTGGGTTTACTGAAAATTTTTTTCGAAAAAGAGATTGCGAGCATCATAATTTCCATCTGATGCACTCAATTTCTTAGCTCTGATCCTAAAATATTCCAAACATCTCAAACCAGTATTTAAAGAGGTTTGGAGATGATTTTTTAGATCATAAAATTTGAGTTTCCGTAAAAAGATCAAACCATGGTATCCTACTCCGAATCGTCAGCTGAGCACGGTTTGATAGTACCAAAATAACAAATTCACCACCCAAAATATCTCTGTTACAATAGCTACGTATTCTAAATGGGCATTTTTGGAGATAATATGTCTGACTATTTCTTTCCTTTCAAACCATGTCTTCAGTTCCTTTACGCCATTCGATACCCTACATATAAATTTGCTCTCCAAGATATGCCTTTCCTAAAATCAAAAACACACATTTGAGACATCCACAAACTTCGGTATCTAATCCTCCTCCTTCTGGTTACCTCACTAGAACTATCAGGATTTAGGTTTGTAAAATAAATATTTTCGTTTTTACAACGAATACTTAGCACACAAACTCACCTAAGAAAAATAGTTGGTTTAATTTTATTTCTGAATAATTGAGCAATTCAGATAAATATCCCTAAACCAGAGAACTTCGGAACTTCCTACTTAACCACCACTGTTGGACAATTGCTCAAGCAGACATTTTTGGAGCAATTGATTGAACAAATTACCGAGTAGGGTCAAAAATTCAATGCTTTTTGTAAGCGTCGAGAAATTGCTAATATGACCGTTTATTTTTCAGCACTTGACTGTAACAGAAAGCGCAGAAACTGCACATCATTTTGATACCAAAACAAAGCAGCAAGTCATATGAGAAAGTAGTACAAAAATCAACAAATTGCTTGGATAGGATTGACCAATGGTCAATTGACGGTCAATTAATATTATTTGACCGGCAGACAAGAAATCGGTCAATTGTTCCCCTGTTATAAGCAAATTTATTTTACGGCATATTTGCATTTTCGCTTCATTTTCTATTAAATTTTAACACTATTAAAGCCTTAAAGGGGCATGCCCGTGCGTTCTTAAAAGTTAAGGCGGGGACCAGCAATTTTTTTTGAATCGTTCTATTTTTCACTCGTTTTGCGTCTAATCTAATATTAATGACCCTATACTACTTTTAAAACTAGGCAGAAAACTTAAAAAATCTGAATGCGTATGCATGTAAAACTTGATCGAGAAAGAAAAAAGTGCTGGTCCCCGCCTTTTCTCCGTGCCGGGCACGGGCATGCCCCTTTAATAATACAAAAATCTCTCAAAACTCTCCCAACAACCAACGCTCAGAAAACCAGGCTACAGTCAATTATCCTGATACAGCAGGACTTTTGATTTTACTGTATTTAGGACTCAAATCTTCAGAAATTTTCAAAAATTTACGTCAAAATCTTTATCTTTGCTGCTCAAAAACCAATAAGCACTGGATATAATTTCATTTTTGACGAAAAATGGCAAAATATACGCTATTTGAGGAAATGTACTTTATTTCAAAAATTCTCAACAAGAGAAATGTAATACAGTCAACTATTCTTATACAGTCGACTCTCCCAACAGTCAACCAGTCTCTCAAAGATACTAATAGAAGGGTCAACTAGCAAGAGTTTCTTTATAGATCAACCAAAGCACGGATGGACTTACGTTAATCAGGGTTACATTAATGAAACGTTACGTTATAGACAGGTTTAACTGTAACTATATAAAATAGTAGAAAAGTACTAAGATAAAAAATTTACAATTGACCGCTTTTCGGTCAATTGCTGTCAACTGACCGAGTTTTATTTGACCGGTCAATTGTTCAACCCTAGCTTGGAGGGCTGTACTTCATTTGGTAACGCGTCATTTCGTAACAGCTTCATTTGGTAACGGCTTTATTTCGTAACAGCTTCATTTCGTAACATTTTTTTCGTAATGCAAGTTTTTGATTTGCTTTTTATTCCTTTCGCAACATTTTTTCGTAACAGCGAGATTTCGTAACAAATTTTTTCGTAACAGCGATTTCAAGGCTACTACCTTATTCAATTTAATCTAATTTACAACTTTTTTCAAACAACAGGGGACCAAGGCAGCTTTTTAGGTTTTTTCGAAAAATTTCATATTGTACCCAAACCACCCGAAACCATCGCAAACCAACCCAAATACCCTGAAACCGCCCTAATAGCCCCAAACCAAACCCCTACCTGAAAAATTAAAATTTTTGAGAATAATAGGGGTCTTACAATGGGCGAGTGTAGGTGCGGGTGCAGGTCGAGGTCGATGTCATGTTCTCACAATAAGCGGTGTGGGTGTGGCTGCGGGTGTAGGTCGATGTGTTCTCACATCAACCAGCACCTACACCTCGACTCACACCGACACCCGCACCTACACCGCGACATAACCCTCTATTAGTTAGACTGTTTTTATATTTCGCATCACAGTTTTGAAAAATAATTTTCCAGGTGAAATTCAATTAAAAAAAATCTGTTATAAAAGACTTGACATATTGTTCGTGAAAATGGATAAATTAAGCCCCGGTAGAAGTCTAGTTGAAAAAATCCAATTTGAATTGAAAAACATCGACCAGGGTGAGGTAAATTTTTTCTATCTTTTTTTTCCTTTCAGAAACTACTCCTAGACCTGATTTTCTACGCTGAGCACGAATCTGACATAATTTTCAGCTATAAACCTTTTAATACTGCTAAGAAAGCTCAAACTCGTGCAAATCATGATGCGAATATTTTGAACACTCAGGTTTAAATCCCCGTGGATGCACACCCATTTTTCACTCTATTTTTTCATGGTTTATGTACAATTTTGTTATGAAAATGATGCTTAGACTCTTGTTTATCCAACGAAACCATCAGCACATCATTTACCAAGCCACCGCAGCTGACTGAAAAGCCAAGACCTAGCCTATCCATCATTTCTGGGTTCTACTCACAGCTTTGTTTGTCATACGTTCCCCTTTTTTGTAGATTGTAGATGCTTTCAAGGCATCTAAATGTTACACTCGAGTTCATGTAGTGTAAACATACACTAACCGGGAATGTCGCTGCGGTGGTAGGCGCCCTTGTTTCGTACTGCGGTAGGATGGGACGGAACTGAATATGTTCGAAGGTTTTTTGTTTTATTTAGCTCGTGTACTGGGACCCTTTTGCATTTTTTTCTCTGTGCAATAGCCTAAAGGAAAGCCTAGAATCGTGGCTACACATTGGTGTATAGAAACATACAGAGATTAACATAAAATGGAAGCTAAAAATTAAAAACATTGAAATATTTTTGATTACGTGCCATCCTACCATTAGAACATGCTTTTTTCTTTCTGGTTCAAACCATCGCAAGCTACCAAATTTTCTGAATTAATTTTGATGTGAAAACATTTCCATGTGATTCCTTAGAAAATTCTGACTAGAAAAAATTTAATTCACCTTGTGAGAAGTCAAAAAATAGGTAGAGGAGGAGGCGATAAAAACCAAAGTATATGGCTTCTGGTTGGTTTCCTTTATATTGATGGTCATTTGCATGAAATCGCAAAATTAAAGTAGTTGCTGACAGCAAAGCGTTTTTGGAAATGGTCCCAATCAATTGCTCGATACCTTTTTGGTTCTGAAAGTAAGTTAACTCACTAAAATTAGAATAAAAATGAGGTGTGCACCTAGAGGGATTTGAACCTGAGTGTTCAAAATATTCGCATTGTGACTTAAACCCTTCCTATTAAGCCTTCCCCTTTAAACCTTTCAACTTAAGCTTCCATATTCTTCCATGTTACTAAAATTTAAAAAAAACATGAACCAAAACGCTAAAATAAGTAAAATTCGGAAGGCGCGAATTCAAACATGTCACAAAAGTATCAATTGCACCTAGGCCATTCTATCCTTCAAATACACAAAAAAAGAGAATAAAAATAAAGAATTAGCCACTGAACTGATAAAAATACAAATTTATTTTAAAAAACAAAACAAAAACAGGCAAAATTGCATTGTGAGAACACCTCTACCTCGACCTAAACCTACACTCAGCATTGTGAGAACAAATCACTCGAAAGTGACTCTGGATCATAGTTGGACGTCTCTGAAAAACCACCGCCGCCGCCACCGCCGTCGGCGCCACCGGTGGCGTAAAAATGTTGCTAAATTTCGCCGCCGCCGGCACTTCTTTATTTCGCCGCCGCCACCGGCGGCGAAATAAAAAAAACACCGGCAGCGCCGGCGGCGGCGGCGCCACGTCGGCGCCAGCTAACGCTTCACTGTCAAAAAAAATTTTCTGTCAAATTTATGTTTGTCATAGAATTATATTTTGTAAGAAAACAGCAAAATTCTAAATTATGACATTTTATCATATTTTTATAAAATGACTATTTAAAACAAGCATTGTTTTGCTACTTAGTGAAATTGGTCCTGTTGGAGTCTTTCTTCCTGAAGAGAGCATAGCCATGATCCTGAATAGTCTTTCCACTCCTGCACTCGTAGCTGGCGTTGCTAAGATGTCAAATGCCATATGAGAAATCAAAGGATATGTCTAGAAAGTCAACTTGTACTGTTAAATGTACAAAACCGATTTGCTTTTACCTCAATTCTGGGTTTCGAGAAGTCCCATGGATTACAGGTACCAAGAAAAGCATCGCTGCTCATTTCATTAAAAAAACGTGAGACTTGATTAAAAAACGTGAGACCGCCAGCGCCGCCGCCGACCTCATTTTCAGCCGCCGGCGCCGCCGCCACCTGGCGGCGCCGGCGACGGCGATCCAACTATGCTCTGGATGCATGAAGGGGGCTTGGAGTTGAGATGCGCACACCTACATACCTCAAATACAGATCACTCGAAAGTGACTCTGGATGCATGAAGGGGGCTTGGAGTTGAGATGCGCACATCCACATAACTTACACACAAATCACTCGAGAGTGACTCTGGATGCATGAAAAATGTATGCATACCAGAGTTTCTTTATGCGGTTGGCGCAAGTTAACAAAACTATGTTCAAATTCCATTTCTTTAGGGTCCTTTAGGTCATATACCCTCACGAATTGGTTTACCTTGGTCAAATTTCGGTTTCTTTTCAAAAATAGTCGGCCGCGCCCTAAAAACATGTTTTCTACACGCTCTAGATGCATTTAATAAATGCAGTGTAAGACTGTTTTGCTCTCATTTCAGTGAATTAAATGGCAAAAATGAAAAAAACCATAATTCTTTTTTAAAGTAATCATTTTTACTTGGAAGCTACTTAATAGACAATTTTTATGTAAACTGTTAAACTAATAATTTTTATTATCAAAGTGAAAAAGGGGATCGAAATTTCAAGCATTTCCCAGGATGAGTTATGTATTGTTTGTAAAATCTTTTAAATATTTTTTTGATAATAAGGGCTGAAAATGTTTGTTTTTATTTGTAAAAACAGCATAGTTCAGCCGGCTGTACAAAATTCGGTAACAAATCATTTTGGTAACAGCGAAATTCGGTAACAAACATTTTGGTAAAAGGTATAAGAAAGTTTTTGGTAACGGTGAATTTTAAAGGGCTGTACCTTGAAATTTAAGCGGCGTTTTGCTAAGCGGTCGTTTTGCGAAGAATTTTTTTGCTAAGCGACAAATTGCTAAGAATTTATTTGCTAAGGCATTCTTTTCTTAAATTCCTATTTGCTAAGAACCTTTCTACGTTCTTGTACTTTCCTTTTTCTGAATGTTCTAATAGGGGATCGGACATTTTTCCGTCGGACATTTTTCCGCCGAATTTTTTTGTTTTTGCTGATTTCAACGTGGGATCTAAGTAAATTGATATTTTCAGATGGTGTCCAAACTACCCCAAACCATCCTAAACCACCCAAAGTACCCTAAACCACCCTAAATACCCAAACCAAACCCAAACCTGAAAAATTAAAATTTCTTAAAAATAAAAAATAAGCCATTTTTTCTAACTTCAAATTGTGTGGGGAATTGGGTTTGTTAAGCCCAAAGTTTCGATTTCACACACCCCAACTTCAATACCTGGTGTAGGTATCACCTGGCTAGGTGGATGTCTACCTGAATGGCCCAAAAAAAAGTTAATTTAAATTTAAAAAAATCCATTTTTCCAAACTGAAAAATTTGTGAAGAATTGGTTTGACAGTGGTAAAATCACGTTTTATCGAGAAATTTTTCAGTTATCGTAAATTCTTGATTTTAATAAATCAAGAGTTCACAATGACTCAGAAATTTCTCGATAAAACGAGATTTACCACTGTCAAACCATCTTTGGCATGCTCGGATTAGTGCAGAAAAATTGATTTGGAACCCCAAAACGTAAAAATAAAATTCAAGTGGACGGCCACTTGGATAGCTACCGCCAAGGTTGCTGGTTCGAATCCACCTAGATGCACAATTTTGTATTGAATTGTTTGGGTTTTTAGGCCTGTACCCCGAAATTAAACCGATCAGAAAAAGATGTAGCTTAACAAACAAGATTTTTATCAAAACAACTGCTTAGCAAAAATTTTTTAGCAAAACGACCATTTAGCAAATCGCCACTTAAATTTCCGTGTACAGCCTTTTAAAAGGGCATGCCCACGCTAATAAGAGGTGGTGCCCGGGAATTCAAAAAAATTTCCTAATCATTGAACTTCTGTACGGAGTTTTCGACTCGGTTTCTAACAAAACAAGGCCTAGAATTCAATTTTAGGTACGGTTTTGTGCAATTTATGCGAAAGTGGAATAAGACGCGAATAAAAAGTGAGCAAGAACAATTAGAAGCTGCATTCCGTAACCGTTACCAGAAATTTTGTTACTAAATTCCGCCGTTACCAAAATATTTGTTACCAAATTTCGCTGTTCCCAAAATGTTTTGTTACCAAATTTCGTACAGACATTCAGGCTATAAAGCTTTTTTACGCGTAGATTTTTAGTGCATACTTTGTCAATTTTTTATCATATTTCAATATTTTTTGGTCATATTTCGCCGTTTTTAGCGTATATTTTATGCGGGGTGGCACACAAATTCCAAACGAGAAATTCTCCAAACGGAAATTTCAAAAGGCGAGAAATTCTCCAAACGATAAATTTTCCAAACGAGGAATTTACTAATAAATATTTTTGAGAGTATAAAATATCAAGGTCTGAAGCTTCCTAATTCTGTTTGACCCATATTTATCGGCTGTTAAAACTTCACAAGGTTTTAAAGTTAAGGGAGACACTCCTGCGTTGCTCGCTCAGGAATCTGGTATAGGATTCGGACTTGGAGTATTTTACTAGTCGCTGGTTCTAATACATTACTTCACTAATTTTTTAAAGCAAAACATTGAAAAAGAAGAAAACAGTCAGAAAATATTTTGCTCGTGGTAGAACGAAAATTCCCTTTGAAAAATAACTCCCCCCTCTCCAGTAACTCCCCCCACTCTAATAACTTCCTCCTCTCTAAGGGGGGTTGAACAATAACTCCCCCGCGGATTTAATAGAGAAAATATTGTATTTGGATTTCAAGAACAGATGAAGAACAAAACAAATAATTCATCTTTAAAATCAGTCTGAAATTTCAAAATCCAGCGGTTGAGAACATTTTACTGCAATGGCATCGGGAAGACACCTTACATTTACACTTACGCTTACACTTACCGGCTGTATTGGGTTTCGATTTAGTTAGTTTCGAAATGTGCGAGTTTGAATTTTTTCCGTTTTCGGGTTTTCCGTTTTCGAACAATTTTTTTCCGAAAATTTCTATTTTTGATAAAATGAGTTTCGAAATTACCGGTTTTGGAGAAAATGGGGTTCGAAGAATCATGTTTTCGGGAACTTACTTTTAAGATCGTTCTTGATACGAGTATGGCCTTTATCGACTGCTTTGACTGTTCTTTACCTGTATGTTTAAAAGTCACACAGTCAAATACCACATTCAAACCACTTTTTTCTGACGTAAAATCGTGTGGTGAATCCTGTTTGATAGGACCAAAACCGTGATTTTATTTTTGACCCTAGTAGCGAATAATCCCCCCCCCAACGATTTTCACCTTTTTTTTTTTCTGTTTTCGAACAATTTTTTTTTCCGAAAATTTAAAAGAGAGAATTTATGGAGAGAATTTATGTGCGCGTTAACCTGTACCCGTGTCTAATGAGAGGGATCGACGGTATAGAGTGCTAGCTCCTCGCCCATAGCCCTTCATATGGTGTTTCTTTCACCGGATACTATCCCAAGAGGGATATTCCAGTAGAGTAGGGGCTCTCACGAGCTCCGGCTGCACGCCACTGGTCTGTGTTCACCAGCTATGTAGGCCGTGCACTCTTACTGGGGTCGGACTGGTGGTGTGTGATCTTGAATTTTTCTCTTCGAGGAGCGCCAAAATTTTAATCTTTGGCCAACCCTAGTGGATACCCGTTTAGGGGAAGTACCAGGCAAACCTCTAAGCATAGTTGGATCGCCACCGCCGCCGGTGCCGCCACCGCCGGCGGCGCCGCCAGGCGGCGGCGGCAAAATATGAGGTGCCGCCGGCGGTGGCGGCGGCGGTGGTGGCAAATCAGCGGCGGCGGTGGTGGCAAATCAGCGGCGGCGGTGGCGGCGGTGAAATTTAGCAACATTTTTGCGCCGCCGGCGGCGGCGGTGGTGTTGGCGACGCCGCCAGCGGTGGCGGCGGCGGTGGTTTTTCAGAGGCGTCCAACTATACCTCTAAGCTCGAAAAGTTTTGCGGGAGAATTTACCGCCGCCCTATCTATTCCTCTCCAGACATCTCAAGCCACTTAAACCACCTGAGGCTCGGGCCTACTACATAGTCACTTCCACCTGAATACCGGTACCTAGGTACTAAAACCTGAGCACCACCTGGAGACCCTATGGTACTATTCCAGAACTGACGTTGTTGCAAGTCAAATCGATGTTTAAAAATTATCAAACCATGTTTAGGACACTATTTTAGATAAGGTACCGTATTTTCTCTATTAGTTCCACACTCTCTATTAACCCACACCCTTAATTTTGAGGGCCTGTATCTCAGCTCAGAGAAAAAATTTAACAAAGCTGTTTTTGCATTTTCTTAACTCCCACGAGCTCTACTGATTCCGCTCTTTAGATTTTGAATTTTCACCAAAAATCTCGAGATCGACCCCAAATTTTTCCGATTTTCGGACGATTGAAAAATAATCCCACATGTGGAACTAATAGAGAGAATACGCATATTTCTGATTTTTAAGAGCATATAAATCCGGTCCCTTATGATGACTAATTCAGTTCGAACGCCTCATGGCTATAGTCTCGCTGCAGGACAAAAGGCAGTTCAAATCAAACTATTACTGGCAACTAATACTGGAATTATGTTTCCATAGGAAACTCTGGAATTGTTCTGGGGCGCGGTAAATAAGGAATTCAACTATCCTTACACTGGGTGAAAACAATTTGAGCCTTTTTTTAATTTCGGCCGGTTGACCTTGAGACTAGTTCAAACGTGTGCAACAAGTTACAGAAAACGTAAAAATGCAGAACGCCATAAAAAGCGCGAATTTGAAATAACCCGGAAAAAGCCTAAGTTCCAACCAATTTGTCGATCGTTTTACTACTTTCTCTTGTGGCTTGCTGTCCTGTTTTGGTATCGAAATGATGTGCAGTTTCTGCGCTTTCAGTCACTGTTAAGTGTTTTGAAATAAACGGTGATATCAATGATTTTTCGACGCTTACAAAAAAGAAATGAATATTTATTTCAAGTAATTGCTGAAAAATTCTAATATTTCGCACGTAGAATTGGGTGTACGCCTCTGCATTCTATACGGACACTTATCCAAGCAAATTTATATTCATTTGAAAGCTCGTTGAATTCTGCACTAGATAGATCTTTCAGCTCTCCAAAATCGTTCTACTATACAAAAATACAATTAAAAACTAAAACAACTACAAACTATCCGATTTCATACAATCGACCCCTGAAGTATCCATGGTAAGATCACTTTTGAGATAATTTTTTTCTCCTATCTTGTTTAGCGTGAAATTCTGAACAAAACGCTCGCATTAGTATGAAAGCCTTATAAATGTCAATTCGAATCGCCGCCTTTTCTTATTTTAAAGCACAAAATTCGGTCTGCTTACTTAGTGCTTATGATGACTAAATTAGTTCTTATATTTTTTTCATATAATTCTTCACCTCTCATAAAAATTGACCAAAATGAGTGTTATGTTTGCAAATACCCGCGGTGCTGGACCACAGGCGCCGTTTTCAGGTCATTTACTTGAGTTCAAGTTGGATTTTGGACAACCACATAAATTCTCTTTCACCCAATTCCCTTCAAAATTCTTTCAGGCTGGCCGAACCCACATTGAAAGTGGCTCCAGTGCTGAGAAACGAAAAGTTGTGGCGCAAAAAGACAAGGACTTGTATACATCAAGCAGTCCAACGAGTTTGTGAAAATATTAAAACTGATTTCAAAATTAAATTTTTAGTCAACTTCTGCACTTTTGCTGGAAGAATCGTGAGAACAATGAGACTCCTTTGGTAATTTAGTTAAGATACCGTCAACTCATAGACACATACCGTGTATTCTCTATTAATATCCCACTCTCTAAAAAAGCCCCACTCTCTAATAATCCCCACCCCACAGACCTCATATCTCGGTCTAGAGCAAACGTTTCACAAATTTGCTTTTTGCGCTTTCTTAATTAGCACAAGCTCTCCTGATTCCATTTTTCAGATCTCGGTCGACTGCCCAAAAATCTCAAAATCGATTTCAAATTTTTCCGATTTTTTAGGGGTTGAAAAATAATCCCTCGTGTGGGATTAATAGAGAATAGGGTGGTATTTAATTCTGCCCCCTAATCTGTGAAAAATGCCCCTAATCTGCGAAAAATGCCCCCTAATTCGAATTGCCCCCTAATTACTGAAAAATGCCCCCTAATTTTTTTCTCGTCGTTTTTAGTCAAAACTTCGCGGGAATTCAAATTTTCTAGTCAGAAAATAACTTGGATTGGTCAGAATCCCACCGCGGAATGGCCAGAAGCGCCTGAAAGTTGGTTTTTTGGGGTTTACTAAATAGGGGGGGGGGTTTTACTTTTTTGCGAAAAATCGATTGAGCTGATCAGATTTCGGGTCCGATGGGCTTAATCGCTCAGAATTCCAGGCTTACGGTGGTTTTTAAATTTTTTAGTCTGAACCAACCAAACCAAGTGGTCGTCCACTTGGATCAAAAAATTTTTTACGTTTTTCATGGTCCAAAACTTGTTTTCTAGATCAACTCGGGCATGCTGAAGATGGTTTGACAGTAGTAAAATGCCGTTTTCTCGAGTACTTTTTGAGTTTTGAGGAATAATTGATTTTGGTGAAATCATTTATTTGCCAAAACTCAAAAAATACTCGAGAAAACGCCATTTTACCACTGAAAGTATACACAAAAAGTATACCCCCCCCCTTTAGTAAACCCCAAAAAACCAACTTTCAGGCGCTTCTGGCCATTCCGCGGTGGGATTCTGACCAATCCAAGTTATTTTCTGACTAGAAAATTTGAATTCCCGCAAAATTTTGACTAAAAATGACCACAGCCCACTGAAATTCGAATTTTAGTGCAATAGCGAAAAATTGCGCGAAATTCAAATTTTTTGAAACCAGACACTTTTGAAGTACCTCCATGTCTTGCTTTATATAGATGTTTTATCTACTGCCTATGCAGGGCTTGTTTCTAAAAACTCCCAACTTATAGGGCTTTCGAGTTAGCCATCACTTGCCCGTGAAACAATCAAAATTTGAGAATTACAATCGATTTCCATGAAAAAATTATAATTTTTTTCTTTATCTAGTCTACTTATTCGAGATCATAGAAACTTTTTTCGTCAAGTTGATCTAAAACAAAACCGGAGACTCGATAAAGAAGTAGATTTGCTACATTTTGGTACCAAGGAAGTATACAAAAAATACAAATTTTTGGCGTTTTATACAAAAGTTAGATAGAAAACGCGAAACACCCTATTTTTATTCGGAAAAATGGCACTTGTTTGCTTTAAACGGTCTCTAGTTTTCTTAATTCTGAATTTAAAAAAATCGGTCTGATTTTTCTGGTAGCTGAATATACAGGCTACATTTTGGAATATAATACATCTTAAAAACGACGACTTTTTTCGATTTTTTGACGGATTTAAGTTTGGTATAATTTTCAGGTATCATGAGGGCTCGGAAATCAAGCTACAAAAGAGGCAAAAAGCAAGACTGCGATCAAGAAATAATCAGTCATACGGTCAAAAGGCAGCAAATTTCAGCTAGAGAATCACTAAGCCATGTTATGGAGAAGCAAAAGCAATCAAAAGCAGAGGCTGCAAACCAAGCTAAGGCTGCAGGGTAAATCCATCTTTGTAAGCTGTTTTACCTTACTTTTCTAGGAATGTTTACAATAACTCTTTTGCATATTGTTGGTCGAAATTGCTGTCATAACTTATTTCCGGTTTAGTAATGCTGACCACTAAGAAGCAATCTTGCCAGAGCGATAACAAAGTTTACGTGGAATCAAGAACGGCACTTTCAGTCAAGCGGAGGAATGCTGTGATGAGCAGGTGGCAAAAAGCAGCGAACAAAAGGAACAAAGAGTTAACACAAACTCTTGACTCTTCTTGGGCAAATGCAAGGGTTAGCAAAAAGCAACTTCTTGGGTGAACAGGAAATCGAAAACTTCAAGAAATGGTCAGTTGAATATTTCAACACAATGAGGGTCAGTCTTGTTATTGTGGTCTTGTAAAAATGAGCTTTGTTTCAGACATTTTTCCGGATCTCAGCATAACACCCAAGTGCCACCTTCTCTGTCAGCATGTTTCTGAGTTCATCGAAATGTATCACTTCTGGGGCCTTTTGTCGGAACAGGCAATTGAAGCTCTGCACTGTGTGGTGAATGCAATGGAAAGAAGGTTTGCTTGCTTGCGGAAAGAAGAAAAACTTTGACGAAAATTTTCGAGGAATCTTATTTGAGGAATATTTTGTTTGATCAGAAGAAACCGAGCTAGTTCTAGTAGAGTTTTATTTGTTGTGTCCTTGGAATGTTGTTGAAAGACTTCAATTAAATAAAGTTAGCGTCGGGGTACATATTCTAGAGCAAACATGGTGAATTATCACCTACACTGCAAGTTCGAAATCAGCATTTTGTTGAAAAAAGTTAGTATTTGTTGAAAATATTGACCTTAAAAGAATTCGACGCTACTGGCTTATACCCCCCCCCCCAAAAAGCTACTTTCTTATACCCCCCCCCCCAAAAATCGGACCTACTGTCATATACCCCCAAAAACCGACTTTTTTGGGAGTGTCTAAAAACCATTTTTATGCAATAATTTTGCCATAAAGGGACCAAAAAAGCAGTTTAAAAGGGATTATGGGCTGTATTGGGAGGGGAAGGGAATAATACAGGGGCCACTTTTTTTAGCTGCTTTACCATGTTTTTCAACTCGGGCCGTGGCAAAAATAGACTCTATATGCATTTTATGATCAAGTGTACTTCTCGGAATCATGTCTAAGGTAAGTGCGTGCGCGCATCTCTGACTCTCAAGCCCCCTGCGCCCCTTCGGGGCGCAGGGGGCTTGGAGTTGAGATGCGCACACCCACATACCTTAGACACTAATCACTCGAAAGCGACTCTGGATGCATGAAAAAACATGCATACCAGAGTCATTTATGCGGTAAGCCCAGTATTCAAAACTATGTTCAACATCTTTGATTTTACGACCGAAAAGGGTTCCCCCTCTTCAGGCCTGGGGCTACGAGCCAGAGGCTCAGCCGTCCAAAATTTACACGACAACCATCGAGATCCACCCGGCTGATCGGTCCGATCATTTCGAGTCCTTATACTTTTACGTGCACCACAAGTGGCTGGGTTTGAAAGTGACTTCAACGCTAAGAGAATTAATACTCTTTGGTACTTATAGGCACTATAGAAGTGGCCCTGTTTTGTCCCTTCCCCTCCCAATACAGCCCTTGAACCCTATTTTAATCGCTTTTCTGGACCTTTTATGGCGAAATTATTGCTTAAAAATATGTTTTGACCACTCCTAAAAATCTTGATTTTTGGGGGGGGGGGGTATAAGCCAGTAGGTCCGAGGATTGGGGGGGGAGGGGGGGGATCGGTATAAGAAAGTAGCTGTTTTTGGGGGGGGGGGGGTATAAGCCAGTAGCGCCAAGAATTCGATGTCGAGTGCACACAAAAATCGATTTTGAAAATCTTGGCGTTTTGTTGATTTTTAATTGCACTAAGATTTGAATTTCAGTGGGCTATGTGACGAGAAAAAAAAGGGCAATACTTTTTTTTGTCACAGATTCACTTTTTTTTGTACCAGATTCACTTTTTTTTGTCCCAGATTTCCTCATTTCTGTCCCAGATTTAGCTCAAACCACAGGGGGGACCAAGTACTTACAAAATTGGTCAAAAAAATTTCTCTCATAACAGCCTGAAAGTTTTTCTATAACGTTTCTATCATGTTTTAAGCATTTTCGCCAAAAATTATTTTTTCCGCAAATGGAGGTACGTGGAAATTTCCTTCTGACAGTTGGAATGGAATTTGAAGATGGAATTAACAAAGTTTTGTTAGCAGGGGCCTACGTATAAAGAAACTCTAGTATACATAAGTTTTGCATCCAGAGTCACTCAACGTTTCGATGAGGACGTTTTTATTGCCTGTAAGTGAGAGTGAGAATTAAATTTGTCCTCATAGTCAGTGAGCGAGAGTGATGAATAAAAAACCCCTGTGAGAGTGAGTGAGATTCTCAGTGAGATTCTCGCTCGGGGTGAGCTTATCGAAACACTGAGAATTACAATATAAATACTATATAGAGATCAGGGATCAGAACGAGCGTTGGGTTGCAGTTCAGAATCCGCCCCCCCCCCCCACGGGGACTGATCAGGTGGAGGAGATAACTTCATATTCGTGTTTCTCGACCCCGATTTCATGAGAAAGCCGGCTGTTTTTTTGGTTCTGAGAAAAAAAAATTTTTTCGAACCACAGGGGGGTATCATGGGTTTTTAGTCAAAATTTGAAAAATTTAAATTGGCGCCTTTTGAATTTAAAAGGGAATAAGGGCTGTATTGGGAGGGAAGGGAATAAAAGGGGGCCACTTTTATGGCAGAACATTATAAATTTGATTATCTATATTCTTCGACTGCCTCACCATGTTTTTCAACTGGGCCGTGGCAAAAAAAGACTCTATATGCATTTTATGGTCAAGTGTACTTCTCGGAATCATGTCTAAGGTAAGTGCGTGCGCGCATCTCTAACTCTCAAGCCCCTGCGCCCCCTTCGGGGCGGGGGGCTTGGGGCTTGGAGTTGAGATGCGCACACCCACATACCTTAGACACAAATCACTCGAAAGTGACTCTGGATGCATGAAAAAGCATGCATACCAGAGTTTATTTATGCGGTAGGCCCCAGTATTCAAAACTATGTTCAACATCTTCTTGTTAGTGGGCCCTGTGTGATTAGTGGCCCCCTTTTATTCCCTTCCCCTCCCTATACAGCCCTTAATCCTTTTAAATTCAAAAGGCGCCAATTTAAATTTTTCAAATTTTGACTAAAAAACCATGATACCCCCTGTAGTTCGAAAAAATTTTTTTTTCTCAGAACCAAAAAAACAGCCGGCTTTCTCATGAAATCGGGGTCGAGAAACACGAATATGAAGTTATCTCCTCCACCTGATCAGTCCCCGTGGGGGGGGGGGGATTCTGAACTCAAGCCGAGCGTTGTAACAAACTTTTGTACTGTATGTACCGTATATTCTCTAGGGTAATATTTAATTCTGCCCCCTAATCTGTGAAAAATGCCCCTAATTTCGAAAAAATGCCCCCTAATTTGAATTGCCCCTAATTACTGAAAAATGCCCCCTAATTTTCTGAAAAATGCCCCCTAATTTTTTTTCGGGCGAAACTTTTTTTTGTCACAGATTCACTTTTTTTTGTACCAGATTCACTTTTTTCTGTCACAGATTTGATTTGTCACAGATTCACTTTTTTTGTACCAGATTCACTTTTTTTTGTACCAGATTCACTTTTTTTGTCCCAGATTTCCTCATTTCTGTCCCAGATTTAGCTCAAACCACAGGGGGGACCAAGCACTTACAAAATTGGTCAAAAAATTTTCTCTCATAACAGCCTGAAAGTTTTTCTATAACGTTTCTATCATGTTTTAAGCATTTTCGCCAAAAATTATTTTTTCCGCAAAAATTTTTGCCCCCCCCCCGTCAGACTTTTTTTCAAAATGGTGTAGCTGAAACAGCCTCGAAATTTTGAAAAACAGTGTAGGTAAAATGGCCGGGTTACCCCTCCGTCAAAAACTTCTGACTGCGCTTCTGCTTTCAATACATTTCAATATAAAGTCTTGCTCGGATTCATCTGGGAAGAAAGTGTATGCAAACATCGACCCTACTATAGAATAAATGCCGTCCTGGCGGCGGACAGATACAGAAATTTTGAGTTCTAGGTCAAAGAAAGTCGGACTTTTTGATTTCGCGTCGAACAGTGATATTTTTAGAAATTATTTGAAATTTTTTCGAAAATCGAAATTTTCATGGTACATGGCATGGATCGCTAAAATTCCGATTTGCGAAAAAATTTCAAATAATTTCTAAAAATATCACTGTTCGACGCGAAATTAAAAAGTAACATTAGGTCATAATGATCAGATTGGCCACATGATTGACAAAAAACTAATCATCGGGTGCAGAAGTATCCAAAATTAGCGTTTTTGGGGGGTTTTTCGACTTTCTTTGAACTAGAACTCAAAATTTCTGTCTCTGTCCGCCGCCAGGACTTTTCCTGCACTAATTAAATCAACCATGGGCTACGAGATGAACGCATCAGATTAAAGTTAGGCGGGGGGACAGTTCGAACGGTTCCCTTGTAAGTCTTTTATTTTTAATCGAATTCTTTAAAAATGACGAAAACCGCACATTTTAGCCTGTTCTAACAGGTGCTGGTTTATGTAAAAATGTATTCGATCGCTGTATGCAGTATGCTCCTTCAAAACTACAGTCAAACCTCGATAATCCGCCACCCCGCTAAACCGCCACCCTCGATAAACCGCCACTCTCAATAAGCCCGATTTGGTTGGCCGTCAGAGAAACTCAACAAAGTTTACCCCCGCTAAACCGCCACCTCGATAATCCGCCACCTCGGATCGGTCCCATGGGGTGGCGGATTATCGAGGTTTGACTGTATCATGTATTATGATCAAGTCTTCAAAATAGTCACGAGTTGGATAAGTCACGAATTGATGGTCACGAGTTAAAATGCTCACGAGCTGATTATTTACCATCAATCGAGACGGCACAAAATCCCAAGAAAATTTATCAATAAATTTTCAGGATCTCATCATCTTTCCTGGAGACACCGAGTTAGTTTTATTAGTTCGATTATAGTGCGCTAAACTTTTTTGCGTTTAAGTTTTGTCCGTATCAAGGAATGCCATGATGGCCGAGTTTACATGCTTAAATTCAAGTCAAGCTCTGAGCGGTAAATAATTATATTATTTAAAAAACTTGAGACGGTTGTTTGTTTAGCTACTGCTTCTGGCTGCAGGATGCCAAGTCAGACAAGGATGATGAGTACTGCAAGAAGGTTATTAACGGCTAATCCAAATTTTAAACCGTTCATGTTGTTTTTAGGTCAATGACCTTCTAAACAACCCACCCAGTGCAGCTCGAGGTGCTAGTGCTGGCCGAAGTGCTGATCGAACTACAACGGGAGCGCCTGCTGGAGCCAACCCAGCCTTGAGTGGTTTCGCTGCTTTGAACAATGCTTTAGGTACTGGTGATGACATTGGCGCTCTTAGCAACATGGACCAGGTAATTTTTTGGTTTAGTTCACCACCACTTGTATGAAACAATAGTTTTCAAGCTGACTTTCCTCATTTCAGAATCAAATAATGCAGTTGTTTTCACTGATGAATGGAGGAGTATCCACTGACTCTTTGATGCCTCAACTTACCTTCAACTCTAACAGGTATAGGCTTTTTGAATTTTTCTTAACTCACTAATCGTCAATGTTTTGTTTCCAGAAGCCGTATCGACTCCCGCGTTGACACCCCTGCCGGTCCTAATGCTGGCTCTGGTCGTAATGCTGCTTCGAAGTCCGGAGATGTGTCGGCCCAGCAAGCCAAACCCAATTTCGATGCCCAGACCCTGAGTGCTATCATCAATTCATTGCCACAAGATCCAAATTCTCCGTCTTCTTCAACAAGTCGCCAATGGTTGAATTGTCCTCGCTTCTCAGCCGAGCTAATGTACAAAGTGTGGTCCAGCAACACGCCGAACGCCTAACCAAACATTTGCCAGACCAAAAGCCACTTCTAAATGAGAATGAGGAGCTTAATCAGACAGTGGGCACGCCACAATTTCAACAGAGTGCAGAGTTTATTGGGCAGGCACTGCAGACGGGCAAGTTAGCACCGGCTTTACCTCACTTTGGTATAAAACCTGATGCAGTGAACAGTGCTCTGACTGGTGGTATGTGCTTTTGACAATTTTAGTTTCAAATGTGCTTTTAATCAAAACAAATTTTCAGACATTCTTGAATTCGCTAAAAAGCTGACGCAACAAGAGAAACCACATGGATTAGAGGAGGAGTTGGATGAGGAAGGCGACATCCACGAGACCAATGAGTCAGTGATTAGCGAACCCAAACCAAAACGTAACAAGCCGGATGAGGACAACATGGACCTTGACTAAAAGTATCAAAAACTATGACGATTACAATTTTTGTACTATTCAATCCCTTTATTACTGAATGCAGACAAAATCACAACAATAAATCTTCATTTTTCACATTTCTGTCTTTCCAATTAACAACAACAACAGATAAACAATGAGATAACACGACAAATTGACAAGTAAGAGCAGCTAGATAATTCAGAGATTTCCAGAAAAATTCAACTTCGAGGCAGAGGCACTCGTCATCCGCGGCTTCAATGTCTGGATGTTATGCACTGGAGTCAGCAACTTGAGCTCATCTTCTTGTTCCGGCGTATTCATCTGCAAACAATATACAGTGAATTACTGCCTCTGTAAAAATAACTAGGGCTGGGCCATATGGCGGACCCACGCCACAAAATACCCAACAAAGAACTTAAAGACCCCCATTCTGTCTCCTATTATGTATGGATCTAGTGACTCCATCACAATTGTAAGTGTAAATGTAAGCGTAAATGTTAATGTAAGTGTAAATGGAAGGGTGTTCACAATACCAAAGACATTTACTTACATTTAGATTTACGCCTTCACAATTCGAATGTAAATGTAAATGAAAATTTTTGACTTATCCTCACTTTCATCCCCAAAAGTCAGTTTTTGCAACCCAAATACCAATTTTTAAAGAGGGGGGGGGGATGACTTCCTATACGCATCGCCTTAGGCCACAGGTTCGAATACCACTGGCTGTAAACCAAATTTTTTCCCTTTTATTCACAAGTTTAGTGTCAAAATGATCCTTACACTCTTGGCTATCCAATAAGACCATCAGCACAGGCTTTTACACCTACCGGATTTTGTAACAAAGCAAAAATAGGCCAAATTTCCGAAAATCGATGGTTTTCAGGGTTTTTCTATGACTGGTTTCACTGAAAATTTCTGACTTTTTCTACAAGTCACAAGTTTCATACACCAAAATGTAGCCAAGACTCTAGGCTTTCATTGGAGCTATAAATAAAGAAAAAGTCAGTACAGTCAACCCTCGATACAGTGGCCCCA
Organism: Ditylenchus dipsaci; assembly: GCA_004194705.1. Lineage (NCBI taxonomy): Eukaryota > Metazoa > Nematoda > Chromadorea > Rhabditida > Anguinidae > Ditylenchus > Ditylenchus dipsaci. The sequence goes on along the minus strand of SADC01001309.1, from coordinate 446,200 downwards.
CCTCAAGTTCGTTCCCACCTAGGGTCCGACACTTTTTTTAACCCCATTTTTGAAATAATTTATCGATTCTGTTATGACAGTCTGGTCGAAAATATCGTAAGGATTCCGATTTTGCCGATCGTTTTTTAATAACGAAATAGTTTTTGCATTTAAAAAGCAAAACCTCGATATAGTGGCCCCCCTTAAAAAAATTAGAGGGCCACTATATCGAGGTTTTGCTTTTTAAATGCAAAAACTATTTAGTTATTAAAAACGATCGGCAAAATCGGAATCCTTACGATATTTGGGACCAGACTGTAAAAACAGAATTTGAAAAAAGCTTTGAAAATCGAGCTAAAAAAAGTGTCGGACCCTAGGTGGGAACGAACTTGAGGTGGGGGCCACTGTATCGAGGTTTGACTGTATAGAGTTTGAGCTATAATTTTAAAACATCCAAAGATGTCCAATTCCATGACATCCTAACCGATACTATCTAAGACCTTTTCGGTAGTATCGTGGAACTGACCTTTTTTAGCAATTTTAATTTACAAACTCATTTGCAACCTTATACTCAAATGTAGCTCTACTTCTTGGCGTTATTTTCAGTATATAGTTGTAAATGAGCATCTGAATTAAAATTGCAAAAAACGTCAGCGCCAAAATAATAAAGGCGATGCGTATAGGAAGTCCCCCCCCCTTAAAGTTTTTATAGATGAGAATTGAACTACTCATCCTCAATAAAGCACTTTTAGTATTCTCTAAAAATACTTTTATTAAATTTTCATTTACATTCATATTGTGAAGGGGTAAGTGTAAATGTAAATGTAATTGTTAATGTAAGTGGAAATGTAAGAGGTGTTCAAAATACCAGAAACATTTACACTTACAATTGTGATAGAGCCATAAGAAAAATAAAGCAAACTCACAAGAATTTTTCCATTTTCATCTCGCTGCTCCTTGAACTCGCTGCTGTAGAGAATGCTTCCGCTTTCCGACCTTCTTCCTTAAAAAGGAATCAGTAGGATGGAAAAAAGATAATAATGCCTACAAAAAGCGAATTTGAGTCTTCAGCTGGATAATCTCATCGGATTGCTTGTTCTGACTGTCCCTGAGCTGTGTCTCCGCCTCGTCATACTTCTTCCGCCAATCAGCCAATTGCATCATCATCTCATGAATTTCCTTGTCCTTGGTTTTAATGCATTGCTCCAGATAGATGACTTTGCCTCGCAGATCGTCTCGCTCTTCTTTAATAGAGGCATTTTCGTCGGTCAGTGCTTTATAGCATCCTCCTGCTCTTTTCTCTAGAAAATAGGATCACATATGCTCATATAAACCAATACAGGACCCCACCTCAACAGCAAGACGGAAAAAGGGCTTTGAAGTGCTCATGATCAATTCATCAGCAGGTTCTGGAGTGGAAACACCACGAGCGAATGGACTATTCAAAGCTTCCCTTTCAATGAGAATTCTACTGGAGTGCTGTGCATTAACGGTCGACTTTTGGCGGCACTTGCGCTCGGCGTCCTCTGCATTAACTTTGTTGGCTCAGGAGTCTGCTTTGAGGTATCAACAAGGGTCCAACAGCTTAATTTAGAAAATAACTAGTTTAAAGCAGTTTTTCAAATTAAACACTGACCACTGCATGCTTGATTTAATAGCTCATCGTCTTCAGAGTCATAGAATGAGTCATTCAAGTCAACTTTGAACTTCTTCGGCGAAGGCTTTTGCTCGTGTTAGGATCCATACTGTTTCGAAAACTGTAAAAAAATTGATGTGTGCATAATGCATGATGTATGCATGACCAGGGGCGTAGCCAGGGGGCTGAGGGGCCTTAACCCCTCCCACCCGTCAGACATTTCGAAAGACATGTTGATTTAAAAGACTATAAAATTCGAAAACGATGTTGGTAAAATGACCTCTGGAAGGATTTAGCCACCCCTTTTTGTCAGAAATTTCTGGCTATGCATGACATACTGGTGCTCAGTGTACTAGCAAGATATCGCAAAGAACAAAGAAATCTTCATCAGTAAGTGCCTCATAAAAAGGATCTTTATTGCAGCTTAGAAGGATAGAATAAAGCTTTGTGATACAATATTTTTACAAAATTGAACATAAATGAGGTGTAGTTTAGAAAAAGAAGCAAGAAAGGCCTACGAAAACATAGGAGCCATCACAGGGTGAGAAGATTAGAAATATAATACTACAGATGTTTTAACTAATACTCTGGATCAAAAACCTGATAGAACACTTAGGCCGACCTGACTTATTTTTAGAGCACAGTGTGACCTATAAAGCCAGAAAGAAAGCTGGTTGAATTCTGACCTCATAAGATGTGGGTCAAAACAAGCGTTTGATATAGAAAAAATTCAAGTAAAAGTGATTTGAACATGCCATAAAGAAAATTAAGCGCCAGAAAATTTCTGTCGTCAAAAAAGTCTTTTCTTGTCGAAAAACAAAGTTCTTGTTGTTTGTCTTGACAATAAATGTACTTTGAGTGACAAAAACAAGCGTTTCTCTTTCATAAAGGATGTAACTGAAATGTTGCCCCTAAAGTCTGAATTCTTGCCCCCTTTTTTATTATTTCTTGTCCCTTTTTCAAATTTCAAATAAAAAAACTGAATCTTGCCCCTTTTTCTCAAATGTTGCCCCTTTGTAATCGAAATCGGGTAAATTCCTCCGATTTTTCATCGAAGGCGTCAAATCGGAGAAATTTATCCGATTTTTGTAAAAAAGTGGCAATATTTCAGAAAAAAAAGCAAGACTTCAGTTTTTTTTATTTGAAATTTGAAAAAGGGGCAGGAAATAACAAAAAAAAGCGACAAGAATTCAGACTTTAGGGACAACAATTCAATTTGATCTTTTCATAAAATAATTTTGCAATATAAAGATGAACCGCTGATACTGTATCACTTAACAATTTAATTATTATCTTTATGCTCGTTAGCCGACTTTAGCTTCTCATATTCCAGCTCTTGACTAAAATACTCGATCGTTAACTTCAGTCCGTCGTGCATAGAAACCTGAATAAACATGTTATTACACAGACTGGAAATTATCGAACAGTTTTTAAACCTGACCTGTGGCTTCCACCCGAGCAATTCATATCTGTAACAATCAAGGAAATTTAATGGTTTAAATTAATTTTATTCAAAAGCTGGTTTTTATCATATACCACTGTGTTTAAACGGCCAGCAACAGCTTGCGATAATTCAAATTGAGACAAAGCAAATTGAGACAATATCAGATTGCGACAAAACTTCTCTACAGTCAAACCTCGATATAACAACCCCTGGGGACCGGCCATAAGGTTCGTTATATCGAGAGTGGCTTGAGTTCAGAATCCCCCCCAGGGAGTGATCAGGTGGAGGAGATAACCTCATATTCGTGTTTCTCGACCCCGATTTCATGAGAAAGCCGGCTGTTTTTTCTGAGAAATTTTTTTCTTCTTCGAAACACAGGGGGGTATCATGGTTTTTCAGTCAGAATTAAAAAATTTAAATTGGCGCCTTTTAAATTTTAAAGGGATTAAGGGCTGTATAGGGAGGGGAAGGGAATAAAAGGGGCCACTAGTCACACAGGGGCCAATAACAAGAAGATGTTGATCATAGTTTTGAATACTGGGCCCTACCGCATAAATAAACTCTGGTATGCATGCTTTTTCATGCATCCAGAGTCACTTTCGAGTGATTTGTGTCTAAGGTATGTGGGTGTGCGCATCTCAACTCCAAGCCCCTGCGGCCCCGAGGGGGCGCAGGGGGCTTGAGAGTTAGAAATGTACGCACTCACTTACGTTAGACATGATTCCGAGAAGTACTCTTGACCATAAAATGCATATAGAGTCTCTTTTTGCCACGGCCCGAGTAGAAAAACATGGTAAGACAGTCTAAGAATATAAATATTTACTTTTTTAACGTTCTGCCATGAAAATGGCCCCTTTTATTCCCTTCCCCTTCCAATACAGCCCTCAATCTCTTTAAAATTCTAAAGGCGCCAATTCAAATTTTCAAAATTTTGGCTAAAAAACCATGATACCTCCTGTGGATCGAAAAATTTTTATTTTCTTAGAATTAAAAAACAGACGGCTTTCTTATGAAATCGGGGTCGAGAAACACGAATATGAGGTTATCTCCTCCATCTGATCACTCCCCTTGGGGGGGGGGGCATTCGAAACTGCAATTATCGAGAGTTTCGTTGTATCGAGGGTATGATATAAGTCATTTAACACGAGAAAGGCGGACTGTGAGAATTTTCAGACCTGCTGAGCAGGAATTTTACAAAATCAGACCTCTCAACATGAGTGCAATGCCCTTAAAAGCCTAATTTTCGCGATGACTCATCAAGGTCATTACTTGAGAAAAGAAGCTCTTGGCGGAAACATAGCATTGGCGAAGTGATCTCATTGACAAATTTTCACTGGCAAAACGGTTACGCCCCGCAGCAACAAATTATTTTCTTTCATTTCACTGGATAAAAGGAAGCTATTTGAGACCTTAAATCGAACATATTGGAGCCAGGGATGAAAATTTGGTCCTATTTGCTTAAAATTTAGGACTATTTTAGTCCTAAAGAGGTCCTAATAATAGTATGGTCCTATTTAGGACAATAGTCTTATTTAGTACTATAGCTAGGACATAGTCCTATCACAGGGGCCCAAAATTCAAAATCCTAATCACTTCAAAATAAACAAAACGCCAATATTTTTTTGCATAAAATTGCAAAATTTGGTATTTTTTAAATTCCTTTTTCTTTTTTCACAATTTTCTAGTATTTTTTAATTTTTTGAGAAGAACTATTATCCTGAGCTTAATTAATGCTGAATTTTGATTCAACTGTCAGCTGTAAAGGTTCAGCCAATATTGATGGCGCAAAAAATTCATTCAAGACTTTTCATGAGCCTCTTACACACAAATTTACTCACGAAATCAAGGATTCAAACTAGGCTGCGAAAAAAGGCAATCGGAAACAAGTTTATTTGGACGAAACAACCTAACAACATCTTTACAGCCAATTTCCATCGAAAACAAAGGATTTATATTCAAACGATACTTTCTCACTCATCAAGAATTTGCAATTCATCAACGCACAATCGGGACACGGGTGTTTCCCCTCAAGCTCGTTTCCCCTCAAAGTTCGTTTCCCATCAAAGTTCGTTTCCCCTCAAAGTTCGTTTCCCCCAAAGTTCGTTTCCCCCAAAGTTCGTTTCCCCTCAAAGTTCGTTTCCCCCAAAGTTCGTTTCCCTTCAAAGTTCATTTCCCCTCAAAGGTCGTTTCCCCTCAAGTGTCGTTTCCCTTAAAAATAATTTTTCTAAAAAAATTTGATCAAAATAAACTAATGTAATACAAAAAGCATGAAATATCGTTGGTTTTATTTTAGTCCTTAAAACTTTTCGAATAATATTTTTGTAACCACTTGTACGTCAAAAATAAAATATTCACTCTTATTGTGTTAGAGAAATTTTTCAATTTCTATATATATTTCGGACACGGACACAATATCCTGGGCCACAATATCCCTGGGCCACAATATCCCCGGGCCACAATATCCCCGGGCCACAATATCCCTGGGCCACAATATCTCCGCGGCCACAATATCCAAGTGGTCGTCCACTTGGATCAAAAAAATTTTGCTCACGTTTTCGGCTTCCAAAATACTTTTTCTGCACTAATTATAGCACACTGAAGATGGTTTGACAGTGGTAAAATCACGTCTATGAAGAAATTTTTGAGTTATAGTAAATTCTTGATTTTGATAAATTAAGAGTTCACAATAACTCAAAAATTTCTTGATAAAACGTGATTTTACCACTGTCAAACCATCTCCAGCATGCTCGAATCAGTGCAGAAAAAATGTTTTGGAACCCGAATACGTGAAAAAAAATTTTTGATCCAAGTGGACGACCACTTGGATAGACATCTCCTAGGATGATGGTTCAAATCCAGCTGAGTGCATACCTTTATTTTTATCATAATTTTGAGTGTTTAAGTGTGTAGAAGTTCATATACTCATTACCAAGGTTACTGGTTCGACCCCATCTGAGTGCAATCAGTCTCGAGTAGAGGACCCCAATTCAAATTTAAACCGTTTTTAGAACACAATGTTGAATTAAATCGTTTGGTTTTCAATTACTTTGAGCTAAATCTAAAATTTTGGATTCTGGATGTGGATACCCCTCGGGTAGGTACCACGGGGTAAACTTTACTTATTTATTTACTTATTTTGAAGGGAACTTATTTTGAGGGGAAACGACCTTTGAGGGAAACGAACTTTGAGGGGAAACGAACTTTGAGGGGAAAGGAGCTTGAGGGGAAACGCACTTTGAGGGGAAACGAGGCGGACCCCACACAATCTTCGAAACTTCCATCTGGTAGGCATCTCCTAATGATTATGAATTTGATTTTGGGCCCCTGTGCTATGTAGGACTATAGTCCTATTAACGACTATGTCTTGAATAGGACTATAGTTTTAAATAGTCCTACATAGGACTATGTCCTAATATGACCATATTACTAAATAGGCTTATTGTCCTAAATAGGACCATAGTCCTAATATAGGACCATACCGTTATCAGGACCTTTTTAGGTCCATAAATAGTCCTATACTACCCCCAGGGGGCCGGCGCGCTTCGCGCGCCTTACCTTTGCATTTGTACAGAAACTGTTTTATGCAGTTACCTTTGCCTACCAATTGCAGTAGGGAATGAAGCTTGCAGTCCCAACTGTGGCCATTTTTGATTTTTGCAGTTACCTTTGCATACCAATTGCGGTAGGAAATATCGGTTGAAACCCCAACTGTGGCCAATAAGGGCTTTCGCATATACCAGTGGAATACAAATATAATAAGGGACTGAGATCTGCAGAGCCAACTGTGATGATTCATACCAATGGAAGAAGTAGCGCTTCGCGCTCCTGGTGCATTATGAATGGTTGAGAATGATTGCATATGAATTGCAAATTGTTAAAAATATAGAAGAGGAAGAATGTGTACAATTGGCGTGAAAGATCGAGCATATGAATTCAAAGCAATAACTGGATTAAACCGATTCAACCAGATGGATCGATACAACTGGATTGATCCATCCAACTGAATTGATTTAGCCAGCTGAATCAATACAATTGGACAGATCAATACAATTGAACTGATCCATCAGATCAATACAATGAAATGAAATCAGCCATGCTGAACACGAATCCGGTGTCAGAATATGAGTTTGAGATAGTAGGAAATCAAATTGTCTCAATTTGAATTGTCGCAAGCTGTCGCTGACCGTTTAAACTAGTGGGTGAGTCGCTGAGTATACCGAAAATATCATCTTCAGCGTAATCGGATAATCTAGTGAAAAATTCCAATGCTTACGCTCTCCTGATGTCTGGCCTACGTTGTTGTGGATCATCTTGTAGTTTAGGCATATAGATCACATCACTTTTGCTTCCTGCAACATACCTATTAACGCGGGCATTCCCGACTGGAATAACGGTTCCTATAAGTGTTTCAGAACCTGCTGAGTTTCCAAGTTCCTGCTGAGCAGGAATATCAGAAAATCAGACCACCAAACATTAGTGCAATAACCTCAAAAAGACAATTTTCGGGACGACCTTTCTTGACGCTGGTGATCGGTGAATTTTTTTCAGTGCATCATTTTCTAATATGCTTGAAAGAAAGCCATTTGTCTGGGCTTTCTAATGGTATGTCGTTTCCTTATATTCAAAAAAGTTATCACGGGTAAAAATTCAAATGAATCAATAAAAGGTCTCTTTTTTAAATTTACAATTTTACGAAAACTATTAGAAATTTTTGCACAGAGTCATGTACCTCTGAAATCGACTTTAGATTCTGTTCTTTGTCTCAAAGGGAATTTGAAATTTGACAGTGACTTTCTTATGGACAATACTATTTTTTGGCGCAAAAATACTTTTTTTTGGCGCAAATCCACTTTTTTGGTGAATTTTTTTGTTTTGCGTAATTAGATTGAAAGCTTTTACCTTTAAAAAAGTTTAAACATCATCATGTAGCCACGCTCTTTTAGTTTCTTACGAGGTATCATTCATTGTATCATCTCTAAAAATGAAATACAAAAAGCTAAAAGTATGAAAATCAGAACAACAATTTAGTTCATATTTTCAGCTTTTTGTATTACATTTTATAAAGATGATGCGATAAATGATACCTCATAAGAAACTAGAAGAGCGTGGCTACATGATGATGTTAAAACTTTTTAAAAAGTTGAAAATTTTGATCCGAGTAACGAATACCTTCCCCCCCCCAACGATTGTCACCTTTTTAACTTTAGTAAAAAGTACCCAAATTTATGTCCCAGACCCCGGAAAATATGCGTAAACTCTTCATTAGTCACAACTGCTGCACGCTGGCTTGCCCCCAAGCCTAAGTGCTAAGCCTAAACTTGTTGTTTGCAGGGGTAGTTACAGCATTTTTTAAAGGTCGGATTCTGGGAGGGGGGGGGTATTCGCTACTAGCGCCAAAATTTTAATCTTTTTTTGAAAATATTTTTTAAAAATGAGTAAATCGCCCGTGCTGAACACGAATTCGGTGTCAGAATTCTAAGTTTCCAAGTTTTTTACGTCAAACTGTTTTTTGAGACAATTTTTGAAGCTCATTTTTACTTGAGCTAGACAGTCCAGAAGCCATTTTTACTTGACTTTAAAGGGGTGGGGTACACATCGAGATGCGAATATTTTAAACTCTCAAGTTCGATTCCCAGTGGGTGCACACCCTTTTTATATCCTTTAATTTCGAGATGGCCTCGGGACGGGACGGGAATCCCGTCCCGAAGGTTTTTTCAGCATATATCTCGTCCCGGATTCCGTCCCGGAAAAAGTTTCCAGTCTGTCCCGTCCCGAAAAATATACATTTTTTGTCCCGTCCCGCTAGAAAATTTAAGCTAAAAATCCGGGACGGGACGTCCCGTCCCGCCCGACGCAAATTTGGCCATTTTTCCGTCCCGAACCTCGTCCCGAAAATTTTTTTGACCTTGTCCCGTCCCGGCGTCCGGTCCCGAAATTTTTTATAGTAAATTTTGTCCTGTCTCGTCCTAAAATCGGCCATATGCCATCTCTACTTTAATTTACAACTTTAGTGTCAAAATTATTCTCAGGTTCTTGGCTATCCAACAAGATCATCACAGCATGGTTTCACAACATTTGGAGCTGATTTATAGGCTAAGACCTGCTAAATTTACGAAAATCGTTTTGGTGGTTTTTCTTCAACTGGTCTTATCGATATTTTCTGATATACTTTTTGACCCTAGAAGTGAGTTAACCTACTAAAAATGGACTAAAAAAATCGGGTGTGCAGCCAGTGGGAATCGAACCTGAGAGTTCAAAATATTCGCTCCTCGGTGTGCAACCCCTCCTCCCTTTAAAGTACTGTCAGTGGCCATTTTTTATGATGATTCTGAATATGAAATTGATTTTGTGGATAGATGTCTCTGTGCAAAAATTTCTAATACTTTTCGTGAAATTGTAAATTTTAAAAAATTAAAAAAAAACGGCTTTTATTGATTCTTTCAATATTTTACCGGTGATATAACTTTTTTTTATAACTTTTTTGAATATAGAGAAACGACATACCATATTAAAAGCATATTAGCATATTTAAGCATATTAAAAGTTGCTGCAACAGAAAAAAAATTAATGATCACCAGCCTAAAGAAAAAACATCCATTTTTCAATCAGTCCTCGTTAAAATTGGGCTATTTGAAGGCATTGCACTAATGTTTGGAGATCTGATTTTGTGATATTCCTGCTCAGCAGGTTCTAAAACACTAATAGGAATTGTTATTCCAGTAGGGAGTTCCCGTGTTAACAAACAGCTTACTAAAACATTCACTGACCCACTAAATTTTTAATGATTTCCGCAAAATTTTTCATTGAATGCTCTTCCGGATTTCCTATGTTCACGGGCAAAGTTGTGTTTGACTCCATTAATGAAATCAGGCCTTCCACCAAATCTGACACATACTGAAAAGATCTTGTTTGGTTGCCGTCCCCGTTTATCTAAAAAATTTCATGCTCAAAAATTTTGAAAGAAAAATGGCAAATTTTTACAGTTATAGATTCTTCTTTCAAAGCTTGGATTATGAAATTGCTCACCTAAAAATTAAGAGTATCATTATTTCGCAGATTATCCAAAAAATCTTCTTACTAAACTAAAAAAGGAACGCCAAAAATTAATTATGAAAAATATACTTTGGTTGTCTCTTGATATTGAAAAAATTAACGGGATTATCAGGTCATTTTTTTGCACCTGATTGTTCAGTAGACACAAAAATTTAGTAACTCACAACTCTGCCATCATTCATATGCATCCTCGACCAAAAGTATTGAATATGCGCGCAATCCTAATGTCTACATTTTCCTAATATTTCTCAAATTTCAACTAAAGAGACGATTGAAATAAAGGTACTTGTTTGTGGTAGGCCATCAAAAGAGACTCAGCCACTCTTTTTCCCTCATCATAGCATGCCCTCGGTCCAATAGTATTTACTCTGCCTAGGTACGTCTCAGGTTGCGGATTCACCTACAAAAAGAAGTGGTACTAAACTACAAAAAGCCTAAATTCTTCTACTTCGGGGTCACCATATACTTCAGATGTACTGGCTAACAAAAACCTGGCTTTCACTCTTCTGCAAAATGCAAATTTATATTTAAAAATTTTATACACCCCGTATCATAAATATCCCTTAAAGTTCCATAGCCGTCGCCGACAACGAGAATTTCAAATGTTTGAATTCGCGCGGGACAGTTCTCTTTCGTCTCGCACTGTACTCTTTCGAGTCATTCGAATGACTCAAAAGAGTACAATGAAAGACGAAAGAGAACTGTCCCGCGCGAATTCGAACATTTGAAATCCTCGTTGTCGGCGACGGCTATGGTCCTTTAAACACCCTTTTTTGGGCATACACCCAATTCATCATACGGACAGTTCATCGTACGAATTCATCGCACGGACAATTCCTCGTATTGTTATAGATACTAAGTCTAACTAACCTTATTGAATCGTTTGTACGATGAATTGTCCGTACGATGAATTGACTTAGACCCCCTTTTTTGCTGTTTCTGGCTGTTTTTGACTTGTCGTAGTTAATTTTTTTACAGAAAGACCTAATTTAACGAGAAGATAAGTTTCCATGAAAAATAATGATTTTCAAAAGCATATTGGGAAAGTTTTCTTCACAAACTTGAAAATTGCCGTATTTTTACCAGTTCTTTTACCAGCAATTTTTTTCTGAATCCTTCCATTTTTCACTCGTTTTGCGCCAAATCTAATATTGGTGACTCTATACTACCTTTAAAAACTTGGCAGAAAACTTTAAAAATCTGGATATCGAGAGCGTTCGTTATATAGGGCGTCAGTTTGTCTTTGTTTATAACAAATCCAATAAAACCAAAAAAATAAGTTCGTTATATCGAGCGTCGACTGTAAAAACCAGGTTGAAAAATCCGTACAGAAGTTCAATGATTAGGAAATTTTTTGAAATTGGCGGGACAAATTTAAACAGGTGAGCATGCCCCCTTCAAATATTCGTCAGTCTATTTTTTCACTCAAATTTACAAGTAATACACTATTTAACGCAGAATTATCAGCGCTTCCATATTACAAAAACATGTTACGGACATGTTACGGAAAGTACTTTAAGAAATAGGCCTCCAAACAGTTAATTTTTTTAAATAAGAACTTTAATTTTGATACTCTAAAAAAGTCATGACAAGGAAGGACAAGTCCTTTATAGGGGCATGCTCACGCTAATAAGAGGTGGTGCCCGGGAATTCAATTTGTTCCTAATCATTGAACTTGTGTACGGATTTTTCAACTTGGTTTCTAACAAAACTAAACCTAAAATAGTTTTCTAGGCCTTGTTTTGTTAGAAGGCAAGCCAAAAAACCTGTATAGAAGTTTGATGATTATGAAATTTTTTTGAATCGGCGGGCACTAATTTTGAATACGGAGGCAAGTGGCTGTATAGAGAACGATTGATAAGGACATATAAATAAGTTATTATCGGGGCAAAATTGAGCTATAACTTGGCTTTCCAAGAGAGAGTTTGCAAACACAGATATCTCCGAAAACAAAAATTTCCCAAACTCATTTCTCCAAAAAACTCAAATTCCCAAACTCATCTTGTCGAAAACAAAATATTTAAAAAAAAAGTTCCTGAAAACGACAAATGCCGAAAACGAGAAATGACGAAAACGGACATTTTTGAAACGGTAAATGCCGAAAATCAATACAGCCAGAGCAAGTTTCTTTGAAGAACGTAAAACCAAAAAATTTCTTGATACATCCTGCACATCAACAAACCTTGCTAGCCCTAACAAGTTTATTGTCCCAATCGCATTAGTCTTCAATGTTTTGACTGGGTTGTACATGTAATGAGGTGGTGAAGCGGGCGAAGCTAGATGATAGATTTGGTCAACTAAAATGCCAAAATTTAGGGCTGGAAAGTGGAGAACAATCATTTTTCTGAGACAAGGTTTTTAGTACTTGAAAGAACGGGAACCGAAGTTATCAAAATCGGGTACTTTTATAGTTCCCTTCCCCCATACTCGGTTTTTTTAAAGAGTGACCCAAAATCACCTCCCGAACTCATTTTTTATGCTCGACACGATAAGAGAAGCATTTCTAAACACACTCTAATTAAAAAATTTTAAACTTTGCCAAAAATTGCCTCCCATCCCTCAGGGGTAGATGGTCATTTTTATGTATTTTAGGGTGATTTATCACATTTTTCTTGCTGGAGCTGGGCAAAAAAACTCTTTAAATGCATTTTTGATCAAAAGTCTGGCTCGGATCAATGTCTAAGGCAAGTCTGTGCGCGCATCTCTGACCCATCAAGCCTGCACCCCCTGCACTCCTTTCGGGGGTGCAGGGGGTTTGGGGTTGACGCTTGATGCTTGGTCAATGCTTGTGGAGAAATTCGAGAGCTGCAAGATAAGCAGAAAATCAGTACACAAGTTCAACAAAATTCACTCAGAAATTACAAAAGAAGAGGTAAAACCAGCTGTTTTCCTGGTATTGAAATTCGAAGGATACCTGGTTTTGCATATTCCTGGCCGATTTTCTGAAGAAAATTGAGAGTGAAATTTATCAAAATGCGGCAACCGGACATTTGGCATAAATTGTGCCAAATGTCCGCCGGAGGAAAACTTTTTTAGCCCACTTTTTGGCGACGGAACGAGCTGATTTTTTCAGGATCAGTAGATATAGCTGAGAAGAATTGATCCTGAAATAATCAGCTCTTTCCGTCGCCAAAAAGTGGGCTAAAAAAGTTTTCCTCCGGCGGACATTTGGCACAATTTATGCCAAATGTCCGGTTGCCCAAAATGCTTAGCGTGAAAAATGCAACGAAACTAATAAATAGGGACAATACTTTTTTCTCCACCTAATTTACTTGTTTTTCCGCCTAATATACTCTTTTCTCCGACTAATTTCGATTCTCGACACGAAATCCACAATTTTTAATTTTTTTGTGTGAAATTCAGGGATGGGCAAAGACCACATGCCAAAATAATTGGTTTTTGGGGGTATTTTAAAGGGGGGTAAACTTTTTGAGAAAAATCGATTGAACGGAAAGATTTCGGGTCCGATGGGTTTAATCGTCCACAACTCCACCCTGAACCGCTCAAAACTACCATAAACTGGAATTCTGAGCGATTAAGCCCATCGGACCCGAAATCTGATCCGCTTAATCGATTTTCTCAAAAAGTTTACCCCCCTTTAGAATACCTTCAAAAACCAATTATTTTGGCCTTTTGGCTATTCCGGAGTGGGTCCTCAGCCATATGGTCTCTGTCCACCCCTGAATTTCAAAGTATTGTCTAAAGTATTGTCCAATAAATAGACTCACAAGACAATAAGAAAATATCACAATATTCAAGCCAAAACGATTTAACCATGAAACTGTACAAAAAAATCAGGGGTTTTCGGGCGAAAATTCAGATGGCTGTTACTTGTTTTGTAATTTTCTCAAATTTTATAGGTTATTTTTTGAAATTGAAACACCAAGTGATAGAGCATGAAAATTTGCATCAAAAAGAAGTGTTAGATCACAGACAAGACTGTGGTTTACCTCTTTCCGAGAGGATTCAAAAAGTATGCTGAAGAAATATAGCCTTCTGGTTTTATTTTAATAGGTTCTAGAAGGAGTATTTTAGAAGCCAATATTTGTGCAAATTGCATACCGAAAAAATAGCCAAAACTTTGACGAGTCTTTTTATTTCTAAAAGTATCTGAACTTTACAATAATTGTGTTGATTCCAAACCCATTAAAATAAAGTCGAATTTTTGGCTATTTTTTTGGTATACAATTTATTGGGTTTTAAAATATACCTGCTTTTTTGACTTGGGGACCAAGGTAAGGGTTTTAAAATACTCCTTTTAGAACCCATTGAAATAAAATTAAAATAAAACCAGAATCGTCCACGGGTGACCAGGCTATACTTCTTTAGCATACTTTTTCAATCCTTTCAAAAGAGGTAAACCACAGTCTTACCTGTGATCTAACACTTGTTTCTGATGCAGATTTTCATGCTCTATCACTTGATGTTTTAATTTTCAAAAAATGACCTGCAGTCAAACCTACACAATGATCCGTTTTCGTCCGCATGCGCACTTTGAAGCACAGTATAGAAAGAGCAATGAAATTTATTCCGTACAGTCAACCCTCGATATAAAGGCCCCCTCGATATAACGGCCTCTTTGGCCCTGTTTGGTTGGATTTGACTACAACTTAAGGAGTTAGACCCTCGATATAACGGCCCCTCGATATAGCGGCCCCTTGCAAAGCAGCTAGATTTTGGTCATGGTGTGTTATTCATTTTATGGTGTGTAAAATATTTACTCTTTTAAAAATCGCAATGCGAAGCGTTGCTCAAGGCTTCAGGGTTGCTCAAGGCTTTAAATGCTGGTACCAGGTAAATTTAGTAGTCGATTCCTCATTCGACAAAAATTATATAAAAATGTTACTTAAATTAAATAAAAATTGTGAAAATATTTAAAGAGTACGGATTTTTCATTCAAGTACGAGTACAGCATGAGCTTTTCCTCAAGTACGAGTAAAGTACGAGTACGAGTACGAGTAAGAGCCTTTTTCAGCTCGTACTACTAGTACGAGTACGAGTACGACGAGATTTTGTAGCGCGGTACGAGTACGAGTACGGAGTACGAGGTCAAAAAAATACTTGTACGAAGTACGAGTACGAGTACGAGAATTTCAGAAAATTCCCAACACTGGATATAACTGCCCTCGTGGAAAACATGTGATTTTAATCGCAAAATAGTTTGTTAAAAATGTATTTCTATTATTATTTTCAATTATTATTGTTTTCGATACCTACGCCATCTACAATATTTTTCCTATTATTTGAAATCCTATTTTTTTTCTTTTGAAAAACAGCAGAAGTAGGTCGTAACAAAGAGTTGTATGAAAAAGGTCAGGGCCTATTGCCAAAGGGAATATTTTTTGATTCTAAGAATAGCTACGTTCGAAAAGAATCGACACAAAATAGTTAACGTCGAAATAAATATTCTTCGACTGTAAATCCACTACCAAACCCACTGCCAACATTTAGCGGCTTCCGATGCTCCTGCCAATAAGCTATCTAGACTATTATACTTCATTTTTTAAATTATTACTGGGAGATCACACATCTAAGGGGGGCGCATTTTTCACTTATTGGAAAATCACGTTTAAATGACTCTTAAGTAACTTTTATGTGCTTAAAACGATAAGAAACTCATTTTGTGACACTTTTCCACATAAAAAATCGATTTTTTGAAAAAAATTTTTTGACCAAAATCTGCTTTTTTGACTGGGGGACCAAGGTAAGCCACCAGAAAAGGGTACTTAAATACCCCCTAAGTCACTAAAGAAATGGAATTTGAACATAGTTTTGTTAACTGGGGCCTACCGCATAAAGAAACTCTGGCATGCATATTGTTAACGCTTTGGCCTACAATATGCATATTGCATATTGTAGGCCAAAGCGTTAAACAGAGGGCTGAAAAAAAGGAACAAAAGAGAGAAGATACCTAAGGCCAAAGCGAGGGATGACAGCATCAACAGAGAAGAGAGCCTCAAGATTCGAGGAAATCGACTGATTTTTTTGTATGCATGGTGAAAAAACTGCCATTTTGGGAAAGTACTCTAAATTTACATGCCGCCCCAGGTCACGGTGCACATTCAGAGTACTTTTGAAATTAAGGTAAACGATCCACACTGCAAATCCTGACTCAGGATCTGTAGCGTCACTGCAAATCCTGACTCAGGATCTGTAGCGACGCTGCAAATTGACTGACTCAGAATCTGTAACGTCAGTGCAAATCTTGAGTCAGAATCTATATCGTTATTGCAATTAAAATAAAAATAAGCTGCACCCTACGGGGGTCGAACCTGCGACAAATTTCGACCAACTACAGCTCTTTTCGTAAAACCCTAAGTGCACGGGAGGGGCTTCGCCCACACAAGCACTCCTCCTTCGGGAAGGATGCATTCACCCGCTTGCCAGTCGCACTTGGAGCCGTCTCTCACTGTGGTGAATAGGCCTTTCTCCCCAGGGCGGTGGCAGATCTGGGCGGCAGTGACGGCGCAGTTGGACTGCTCTGCTGTTTGGATCCCGTGGAGCACGCCTAGCCAGCGACCTGGAAAGGTGATTTGCAGCCGGTTGTTGGTTTGCCAGGTGTGGTGTCCAGCCATCCTCCCGAACTCACACCTCTCCCTCACTCGCATATTACGGCACTCGTCAGGGGTGGTCGGCAGGGTGGTGTTGGAGTAGGTGGCGAAGTTGTCGCCCAGCAAATTGGTGTAGAATTTGGCCGTGGACTGGGTTTTCAAGCAGTAGTTTCTATGTAAAAAACTTTTAGATTCCACGTCGGATTCATGTTCAGCGCAGTCGATTTGCTTCTAAAACCACTATTTCAGATCACAGTGAGTTCTTACTGAAATAGTGGTTTTAGAAGCAAATCGACTGCGCTGAACATGAATCCGATGTGTAATCTAACAGTTTTGCATATAAATGACCGAAAATCTACCAAAAATAAAACATTCCCTTAGTGCAAATAGCCGTTTTTGGGCGATTTGCCCTAAAAAGGCAATTTGCCCAAAGGGCGAAAACTTGCCCTTTAGGGCGAAAAAAGGGCAAGTTTTTGCCCTTTTTTGGTCTTTTCAATTTACAAAAAGGCGAAATGCTCACCCCTGGTTTGAAAGTCTTTTTGTTGAACGGATTTTGCGCGAATCTCCATGGTTTGAACAGACTTTGTGTGAGTCTCCCAAATGTTCGAATCTCCCAATGTCCGAGGATCCTTTTGTTGCAGATGAATACCACCAACCTGAGAGTTCAAAATATTCGCATGATGATTCGTACCCCTCCTCTCTTCAACTGTATAATACTCCTTGCTAAAAACAACAATACAAGCGTAAAAAACCAGATTTTCATTTAAAAAAAAATAGCTGCAATGAAAAGTCTTTTAGCTGCAGAAAAAGTCCTTCAGCTGCAAATAAAAGTCGATTAGCTGCAAAAAAAATTAGATGCAAAAAAAGCTTTTTCGGTTTATATAGGTCTTTTTTTTATCGTGTTGAGCAGAAAAATGAGTTCGGGAGGTGATTCTGGGTCACTTTTCAAAAAAATCCGAGTATGGGGGAGAGAATATAAAGGTGCCCAAAATTGATATACACAGGGCTTCGAATCCTCATTTTAAAAAAGATTTGTCCTTTTTTTAGCACCCCAAATCTTTTTTTATTTTTGAAAATTTAGTCAAAATCTTTTTTTTTTCGCTTCAAAATGAAAACAAACTGGATAAATGTCCCTTTTAATTCAAAAAACAGTCGAAATGTCCTTTTTTGGCTCTAGTAAACAATACGTTTCCATTTTTTTGCCTTGGTCCCCCCCCCCAGTGTTTTCATAACTAACACTAACGCCTAACACTAACCTAACGTTAGGCTAACACTTAACCTTACACTAACACGTTAGTGTTAGTGTAAGGTTAGTTTAAAATGGCGGGTTAGTGTTAGTGTTAGGGTTAGTCTCAAGTGTTAGTGTTAGGTTAGTTTAAAGTGTTAGTGTTAGGTTAGTGTTAGGCTAACACTAACCTAACACTAACACTTTAAACTAACCTAACACTAACACTAACCCGCCATTTTAAACTAACCTTACACTAACACTAACATGTTAGTGTTAGTGTAGGGTTAGTTTAAAGTGTTAGTGTTAGAGTTAGGTTAGTGTTAGCCTAACACTAACATAGTTAGTGTTAGTTATGAAAACACTGCCCCCCCCATTGTTTTTTATTGAAAAACAGCTTGGTCACCCTGTCCATTATGGTTATGTTATGACCACCTTCATAACAACAGGGGGACCAAACTGTTTTTTAATAAAAAAACAAAAGGGGGGACCAAGGCAAAAAATGGAAACCTATTGTTTACTAGAGCCCCTTTTTTTACTCAAATGTCTTTTTTTTAAATTTTTCATTCGGAGCCCTGGATATACATTATTTAACTGCCTGATATTATGTAGCCAAAGTAGCTATACCTTCGCTATAGTATGGATTCACAACGTCATGGTGCACCAACTCAAAATTTGGATGGCCTATCCACTGCTCAACATTTCGCTTCCTGCCAGTAAAAAAATTGTCTAATGCAATAACTTCATGCCCATCCAGCATTAAGCGGTCCACTAAATTAAATTTTTGTATACTATTTTCTCGGCTTTGAAACCACATAGATGTGAGCCCACAAATCCAGCACCACCTGTGATCAGAATTCGCTTGCGTGTTTCTTCGTTACGAAATTTAACATTAGGATAGGAAGAGATAGCATTGGAATTTCTAAAAAGTCGAGCAATCCACATGTGTTACGTTTTTTAATACAATTATTACTTCTCAGGTCTAATGCTAATTAGGTGTTTTAACCGGAGTAGTTGTTCTTGGAGATCGCTGATGTCCCTCTTGAGCTTAGACACATCATCACTAAACTTGGTAAAATGAATATTTCTGTGAAAAATATTAATAAACATCAGATAAAGCAACCTGTTGGTTAGAGATCTTCCAATATCTTTAGTCAATTGGCCAGTCATTGAAAACAGTCTTGAATTTAGGAACACTAAATTGGTGTTATAAAAAAAGTTCACTGTTTTGCAAAGTGATAAATTTGGCACATGAATTTGTGAATAAAATGGGTTAAATTGAACTAAACTGACAATTTGTTAGCTGGATATATTTTTAGCTTCAAAAAAGTGGATAAAACATTAAAGGGGTACACCAGCGCCTTACACTGTAATTAAAGCAGGGGACCAGCGATTTATTTTTCTCATGACCGTTTTCTATAAGCATTCTACTCGATCCGACAAAAGTTTTCTGCCTTTTTTAAACTAGGATAAGGTCATAAATATTCTATTTGACATGAAACGAGTGAAAACAAGGACGATTTTTGAAAACTCGCTGGTCCCCAAAAAATTTTCATGAAGGACGCCTTAATCTGCAGTGTAACGCATTGGTATGCCCTTAAAAGTATCAGTTCCTGACCATTTTGATTCGTGACTATTGATTTGTGACCGTATGGATTCGTCCCCCTATCGATTAGTGACCAGTTTTGTAATAAGTAAATTTTTCGCTCCTTCTGTTAGTCCAACTCTTACTGCATAAATTTTTTTTTGCTTTCGTATATATATCAGTTTTTGACTATTAACAAGTGACTCTTTTATTTAAGACTTACTGAAAACAATATTTCTTCTTAAATATGACTCAAGTTTATTTGATCTTTAAAATGTACAACCAACTATAAACTGTTCCAACAATGAGATAACGATTATAAAACATCCTCTAAATTTCTTGAACTCTTTCGTCATCACGATACTCCGTCGCTAATCTTTTTCAAACAAGCCTTGAAATAAGAAATAAACATGTACTAAGTCATTACATGGCAAATTGATTTTGTTTTACGTAAAAGAATATCCACGTCGGGGAATTGTCTTTTGAATGTACCATACGCAGCCGAATAGTCATCGGAATGTGCTGCTTGTAACTTCATGGAACCATTTGTAGCCACTGCCACTGAAAATAAAAAATAAAGGTCGTGAAAATAAGTAAAAAAGCTCACTTTTCCTCCACAGCTTTCTTGGTTTTCTTGCTCTTATTTATCAGAATGGCTCTCATCACAACCACGGAATGGATCTTTCTAACAAAAGCGAACACTATATCAATTTAACTTCATCAGAGCTGGCTAGTTTCTTTCCAAAGACTGGCCAAGTGTGACATAAGTGAGACAAATTTTTCACTTTAAGTCAGAGTTTTGAGGATTAACTACATTCTCCACAAATTTTCCTTCAAAATCTCTATTGAAAATGCGAAATTTTTCCAATTTCAAATGAAAATTTCATTGTCCTTGGCGTCGTCGTTGTCGTTGGATTTTTTTATAAATAGGTCGTCGTTGTAATCGTCGTTGGCGAAAAAAGGTTTTATCAAAAAATATTACAACGACAACGTTTATAAATGAGCCATAAGAAACATTGGTAAGAAACTAATAATAAACAAGATAATGAACATTGTAAACAATTTTGCAGATACAGAAATGAAGAAAGAGAGCGTGAAAAAACTGTAGGCAAGTGAAAAAAAAAGCAGACAACAAAAAACAAGCTTAAAAGATGAAAAAATTTAAGTCGAACCGATAGTCCCAAATCGATATGGTCACGAATAGATATGGTCACGAGTCGATAGTCACGAATCGATAGCCACGAATCAAAATGGTCACGAACTGATAGTCGTTTAATAAAACAAGTATCATTCTGGTGCCCCACCTCAAGCTCGACCACAGCCGGTCCGAAAAAAAATTATTCCTAAAAGTCGAATGTGAGTTATCAGCCTAGCTCTGCAGGGTTGGCCAAAATTTTCGGACTACCGTATTTCCTCTAATAGCGCCCCCGCTCTAATCCCCCCTCGACTTTGAGGGTCTGGATCTCAGTGTAGAAGCAATATTTTGCAAAGCTGTTTCATACGTTTTCTTAACTCCCACGAGCTCTACTGATTCCACTTTTTAGATTTTGGTTGAGCACCCAAAAATCTCGAAATCGAATTCAAAATTTTCCGATTTTGGGGGTTTGAAAAATAAGCGCCCGGGGCGCTTATTAGAGGAAATGTTTTGTTGTTGTTGGAAATGTTATGTTTTGTGTTTTAGACATAACCTTTTAAATTCGCCGTGTTTTGACAAGATCTTTTTGTATTTTAAAGGGGCATACCAGCGCGTTACAGTGCAAATTAACACTTACAGGACCAACATTGTTTTTTTGCATTTTTTCCAACATTGCAAGGTTCGCATAAACATTGTACAAGACTTGTTCAAGGGGTTATGCGTAAAGTGTGCGCCGTAATCTGTGCGCCAGTAATGTGTGCGCCAGTAAAGTGTGCGCCAGTAATGTGTGCGCCGGTAAAGTGTGCGCCAGTAATCTGTGCGCCGTAATCTGTGCGCCAGTAATGTGTGCGTCAGAATAGGATACTCATGATACCTTCACACAATGGTATCCTGAATACGATTTGATCAATCGAATGACTGGATTTTGTTTCACCCTTGAATT
Organism: Ditylenchus dipsaci; assembly: GCA_004194705.1. NCBI lineage: Eukaryota > Metazoa > Nematoda > Chromadorea > Rhabditida > Anguinidae > Ditylenchus > Ditylenchus dipsaci. Next base: position 424,649 of record SADC01001309.1, on the reverse strand, counting down.
GATACGCGATTAATTGATCCTCTGATAAATCGATCCTCCAATTTTTTCAATGTTACAAGTTCGGATCCCGATGGTGGCAAACGTTTTTTTCTTGGCTAGTTTTTAGAGGACTACGAAGTCTCAGGGTGGGTAGGAAAACCAGCTGGTACCATCCCTAAACAGCAATACATATCCCGAATCTAACACATCTATATATGTCACCCTATCCCTTACAATGTGGAGTGTGCTTTTATTGCTTCAACCCCTTAGCCGGGCATAATAACATGTAGGACCACTGAAGGCTGATCAAAAGAATTGAGGATGGACTTCGATCCATGAGGGCAGATCGGGGCCGTTAAAGGTGCATTTAGGTGATTCAAAGTAGATCCTAACTAGTCAAACTGGATTAACACCATAGGGCATGGACCACCTGGGGAGGTACGTGTTGGGGAGATATATACATAACCCCAAGGTATTACCCCCCAAGTTATTGTCGATAATCATCTACCTGGATATGGACACCTGTAAGGAACGTATTCAAAACATATTCAGGATACCAATTTGTGAAGGTTGCTACATATAGATCTACACGTGTAGCGCAGTGGGTTAGCTTCCCACTTTTTACGTTACAACAATTGGCGCAGTCGAAAGTTCGATCCCGCATGGGTCCCGGACATTTAATATTTCAAAAAATTCCTCCCATTACATTACATTTCGAAGAAATACCGCTGAGCCTCAGAGCCATGTGTTCAGACCCTCCTGGGCAATAAAAGAGCTCCGGAGTTATAAACAGAACCACCGGTCTGCCCGCGGTGATTTACTGCTAATACGAGGTCACGTTACCCATCAGTCACCGAAAACCAATTAATTCATGAAGGAGAAAGGGGAGGAAGTAGGTGTGAAACGCACTGAAACAATCGAAATAATTTCATGGCCCTGTCTCTGTACACTTCTTACAAGAGGTTTGATAGGGGAGACTCATCTTAGCGGGATGTTTACTCCGGATTCCTAATAGCCCTGCGAACGGTTCCAATAAGTCCATCGAAATATACATTCATACTTAAAAGGGGAGATGTTACATATAGGTCAAATTATGACTATTTCTATAAGATCTACACGTGTAGCGTAGTGGGTTAGCTTCCCACTTTTTACGTTACAACAAAGGTATCATGTATCCTATTCTGGCGCACACATTACACAGATTACGGCGCACAGATTACTGGCGCACACATTACTGGCGCACACTTTACCGGCGCACACATTACTGGCGCACACTTTACTGGCGCACACTTTACTGGCGCACACTTTACTGGCGCACAGATTACGGCGCACACTTTACGCATAACCGTTCAAGGTCAAGTGCTTGTAATAAATAAATGACGCAAGAAGGTTCATCTGAAAATTTAACAAACCTATTGACAAACCTTGTCTAATCATTGTGAACCTTAAAAGACGAACGTTTTTCGGCCTCAAATAGCCTTGTTCATTGGTTCGCACAAGGTTCAAGCGATGTTCACTAAAAGTTTCGTTTAATGTTCGGGCAAACATTCTTGCGTCATTTATTACAAGCACCCGACCTTGAGCGAACCATATGAAAAATTTTCAGTGCAAGATTGTCCGCAATGTGTGAGACTTGAAATTTTTCATTGCCTGTCTCAAACATAGTGACCACGCCGTCCTACGCCGTCCTAATTTTTTCAATCGCCGTCCTGCGTTTTAACCATATTTTTCATTATGGACAGCTTTTTTTATTTCACAACATATAATCAGTTTTTATTTTTATACTTAATTTTCGGGCGACCGTCCAAGTTTTCTTTCATTTTCATTTTAAAAAAATGGGCCGTCCTGATTTTACACGAAAATTTTCAAAAAAGTCGGTTAAATAAGGACGGCCCCATTTTTTTGAAAAAAAAATGAAAGAAAACTTGGACGGTCGCCCGAAAATTAAGTATAAAAATAAAAACTGATTATATGTTGTAAAATAAAAAAGGTGTCCATAATGAAAAATATGGTTAAAATGCAGGACGGCGATGAAAAAAATTAGGACGGCGTAGGACGGCGTGGTCACTATGGTCTCAAATCTAAAAATGATCATTTTCAGTAAAATCGGAATCGGTACTCATCCATTATCGCGACCCCTTTTAATTATTGTAATGTGGGTTACGGTGTTGTGGTAGAACACATGCGTGAAGCACATGTCACAAAGACGCGTTATGGTGTGGACATCCAGAAAAACTTATTTCAGGTATTATAGTATTTAAATCTCTAAAAAATATTGAAAACTTAGTGTAAATGATTACAAGGGGTCGCGATAAAGAATAAGAACCTCGGAATCATGAGAATCATTGACTACATGGTACAGAAACTTTTTTATGCTTCTATGATTCGATATAAATCTTTTGTCTAGTCTTACTCCTCTTCGTGCTATCTCAAGAGAAGTGCATAGAAATCAAGGTAATAAACCCGAGTGGTGGCCATTCTATAGTATAACCGAATCGTGACTAAAACAAATAGTCCGAAAATTTTGGCCAACCTGAACTTTTACAAAAATTTGAGACGCTACTCGGTAATAAACCCCCCCCCCCAAAAAAAGCTACTCGGTAATACCCCCCCCCCAAATCGGACCTACTCGGTTATAACCCCCCCCCCCAAAACTGAGCCTCTGGCTCGTAGCCTCAGGCCGGAAATTGGGGGAGACCCTTTTCGGCCAAAAAGTCAAAGATGTTGAACATAGTTTTGTATACTGGGGCCTACCGCATAAATTACTCTGGTATGCATGTTTTTTCATGCATCCAGAGTCCCTTTCGAGTGATTTGTGTCTAAGGTATGTGGGTGTGCGCATCTCAACTCCAAGCTCCCTGCGCCCCCTTCGGGGCGCAGGGGGCTTGAGAGTCAGAGATGCGCGCACGCACTTACCTTAGACATGATTCCGAGAAGTACACTTGATCATTAAATGCATATAGAGTCTATTTTTGCCACGGCCCGAGTTGAAAAACATGGTAAAGCAGCTAAAAAAAGTGGCCCCTGTTCTGTCCCTTCCCTCCCAATACAGCCCATAACATAACCGAGTAGCGCCAAATTTGATTTTGAGATTCACCGCTATGAACGTTTTTTATAAGCGTTTTGTGACGGCAATTTTTCTAGAGTTAAGAGCACCATACCTAGGCTCACTGTTGTTTTAACCTACCCATCAGGGCCAATGATGATGCAAACAGAACAAGTGCAACAAAAGACATTGAAGTCATTATCTACTTTATGGAAGTTGGACTGCTTTCAGAGCCTTTTTCAATTTATGGATTCAGTGGTACAGCTGAACAACGCATCTTCCTACACACACACCTGTAACGCTAAACTCACTAATGGATTGCTAACTCTTTCTCTAAGACTCTACATTTATCGTTAGTCGTGTCCTTACGTTACAAGCTATTCAATTCAAATCACTAACCACTTAAATTTTATTTTTAGTGAAAAACACAACATGATACAATTCAACAACAATTCATTTTAGAAATGGACGATATCAGGTTTTGACATTTTGCTTCCTTGTTTTCTTTTTCAGTTTCTGCACCAATGCTTCTACCGACTCTATTTCTGGCTGCTCCGGATCCACTTTACCGGCAGAACTTCTTATCAACAATCCTTCAGCATCTTTGGAAGTCGGTATCGTCTTGTCTGAATTCTTAGCCGACCTCTTGCGCTTCTCATCCACTTGCTGATTAGCCAATGTTCCCCCTTTGAAAAGAGGGTGAGTCTACAAATTCAAGCCAAATTTACAATGCTGTCACACTAACAGAAAAAACCTTGTCAATAGCGAAAGCGCTGTCAGTGAACAACGAAGAGAAACGATCATCACCCATGTCCATGCAGTCCGTGCTCTTATAATGTGGAAGTTTCCTGCGTTTCTTGATTGGCTCATCATCAATCTGAAAAAAGAACCATGAAAAAATATACACTCTAACATTCGATACCACACCTGGACCTGCTCCTTGCTTTGTTTCTTTGCTTCCACAATCTGTGCCTTTCTTTCTTTTCGCTTCTGTTTTCGCTTCTCAAGATACTTTGGAATGGTGTTCCTGTCTTGGCTTGTTTCTCTGAGGCCACTGATCCATCTTCCTGAGTATTAGCTTCACTGGAACACACAGAATCCCATTCCACTCGCAGTTGTTTTTCGCCCTTAGCAGCAATCTTACAGTCATCGGTATCATCTCTCAAAAGAATTTCAAGGCGCTGACAGTTGTCATCTTCACTGTCACTGTCGGACGGTGGGGCAAGAAGATTGCTGGAAAAAAATAATTATACGAGAAACAAAGAAGAAGCTCTTCATTGGCATACTCAAAACCATCCAAATTGCAGTCTTCCTTGAAAGCTTCGGTGACACGAACAGTGCGCTCTGGGTTAGTCTCATCCCAAGTCAACTTGGCGTTGCAATTGGATAGAGCTAAACTCTCAAAACGCTTTGGATTGTACTTTCCTACATTGACGTCTTCTGTTGTCACTTTCTCTCGAAGCCGAGACTCCTAAACCCAAAATTTTTACGACAGCTCACATTCAAATTAAAAGCTCACATCAAACTTCATTTCTTCAGGCACGAATCTTAAATCAAATCGAACACCGCTGGTCTCGTATTCTGCACCATCACAGCCCTCGTATATAGCAATGGCAGTTTCTTCTGAGTCGCATTCACAAACAGCATAGTAGTAGCGAAGTCGCTCAAGTTGGTAGGCACGAATCATTTCTTTAGTCTTACTAAAAAAATTCTAGAAACTTTTTACGGGATGTAAAGACTCACGCATCATCCTTGTCATCTCCACTACTTCTGCATCGTCTTGGAGTTTAGGAAGTTTTGGTCCATCTGTTTCTTCCTTTTCCAGCCGTTCTGTTCCAAAATCAGACATGTAGACACCCACAGAGATTATTTGACCAGCTTCGGGTTTAAAAGAATTCAGAACAACAAGCAGATCTTCCGCAGTAAGTCGGTCCCAGTCGAGATTGCAGATAGCGATTCTTTTGCTAGCCCACTCCACCCGATCCACGCTTCTGTCGACTTCGCCCCAAGAGTTTATGGCACATCTTCGGCTAGCTGTTTTTCAATTTCGTCGTCTTCATCATCGCCATTGTCACTTTCTTCAGATGAGGATGAGACATTGCCTTCACCACGAGCCAAATCCAGTTTACTTCGATTCCGTTCTTCTCATCCTCTTCTTCGTCACTAATTACTCCGTCTTCTGAAGATGAGCCTTCCATTTTGTCAGGACTGCAAAAAGTAATCGGATTAACAACGCAAGCCTTTCTTAAAACTCACTTTTCTATGTCGTAAAGGTTTGCCAAATGTTGATTGCTTGAAAAATCCAACTTTCGTCCGCGCTTATCCACTTGAATTTCCCCAGTTTGAAGCGGTCATCAGTGAACATAGTCTAAATTAGTTAGTTAACATTTCTGATCCCTTTTTAAGCACTGTTTACTTACTTTAAAACGTTCATCTACCACAACTTTGCGTTCTTTACGTGGAATTTCTTTGAACAGTGGATCCATAGCAATTTCCTTAAATCGGTCATCGCCCTCAATCCTTTTCTTATCTGATTGCTTTTTTTTTGAGGCTTAGCTTTTCCCATGTTTAATTGCTGACACTGAAAATCAGCTTTTTCACATTGCCAAAGTAACATAAAGGGAGCGGGAACTCTATATACTGTATTTTCTCTAATATACCGACACCCTCTAATAAAAAAATTAGGTACATATACCTACTTCTTTGACTACCGTATTTCCTCTAATAAGACCACATGCTCCAATAAACCCACACTCTTACTTTGAGGACCTGTATCTCAGCCCAGAGAGAATATTTTTCAGAGCTGTTTGTTGCGTTTTCTTATCTACCACGAGTTCTAACCGATTCCATTTTTTAGATTTTGAATTTTCACCCAAAATCTTGACATCGACCTAAAATTTTTCTGATTTTTGGGGGTTTGAAAAATAAGCTTACGTGTGGTCTTATTAGAGGAAATACGGTGAAAGAGAAAAAGACACCACTTTTTAGCTAAAAAACTTTTTCAGTCAAAATACGGCATTTTTGAGTTTCGACTAAAATAATATCAAACGGCACACCCGCTTAGTAGACCCTTTTTACGAGAATAGATAAAGAGTTTAATATCAGAGTCAAGTTTTTCAATTTTCGGCAGCATGAATATTAAACAAGTTTCAAAACTAGGTAGTTTCTGGCATTTTGATTGAGTTCAATTTTATAATTTTGCAACATTGCTGTAAATTCGAAGAATTGTGTCTGCTCCGGTAACAGAGGTCCGATTACGCAGAAAAAAGAGATTCAGGTTTATCATGTCTTTATCGTTTGCGAATAATAACCTTAGTGGCTGACCTGTTAACTGGTTTCTTTCCTGACGAATAGTCGTACTTCCTTTTGAAAAATTCTAATCGTCGGTTATGTGACTAAAATTTGGTGTGAAATAAATGTATAATTCTAGAGAAGTATTACCTGTATTCAAAAGATTGAATTCACCAGAAATGTCACTGCCTCTCTTCTTCTGGCTCGTTTGAAACAACGTGAATCATCAAAGAAGTTGGGAAGCGTGAGGGTATGCATTTTTATTTTAATGCCGTTAAAACTTTATAAATTCTTGTTTACAGTTGATAGCGAGGAAAGTATTCGCTGAAAGCTATGACAAAGAGGACGACGAACAAATAGATTCAAGCGAAAAATATCGTGGTGGAGCGCCTGGTAATAAGAGACATGCCAGAAAAAATATCAAATCTATGTCGCTCTGTTTAGGGTGTCCAAACAAGTACAACCATTATCATGTTTGCACAGACTACTGCTTCGACCATTGGAGAGAAGGTTTTCCAATAGAGCGGTGAGCAACTTATGATAGAAGCGTATGAACCCTAAATTTAGACTTCCTCCTAAGTACCTCGACCAAAGAACGAAAATGCTAAAAGAGTATCCGCTTCCTCTGGGTTGGAAAGAAGTCTATGATCCTGGAATGCGACGCCATTATTGTAGGATTGTCTTTGGCGAAGATTTAGTTGTCATAATTGATCTTTTAGACTGGTGTCAGGCAACTGATGAAGTGAGTTGGCTTTCTCCCAAACATCCCAGGTATATATTGTTAGGAATGGTTAATAAAATTCTTAACATCTTTTTTTCTCAGAGCCGTGATATCAGAAGCTGCTCAAAAAATCGCAAAGGGTAAATCCATTCACACTTTACACTTTAAACAAAAATTTTAGAAATGTTGGAAAGCAGCAAGCCTTCAAGCCGTAGTGAACATCCACAGCCAAGAAGATCCTTGGGAAGCCGAGATCGAGAAAAGGATGATCGACGCGATGACACGCGAGATTCCAGAGGACGAAGGGAACAAGGTAGAGAGAAGCGTTACCGCGGAAGAGATCCAGAAAGAGAAGCTCGCAGACGAAGACAGGTATTTTTACAGCCAATTGCAAAGTGCAGTTCCTTTTTTATTGGCCGGGCAATTATTATTTGCTTTTAAAGGAAGGCTCTGGATCTGAAGATGAGAATCAGAAGGGAAGTGGAAATGAAGATGATAAAGAAGCTGAAGAGCTGAGCGAGCGTGAGAAATTGAGTACGTTTAACGGGGTTTGGTGGTGGATGCAAATCATAATGCCAATATTTCGAACTCTCAGGTTCAAGTCCCCCTTGATGTACACCTATTGTTTTACTCCATTTTTAGTGAGTCAGCTCATTCATAGGGGCAAAAAGTATAGTGAAATCGATTGGAATCCTTTCCAGCACAGCTTTGCTGGCAGCAACCACCTTAATTTTGCGATTTGATGCAGATGACCATGAAAATGAAAGAAACCAGACAGAAGTCTTATACCTTGGTTTTCATCGTCTCCTCCTCTACCCATATTATTGATTTCTCACAAAGGTACAGTTGCGGACAATTGATAGCGGACGGCCTGAAAAATGGCTTAAATAAGGCAAAACGGCACTTTTTCAGGGTTTTCGAATTCAACCTATCTGTATCTCAGTGCAGAGTGGTCCTACGACAACGATCAAAATGTCATTTTGTAGAGAAATCATAGAGCTTTCAAAAAATGCAAAAGGGCGTGAATTTCGATTATTAAAATTTTGAGAAAACCTCTTAATTATGTGGTCAAACAACCATTTTCCTTACATTCTATTTGAATTTGACTAGAAATCGACACTTTTATTTCTATGGTCATAATTTTCCGTATAATAATTCAAAAAAAAGTTTGATATACCAAATTGTAGCTGAGGAACAGGGCTTACAAATAGTCATTAAAAGTTGACAATATATAAAAAATTAAAATCAATCAGCTTGAAAAAAAAAATTGTCCGCTATCAATTGTCGGGAGAAAAAACGAAGGGGTTTCCAAACCGCCTCAAGCAATCGCGCAAAATTGATATTTTTATAACAAGTAGTAGGCTATAATTGTAGCCCTTTAAGTGCTCTACAAAACTGCCTATCGCAATTTTTAAAAGCATTTAAACATTTTTACGAAAAAAACAGTAAGTCTAATATTAAACGTGCCGTCCGCTATCAATTGTCCGCAACTGTATATCAACTTTTAAGAGTCAGAATCTCATTAGGAAAGTGTGAGAATGATCTCACACCTGAATCGATTAAGAAAATTGGGTAGTTTGCAAAAGTATGACCCAGCAAGAAAAGAGTATGTTCGAAGAGGTAACCGAAGAAAATAGATTATTTATGTATAGAGAGAAAACTTTTGTGTAGAGAAAACTTTTGATTTTGAAAATGTCATAAATTTTGGCCTAAGTATATTATAGCAAGTCCTCGGAAAAAGTGGTTTCAATTACTTTTCTATGTGTTTTAGGGCCTGAAACGTGTAGAATACTCTTACGGAGTATTCTTACGGAACACTCAAGTACAACTTCTTAGCTTTCTTTTAAGCACAAATAGGTATAATTAAAGTTGCTTCTAAAAAAGTTTTTCTTGCCCTCTAAATTGGTGATGGTAAATTTTAGCCTGGATTTAAGGTGGATTTTTGTTTTCAAGCTCGCTTTTCTGCCATTTTTTGTGAATTTATGTCAGACATCTCTGCGGAGCCTTCAAGATCGACATCTTGGCTTGCTTTTAAGCACAAACACGTATAGTTGAATGTGCTTCTAAAAAAAAAGTTTTCCTTGCCGTCCAAATTGGTGATGGTGGATTTAAGCCTGGGTTTAAGGTGGATTTTTGTGTTCAAGCCACTTTTCTGCCAGGTAGAGTGGGTAAATGGCCACTTAGGATGGGTAGGTAGTCAGATAGGATAGTTAAGTGCTCAGGTGGATCTCTACAATCAAACTTTGATATGACGTACACCCTGGGGACCAGGTCAGGTGTACATTATACTAGGCTTAACAGGCTGGAGGGGGTAGGCGAGGATAAGCGAGGATAGGCGAAATAAGTGAAAATAGGCGAGGCTAGGGCGAGGGTACGCGAAGTAGGCGAGGATAGGCGAGGTAGGCGAAAATAGGCGAGGATAAGCAAGGTTAGGCTAGGGTAGGGGAGGTAGAGTAGGTGGGTTAACAGGTAGGGTGGATGATCTAGCCTAACCATTAACGCACTTAAAAGATAAATCTACCCGAACTATTATTGTTAATGAACCACTAATGTTCCCGAACCACAGGAATAGTGCTTGAACTACCAATGTTCCCGAACGGCATAGGCGCCGATAGGCGCCTGCAGACCCTATTTAAAAATATTTGGATTTGTACAAGGTGAAATCGACTTGTGCAGGCCAAAATATTTTTTTACTAAAATTTTCTTTGTATTCGCTACTAGCGCCAAATTTTCTAACCTATTTTTCAAATGCATTTGTTGCTATATGCAATGTGCAGCCATGATTCTAGGCTTTTCTTGGGGTATTATGCGGGGAGATTATCATTAGGACCCTAGGGCTAGAGCTAAAATTTAAAAAGATGCCCGAAAACTTTTATCGAACAGTTAGATGCTTTGCAAGCATTTAGAAAATGGGCGGTGACAAATAAAAGTGAAATGCATACCAATCAAAGCTTTGAGAAGATGGACTTTCGCTTAAAACGAAGGTTCAAGCTAAGTCTTGGCTTTTCAGTCAGCTCCGGTAGCGGGCGAAACCCTGTGCTGATGGTTTAGTCGGGCAGCCAAGAGCCTGAGAACCACTTTAATACCAAAATTGCATATGAAACATGCAAAAACGAAGTAATAAATAGGGTATGCACCCAGGGTAATTTGAACCTAAGAGTTTAAAATATTCGCATTATGAATTTCACCCCCAATTCAAAATAAAAATATAATTTCCGGTGAAAGTAATAATTTCTGCTTTTAGAGAGAGCTAAACGACGGGGGATAGGTGATTTCACCAAATTTGCATGTCTTGGGCCAACCTAACATTTGCTAGAATTTCAGACCCTATGGATCCCGCAGCTTATGGAGAAGCGGAAGTTGGTGCCTGGAGTTCCGGCTTGGCTTCTGATGGTGTGAAAACAGGTGTAGATGTTACCGCAAATGGACCATTATTTCAGGTTGGTCTTTTTTAGGGGTTACAATTCTATTTCATAATTTTTCTTCATATTACAGAGTCGACCATATCCAGCTCCAGGTACTTAAGCGGCAACCAGACAAATACAGTTTTTTGTTGTTTTTGTCGCGCGACAAATACAGTTTTTGCTGTATATGTCGTGTCGAAAATGTCGCGCGACAAATACAGTTTTTTCGATGTTTGTCGCGCGACAAATACAGTATTTTTATTTTGTCGCGCGACAAATACAGTTTTTTGTTGTATCTGTCGCGCAAACTTTACTTTTTGTTGTTTCTGTCGCACGACAAACATTATTTATAGTTTATTTATCGTTGTCATTAATAGATCTTGTTTAGATCCGTCGACATGTCTAGCGAATCTGAAGATGAAAATGGTTTCGAAATAATTTCGGGTCCGATCGGCTAAATCACTCTCAAATCCACCCTGAACCGCTTAAAATCACCATAAACCTGGAATTCTGAGCAATTTAACCGATCGGACCCGAAATCTGATCCGCTCAATCGATTTTTCTCAAAAGTTTACCCCCTTTAGTAAACCCCCGGAAACCAATAATTTTGGCCTTTTGGCCATTCCGGAGTGGGTATCCAGCCATCTGGTCTTTGCCCACCCCTGAATTTCACTCAAAATTTTTAAAAATTGTTGATTTCGTGTCGAGAACCAAATCTGTGACAGAAAAAAGTGAATCTGGTACAAAAAAGTGAATCTGTGACAAAAAAAGTATTGCCCGATAAAAACAAAAAAAACTGTATTTGTCGCGCGACAAAAACAACAAAAACTGTATCTGTCGCGCGACAAAAATTTTAAAAACTGTATTTGTCGCGCGACAAAAACAACAAAAAACTGTATTTGTCGGGCGACAAATTTTACAAAAAACTGTATTTGTCTGGTTGCCACTTAAGCGTAGTAACTTCATTTGCTTTTTTAACGTTTTTATTCGCAGGAGCTATTCTACGAAGAAATAACCCGGATGCTGAAAAAGCTGACTGAGGTTCAGCGTTGTTGTGTTCGTATCATTTTTTTGTTGCCTCTTTTCTGTCTCTGCTTAGAATAAAAGCCTTCAGCACATGTTTGATGTATTTGGGATTCGCAGCGACTCTTTTGATAAAAATGTTTTAAAAGTATTGCTGTTGGTGGGATGATGTGCGTAGGACACAGTTTTTCACTACAGGAATCATGGACTCAAATCCTTTTGAAGCTGAGCTAGTGCGTATGTTCGAAGTCATCGGTACTCTATTCGGGTCATGTAAATATTGGAACTGCACGTTTTCAGAAAAAGCAGCAGAAGAAGCTAGTCAAATCGCAAGTCTAGTGGAAGATGACTCTTTGAAGACAGGCTAGTCAATGCACTTAAAAATCTGGCTGAAGTCGACCGTGATCTGGATTTGGATTTGAAGACGATCGCCGAAATTCAAAGCGCTGCATCTCAGATTGGTTCAGAGGGTGCAGAGACCATTTCCGAAAATTCAACGAGATGTATGGGTTTTCAATGCTTTTTACACGGAGTGACCTTATTGATGGTAATATAGGCGCCACAATGCTAACACTACGAATGCTGGCCGCTGCAAGAATAAGATTGAAGAGATCCGGAAAACATACAAAATCCCCAAAAGAATAATCGGCGCGAAGATGAGGACATGGAGATTATGACGATGACTTACAGTTCCAAGGACCTATCACGAAGCAGGATATCCAGGATCCAGTCAAAAACTCGGTATGTTTCCACACTGTATTTTCACACATATATTTTCACACTGCCTTTAAACGCATCACTTTAGCACTGTGGCCATGTCTATGATAGGGAGTCGGTGAAGGCATACATTGCGCAGTGTCGAGTAAGTTAAGACTATTTTCGTTTTTTGAAGGAACAACATGGGTCACAGTCTAGAAATTCCACCGATTCGGGTTCTTGGTTTTTCACTTGAGTACTAGTTCGTTTAGTAATAGTCAGTTTTTGGATTAGAAAGTTATGAATATACGGTCGGCTAATTTCACGTGTTTGGCTTTTTGGCTATTTCCCGACTGTATCATGCTCTCGTTTAGAGTATTAGAGTATTTATATAATTGACTTAATAATTTAGTCTCACAAGCAGTTATGTCAGGTAATTGGATTTATCAAAAAAATTATATTCTCGACTAATGTATTTTAGTTTAGTGTCCTGTTCGCAGCTGCCAGAGAAGCGTCAACTGGATATGACTAACATGGTAGGTGACAGCCACATCAAAGGAAAATGTTTTCTCAAGTGATTATGTATTTCAGGTCCATTTCCCAGAATTCTTCAACATGATCTCTAAGTAAAATATAATCGTTGTTTTCATTTTGTTGTTTTTGTCGTGGGTCCAAGTGTACGTTTTGGTTGCAAATAAATTATTTTTATTTGTAAGTTTGGAGCAATCGTCTGTGCACATTTTGAATCGTCACAATTTTCAAAACATAGATGCCTTCAGCGTTGCTTCATCCCAAGGACCATGAATAGTGTTTTTGCTTTTCTGCATTCTAACCAACAAAAGTGGGCAGACTAGAAGAATAAATACGTGTAGTATACCATGTATGACGGCTAATGGAATTGATTCTATTCCTTTAACCAGCAGCAGTATAGTAGCAGGGCATAGTATAAGTAGCAATATCAATGGGACACAATTGGTGTACATCTCAAATAGTGGTTTTCTTACTCTTGGCCAAAAACTGAAGGCACACATTGAAAAAGCCATCAAGTAAAATGCCAGCTGATCGGTGTCAACACGGGAAATTAGAAAAACGGAAGCAGCAAAGGAGAGATTTACAGAAAACGGTGTACTCACTCTAAAGTTATTAGATTATTATTTTTAGTATCTCATGTTATGTGATCGATGAATTTTCACATAGACTTACAAGGGGCCCTGACTGTGACCTGGGGTAACTTCGATAATTTTTTTGCATATTCTTGTAGAGCGCTCCGAAGTTCCTGACAAATCAGGCTCCCAAAGTCTGAAGGTTTACAAAACGGGTTACAAGGATCCCTCAAAATTCTAAAAACACTTCGATAACCCTATCATGGTTTTTCATAAGTGACCCATCGGCCATGGGCATTCCTAAAAATTTTATTGAGTTTCAGAGGTGGGGAGCCGAATTCACATGGGATTTGAGCACGCTTTACAAGAATACGCGCATAAAAAAATATCGAAAAAACCCCAGGTCACAGTCAGGGTCCCTCCCTTGTTAGTACTTTGTTATTTTTGAATTTTTGCACAAATGTAAAATCTGAAATGGGTCAGTCCGAAAATTATCGTTATCCTTCAGAGGCGGAAAGCCAAATTTGCATGGGGTTTGGGTAGGCCCTACAAGAATGCGGGTACTGGTGCACAATATGCGCCACATTTTTTTTCTTGAAAAATGCCTTGGTCCCCCCTGTTGTTTTGAAGGTGATTATGTTCAAGGTGATCATGTTAACCATAATCACCATGATCACAATATTATCATAACTCCAATGGACAGGGAGGACCTTCAAAACAACAGGGGGGACCAAGGCATTTTTCAAGAAAAAAATGTGGCGCATATTGTGCACCAGTTCCGAATACGCGCGAAAAAACCCCAAGTCACAGTCTAGCTCCCTCACTTGTGAGTTAAAAATATAACAAACGTACATAGGAGCATCCATTCCGTAATCATGGAAAATAAGACTAAGAAAAAAGAGGAAGAAAGAGGTCTATAACAGAAACACTACGATATATAACAGGTATCTTTGTAAACATACAGCGTAAATTGTATCTGTGCTTATTGAGGTTGTCAGTGTTCTGAAATAAAAGCAATAAAAAATAGAATTGATTTCTATACCAGCCTGATTAATGGGGTGAATCCATAGCCGAAAAGCAGTAAGGTCACTAGTGTTCTAAAGTGATCAGCAATCACATCAGTGGTGAAACATTGTCTGTTGAGGGTTAAATAGACAGAGGCACACAGTGTTGCAAAACCAGCTACTATTACCATCAATTGATCAACCTCCAAGTATCTGCAATAAAGATTCAAATGAATAAAAAATTAACCAAAAACTACTTCATTTGGATGAATTCGAAAATAAGCAGATAAATGACTACGATATCTATCTGACACATCACATTAGACGCACCAACAACAGATTTCCAGATCGAATAGTGGACCACACTAACTGATAAATACAATGATAAAGAACAGTACAAACGGACAAAGCTTTTTCTGGAGCAAAAAGCCTTTTTTTTTGGAGCAAGAAGACTGTTATTTGCAAATTTTTTTAGTTGTAATTCTGCATTCCCTTTTATTTTTCTAACGGGCGACGGTAAATCCATCTACAGTAAATTCATCTACATCTTCGGGTAGGTGGATCACCACCTAGACAACCTGGAAAAAGTTAATCAAATTAGAAAAAAAAATTAGTCCTATAATACGCAAGATATTGTGAGAAATTATGTTTGATAGGACAAAGAGTGCGATTTTACCCATCTGGACCGTAAAACCTGGGGTAGTACCCTGGGCTCAGGTGGAAATCCACCTGAGCCCGTAGCTGGCTTGTAAAATTAAAGTTTGTTAAAAATCAAAAACAAATTATCTTTCCTCACCCAAAATTGTGTGGCTAAGTAGGTTCAACAGGATAAAATTGCAAACTTCTCTACGAAAATTCCAAAACCCTGGGTGGGTACCACATAGACAGTGAGATATTCATCTAAATATGAATTTTTTCAAAATCGAAAATAAACCACTTATTGTGATATAAAATCTTGTACAGAATTGGGTTTGATAATACTGAAATTGTTATTTTTGCCATCAAAATAAAAATATAAACATAGGGTGGGCACATCCTGGCGAAGTGGAAATCCACGTGGATGACCTAAAAAAGCAAAAGTTCGTCAACAACCGATCCTATCATGTACAAAAAGCTATAGGGAAACCTGTTTGACAGGACCAAAAGTGCATTTTTACCCACCCCAACCGCAGAACATGGGTAGGTACCACCTGGTCAGTTGGATATCTACCTGGATGGTCTGAAAAATAAATTTTTTGAAATATATAAGAAAAACCCATTTTCTGACTTAAATTTGTGAAATTAATTGGATTTGTTATTACCTAAATTGAGATTCCCCATACCCGGAGCGAAATGCCTTGGGTATTCTTTGGTTAGGTGGATATTCACCTGGCTGCCCGATAACAATGAAACTCCGCCAAAGTCAAAAACATCCCACTTTTCTTGTGTGTCGGGGTCATGTTTGACAGGTGGTACCCAGGTATAGGGGTCCGGGTGGCTACAAATGTATATTTGGTCCTGTCAAACAGAATTGCTAGCAAGGTTTTACATATGTCTTAATTGAAATAAAAATGTTTTTTAGGCCAGCCAGGTGGATATCCGTATATCCGAAGGTACCCGCCTTGGATTTCGGGGTTCAGGGTTTCCCTGCAACTAGGGTTGCTGAAATGTCCGGACATTTATATTTTGAACATATGTCAGGACATATGTCCGCACATTTATGGACATATGTCCAAAATTTCGGACACTTATACAACCAAACTTTATTCAAAAATTTGGCGCTACTCGGTTATACCACCCCCCCCCCCCCCCCCCCAAAGTGCTACTCGGGAATACCCCCCCCCCCCCCAATCCTAGGAGCTACTCGGTTATACCCCCCCCCCCCCAAAAATCAAGATTTTTAGGAGTGGTCAAACACATTTTTAAGCATTAATTTCGCCATAAAAGGTCCAGAAAAGCAATTTAAAGGGGATTATGGGCTGTATTGGGAGGGGAAGGGACAAAACAGGGGCCACTTCTATAGTGCCTATAAGTACCAAAGAGTATTGATTTTCTAAGCGTTGAAGTCAAAAAGTTCTTGCGAGGACGGAAAACTCAGGCTCTTGATAACGCCCACTAAGACCACATATTCCAATTTGCTTCTTAAAATTCTTCACGAGGTGAAAGAGACAGCCAGAAATCTTTGAATCTGAATCCAATAACAGAGAAGATAATTATAACAGAGTCTGAAAAAAAATTTACAGGGAAAAACTTCGATCAAAGATTGGATGGCAGCTTGTTCAAAGTCAACCGAAATAGAAGTAGGTGTGAAATCCGGCCACAGCTGTTTCACCATTTTGAACAGCTTTGTGTACACATCCCGAGACTTTGACTTGAGCAGCGCATAAAGTACAGGAAACACCCACTTACCACCATTTGCTGCTCGTGCACTTCTCTCAGCCAGAATAGCGTAAACCTGAATTCCTTGAATAACCAATGATAAAGATGAGAAGAAGAAATAAAAACTTGGTAGAATGGAGCAGGAGTTATGCTGAAGGACCCATCCATGTAGATATATTTCATTTCTCCAGACCACTCTATGTGCCTTTCTCGTCCAAACAGCAAAATTCTGTGAATAATTATGATACTTGAACTCGAAATAATAATTGAAACTCACCTCTCCGAATCATTTTTACCTGAATCGCCTAACAAAAACAGCTCTTCACGGCCGGCACCATCCTGGTATTTCTGACATGCTGCTGGAATGTCGACATCCTCCACCCTAGCTGATTCAACGACCGGAATTTGATTGGCAATGCGGACTCTGCGTACCATCTTGCGGGTGGCACTATCTCCTAGACTTGGACCTAGCGCTAATGGGACTGACTGGAGTTCATGATTCAAAAGTTCTTTTGGCTTCTGAAAAATCAGTGCACATTAAACGGAGCTATTCATGACCTAGCTAAATTACTTCTCGGGTGTCTAAGGCGCGACGTTTTATATTTGCTTTGACATTGTTGATTGGAATTGCCATCGGATCGAATGCATGGTTATGAGCTAGAGAATCGCTGTGAGGAAGAAACTTGACACAAATATTACTGACAACCAGAGCATGCAAGCGAGCCTTGCATTTTCCATTCTTTTCTTCGAACTTCACGCATCTCCAATATTGCTTAGTACCAGTTCGATTTTGGAAGTGAGAGACGAATTGATGGCCTCCGTAAACAGCTTTGTCATGGCCTTTCTCTGACTTGATAATCGTTATTGAATCCTTAACAATAGCATAATGTTTTTTTCAAAAAAGTCGATACCTAAAAAGACCACTGACCAGCCGTTGCTCGTTTTCATATAACGCATCTCTTGCTCGATCATTCAAATTGCCT
Source organism: Ditylenchus dipsaci (assembly GCA_004194705.1). NCBI lineage: Eukaryota > Metazoa > Nematoda > Chromadorea > Rhabditida > Anguinidae > Ditylenchus > Ditylenchus dipsaci. The sequence continues at coordinate 407,041 of SADC01001309.1, read as the reverse complement.
TGAGCCGCCACGTTTACTGCATGGTTGTTTTGCTGTAGCGCTTCAAGAATCGCCAAGACACGTGTAACCTCTACATAATTGATTTGACCATTTTGCATGAAAGAATCCATCCTGAAACCATAAATGTGTAATCGCAAGCTAATCAAAATCAGTAAAAGATACGAAAAAGAAGGGAGCGGATCATGAAAGCAATACCCCGGAAATAAAATATATTTGACAATGAACTATTGCAATTTTTTATCAAGACAGCGAAGAGTCTTTACTAAAGACATCTGGAGTCCCTTTTTTAAAGGAATGATGAATCGGCCCTTTTAAATAGTGAGGATGAATTGTCCCGTTTTGACGAGTGAGGATGAATCGTCCCGTTTTGACGAGTGAGGATGAATCGGCCCTTTTAATAGTGAGGATGAATCGTCCCGTTTATACAAGTGAGGATGAATCGTCCCGTTTTCCCAAGTGAGGATGAATTGTCCCTGAGGATGAATTGTCACGTACCGTGCATACCAGAGTAATTTATGCGGTAGGCCCCAGTATACAAAACTATGTTCAACATCTTTGACTTTTTGGCCGAAAAGGGTCTCCCCCAATTTCGGCCTGAGGGTACGAGCCAGAGGCTCAGCCATCCAAAAGTTAAACGACAACCATCAGGATCCACCCGGCTGATCGGTCCGATCATTTCGAGTCCTTATACTTTTACGTGCACAACAAGTGGCTGGGTTTAAAAGTGACTTCAACGCTTAGAAAATCAATACTCTTTGGTACTTATAGGCACTATAGAAGTGGCCCCTGTTTTGTCCCTTCCCCTCCCAATACAGCCCATAATCCCTTTTAAATTGCTTTTCTGGACCTTTTATGGCGAAATTATTGCTTAAAAATGTGTTTTGACCACTCCTAAAAAACTTGATTTTTGGGGGGGGTATTACCGAGTAGCGTCAAAAATTTTCAATTAACAATTCAATAATCGTTCATAGATACATCAAATTCATTTCCAATTGAATCGTTTTCCTTAGTTTCCAGTTCTATTTCTTCCACCGCTTGTTCCACTCGCGTTTGCTTAGGCTTATGTTTTGCTTTGGGTACCGTCTAGGTGGTCTAAATTCACAATTTATTGCTACCGGTCCTGTTTCTGCAACTCTTAATTCATAGTCTTCTGAAAACCGAGGGATGAAAAAAAGGAACAAAACAGAGAAGATAACTGAAGCCGTGAAATTCGCCGACTTTTCTATCCCGGATTTTATGGGGCGGAGTGAACTTTTTTGGAAAATTCGATTGAGCGGATCAGATTTCCAGTCAGATGGGCTAAATGGGTACATGACAATATTTCGCCGACAATTATTTCGCCGACAAATATTTTGCCGACATTATTTCGCGCGACATTATTTCGCGGACCATTATTTTGCCGCGACAAAAATTCGCCGCCATTATTTTTTTTACTAATTTCATTAATTACATGTCAGAAATTTTTCAAGTAAATCCATAACAAAGTTTTATTGACTCGAGTTTCATAACAACAAATCAGAAAAGCAAATAACACCAAATCAGAGAAGCAAATAACAACAAATGAACACTCCTATTATTCTCCATCTAGATTCGAAATTTCTTCATCAGATGATTCTGGCTCGCTGGCTGGAATTTAAAGACCTTGAGCCATTCTGAACTTGGAAGCGATCGCACCTAGATATTGGAAACGATGTTCTTCCGATTGTTCACTGATTATGTCACCAGTCGTTTTATTCGTTCGTCAGCAAGGCGGTACTTCCTTCTCTTCTTTGATGGATCATAAGTCCCTAAGATTGCTAGGAGTTAGCGGAGGTCGACGATCATCTTCATTATTGCGGGCTCTATAAATCGCTCTTTTTCTGGCAAAGGCTTGCGGCAATGACTCTTGAATTTCCCAAAGACGAGCTTGATCACGGAGTTGACTGATTATGTCACGAGTTTCCTGAAATTTAATTGCATGCAATACTCCTGGACGCTCAAGTAAAAATTACCATTGTTGCAGTTATATCCAGATACCTTTCTTCGTTTCGGATTGCGGTGCTGACGATATTGGACGGATTTGTCTCACAACCATGCTGTGTAACGATCCTGAAATGCAAAAGTAACTAATCATTCAGCTAAAAGAAAAAAACTTCTAAAACGTTCCATCCCGTAGAAACCAAGCTTTTCCTTTACAACCCGATACTGAAAACTGATCGCATCTAGCAGAAACCTTTCTATCATTAGAGCCTCTCAGCGGTCGGTCTTTGAAATACATCCTGCCTTTGTGAACGAATTTGACATTTCCTTGATTTGATTTAGCAGCGTGCGGACAAATAAGGAGACGATCAACCTGAAATAAAAAGTAGAAAATAACAAAAAAACATACTGTATTTTCCTGGACAGCCGCTGAAACATCACGCATCCAATTCGGATGAACGTTCAAGTTAGCCATACTTCGAAAAGATATCTCAAAAATATAGTGACACATAAAACTAGCACAACAAATACGTGAAGATAAATATAAATGAGGAGACCAAAAAAATCGACGATTGCATAAAATGATTACATAAACTGATATCTCCGTAATATCAGCCAGAAAAAAGGGGCAAATTAGTTAAAAAACGACACTTAAAATATCGGCCAAATTTTGTCGCGGCGTAATAATGGTCCGCGAAATAATGTCGGCGAAATAATTGTCGGCGAAATAATGTCGGCGAAAAAATGTCGGCGAAATAATTGTCGGCAAAATATTGTCGGCAAAATAATGTAGGCGAAATAATTGTCGGCGAAATATTGTCCGGCACCGGGCTAAATCGCTCAGAATGCCACCCTGAATCATTATCAACCATCTAAAACCACCCTAAGCACTGATTTAGCGTACTTAGATACTGGCTTGGAGCAATTTAGGATGGGTTAGGGTGGTTTCAGATGGTTGAGAATGATTCAGTATGGAATTATGAGCGATTCAGCCCATCTTACTGGAAATCTGATCCGCTCAATCGAATTTTAGCCAAAAGTTTACTCCCCCTTTAGTAAACCCTCAAAAAACCAACTTTCAGGAGTTTCTGGCCACTCCGGGGAGGTATTCTGAGCGATCCAACTTATTTTTTGACTATAAAATTGGAGTTCCCGCAAAATTTAATGCAGTATTTGACTGAAAATTTAAATTTGACAGGAGATTTGCATATTTTGACGGGAGATTCACATAATTTGACGGGTGTTTTCAATTCGAGCCAAGTCTTTTTGACCCAAAAAAATGGGGTTATATTTAAAATTGGCCATAGAATACTGAATTTTGTCCATAGATTACTGAATTTTGGCCATAGATTTCTGAAAATTGGCCATAGATTTCTGAAAATTGGCCATAGATTTCTGAATTTAGCCATACTCGCTCGAAATCATGTTTCAACCACTTTTAATATGCTCTGGGACCTGAAACATACTGAAAAGATGTTTTAAGGGTGTCGATGACACTTTCCCGAGAAAAAAATTTTTTGTAATTTTTCCGACCATTGGTCGCTCAGGGCAAAAAGTCAAATTTCGGTCAAAAAAAATTCTCGGAAAATTGTCATCGACACCCTTAAAACATCTTTCAGGATGTTTCAGGTCCAAGAGCATCTTAAAAAGTGGTTGAAACATGATTTCGAGCGAGTATGGCTAAAATTCAGAAATCTATGGCCAATTTTCAGAAACCTATGGCCATTTTTCAGTATTCTATGGCCAAAATTCAGTAAGGCTCAAATTGAATTCCGCCCTCAAAAGTCTGAATTTCACCAGCAAATTATTTTTTTTCACCAGCAAATTCAAATTTTTATCAAAATACTTAATTTCACCAGCAAATTATTTTTTTCACCAGCAAATTGTTTGTTTGCTCATTCTTTGTGTATGGAGTTATGTTTTTCTTCTTTTATATACAATTCGAGATTTTACTCTCTATGTGCCTTCGTGCCCCAACCCCAAGACAGTATGGCTAGGCCCGTGTAACATAACTGTCGGGGCACGTCAACTTCTACAAAAGAGGCTGCCTAGCGAGAGTTGTCTGTTTTTATATTCACTTTACTCATTTTCAGGTCTTCTGTGCCAAGGTATCCACATGAAAGATAAAAATGAATCGCGAGAATGACAAGTTCAAGGTTAGGTTTTTCCCAATATAATTATAGGTCTTTTTGATAAGGTTCTAAACAATTACTCTTAGTCTTCTATGTGGATGAGTCCATGGGTCTTAACAGGAATAAGATAACTCATTTTCAGGTCTTGTCGAGAGTCTCCGCTTAGAACCTTATCAAGAAGACCTATAATTATATTGGGAAAAACCTTAAGAGTAACTGTTCAGAACCTTATCAAGAAGACCTATAATTATATTGGGAAAAACCTAACCTTGAACTTGTCATTCTCGCGATTCATTTTTACCTTTCATGTGGATACCTTGGCACAGAAGACCTGAAAATGAGTAAAGTGAATATAAAAACAGACAACTCTCGCTAGGCAGCCTCTTTTGTAGAAGTTGACGTGCCCCGACAGTTATGTTACACGGGCCTAGCCATACTGTCTGGGGTTGGGGCACGAAGGCACATAGAGAGTAAAATCTCGAACACACACAGCTTGACAAGGTCAACAGTAGCCAAACCAACAAAAAAATGTGATCTGGCGTTATGTGTGTAATTGCTTTGTCAAGCTGTGTGCATTCGCGACGCAAAATAGATAAAATCTTTAACATACCTGACCAGCAAACCTGAGAATCAGAAACAGAAGCCTCTTCAAGTAACACTTCCAATTTAAGATAGGTGAATTAAACTTAAACCAACCAATGATTATACCCTGCGATTTTCGTACTCCTTGACCAAGATTTTGACGTTCGCCTGCAATGTTCTCACTTGAGTCCAGGATTATTACCTGGAAAACAACAAAAAAAAAGTCATAGAAAGTGTATAGATCAGCTAGAGACCCAGGTAAATTAAGCACCATAAAAAGGTGGCTAAGTCTACAAAACAGCCGAAACCGCTGATTCGGTAGTCGCTTTCATGCCTCGTTGACCTCCAATTGTATATAAAAGAAGAAAAACATAACTCCATACACAAAGAATGAGCAAAGAAACAATTTGCTGGTGAAAAAAAATAATTTGCTGGTGAAATTCAGAAATTTGCTGGTGAAATTCAGTATTTTGATAAAAATTTGAATTTGCTGGTGAAAAAAATAATTTACTGGTGAAATTCAGACTTTTGAGGGCGCATTTCAGTTACAGCCAATTCAGTAATCTATGGCCATTTTTCAGAAATCTATGACCAACACAGATCTATGGCCAAAATTCAGTATTCTATGGCCATTTTTCACAATTCTATGGCCAAAATTAAATACCACCCAAAAAAAAGACTTTTTGCGCCAAATAAAAGTCTTTTTGATCCAGCTAAATATTGGGCTAAAATTCATTTGCGCCCTCAAAATGCTCATTTACGCCCTCAAATCAATTATTTACGCCCTCAAATTTGAAAATTGATCAAAATGCTCATTTACGCCCTCAAATTGCTCATTTACGCCCTCAAATTTATTATTTACGCCCTCAAATCGATCAAATTGGGTGGGAATTCCCTATTTTAGATGGCCATATTTTCAGAACTCGAATGTCTGACTGTGTTTAGACTTTCCAAACCGGTATCTTCAGTTTCCCTGAGCCATTCTGTAGGAGAACGCATGAGGAGCTCACTCGAGCGACCCTGAGAGCCGCAAAAAATTTGCACTATATCGAGGTTCGCACTAAATCGGGGTTCCACTTTCGATACTTTCAAAGACTTTTGACCAAGTCCATCGAACTCGAGGTCGCACTAAATCGGGGATTGACTGTACCAGAGAGAGAGAGGTAAGTTTTCTCAGGCGGAGGTGCACTGGTGATGGTACCTAGGTGAAGTACCTATGTGGGTACCAAGTGGTCGACCACTTGGATCAAAAATTTTTTTTAACGTTTTTCATGTTCCGAAACCTGTTTTTTGGATTTATTCGGGCATGCTGAAGATGGTTTGACGGTGGTAAAATGCCGTGTTCTCAAGTATTTTTTGAGTGTTGTGAAATAATTGATTTTGGTGAAATCAATTATTCACCAAAACTCAAAATATACTCGAGAACACGGGATTTTACCACTGTCAAACCATCTTCAGCATGGCCGAATTAGTCCAGAAAACAGGTTTTGGAACATGAAAAATGTAAAAATTTCTATGATATAAGTGGACGATCGGCTGGTTTCGCTGGTTGAGACTAAAAAATTTGAATTCCCGCAAAATGTTGGCTAAAATAAGCATTTTGGTCGATTTGAGGGCGTAAAAAAGAAATTTGAGGGCGTAAATGAGTAATTTGAGGGCGTAAATGAGTAATTTGAGGGCGTAAATAAGCATTTTGATCAATTTCAAATTTGAGGGCGTAAATAATTAATTTGAGGGCGTAAATGAGCATTTTGAGGGCGCAAATCACCTATAGCCTAAATATTGGGTGAGTAGACGTTTGGCTACAAATGTAACATTTTTGGCGTTCTGCTCTATGCTCTGTTTAAGCCACTTAGGCTTATTTTTTCGGTGAGTAGACGTTTGGCTACCAATGTAACATTTGTTACATTTGGTAGCCAAACGCCCTAGGGACGTTTGGCTACCAAATGTAACATTTTTCAAATTTCAGTGTTCTATATGTTGATCATAGGGTCCGCGACGTTTGAGTCCCGGGCCGTTTGGGTCCCACGGCCGTTTGTGTTCCGGCCGTTTTTGTCCCGGCCGTTTGAGTCCCCGCATAACTATTATTCATTTTCAAAAAAATGTTTTGTTTTGTTAAAAGAAATTGTTTCGTGAATTAAACTGATATTTATCTAGAGATCTGATGTTGGATGCTACTACAGAACTGGCCCGAAGAATTGTAAATGGCCTCAGTGACTATTCAAGCGATGAAGAAAATCAACAGCAAGCTGCCATTCAGCCTTTACGGTCTACTTCCAGTTACTACGCGTTTGGGCCCCTCCGCGTACAATCCATCGAAAATTTTGACTTTTCTAGATTTTCTACCTGCCTGCCTTCGGCAGGCAACCTAATTCAATAGGAAGCCCCTTTGAGGGTACATGGTCCGGGATAAGGGCTGACCCTTTAGGGGTATATGGTACGGGATAAGGGCTGACCCTTTGGGGTACATGGTACGGGATAATGGCTGACCCTTTGATGACCCACATAGCTTTTTCTTGGTGCAGCACCAGTTCTAATACGTACAACACATCTGCGTAATGCTGGGGAGCATTGATTGCTCGGCTGGGAGTAAAACGGCCTGGGACCCAAACTGCCTGGGACCCAAACTGCCTGGGACCCAAACGGCCTGGGACCCAAACGGCCGGGACTCAAACGGCCGGGACACAAACGGCCGGGACACAAACGGCCGTGGGACCCAAACGGCCCGGGACTCAAACGTCCTGATCCCTGATCATATTGTTTTTACCATTTAAACTACTTATTGCAAGGTAATACAAAGAAAATTCAAAACTTTCAATTTATTCAAACATAACAAACAACAATTAACAAAATTCAACAAATAAGATGAAATTAATGAAATTAAATAAGATGAAATAAGATGACATCTTGGTTAGTCCACTTGAATGAATTCATCTGGAAGATAAGAACATGATAAATAATGAGTAAACAACAAGCATTGTATAAAGACAAGCAGAAAAGAAACAAAATTAAACAAGAAAATGACGAACGTGGAAGACAATTCCATGCGCTGGTTAATTTTTGAATCAAAATTCAAAAATACGCCAAATTTGAAAAATGTTACATTTGGTAGCCAAACGTCCCTGTGACGTTTGGCTACCAAATGTAACAAATGTTACATTTGTAGCCAAACGTCTATACCCCATTTTTTCAGCCATTTTGTAGTTTGTAAGACATTTTTTTGGTCCCTAAGCCTAAACCTAAGCCTAAGGCCTAAGCCTAAGGCCTAAGCCTAAGTAGGCCTAAGTGGCTAAAACAGAACATAGGGCAGAACGCCAAAAATGTTACATTTGTAGCCAAACGTCTATACCCCAAATATTGACCCAAAAAAAGTCTTTTTGCTCCAGAAAAAAGCTTTGTCCAGTACAAACACATATGAGTTTACTTACCATTTTTCTTGAGCTTACATAAGAATTGTGTCTCATCGCTAAAGTTGTCGGGAAATTTGCTTTTCTTTAAAAATAGCTCCTTAGTGATTCTGATAAACTCTTGTTTAAAATACCTTGTAAAGCACATTTTCCCACACATCCTTACTTTCGTCAACCCAGGTCATGATTGTACAGCTAACGAGAGAAATCGCCGTGCCTCCTACCCAGCTAAAAGGCCCTGGAGCATGATGCACAAATTGAAATGGCCCTATCCTAGAAGAGGGGGCCAAATTTTGCTTTGGTCCACCCTGTTGATTTTTATCAATTTTGCCTTGGTCCCCCTCGTCTCTCTATTGCCGAATGAAGTCACTTGCGAGAATTTTGATCTGCAATGTCAGTCGAGAAGCGCTCTGAAAGAATAGATGGAATACAGGTTTATTTAACACTTAATCGATATGTGTAAAATTTTGTTTTAGTGAAGGTAGAGGAGAAATAGCAAACTGTGTTCGAGAAAGACCGTCAGGAAAGGAGTTTTTCCGGAAGTCAAAACTCCGTCTTGCAACCTTCCTCGCCGTATTCTACATGTGAGCAAATGACTACTCCAACAAGCAAGTTATGAAAGAAACCGGCTTGAATGAAAATTGTGTATACGAATGGTTAGCCATGAGTCGTAAAATTTGCCAAAAGAAAGCTTATTTTACTTGTTGTAATTTCATAATCATGTTTGAAAAAAAAGAAAAAAAAACAAGAAACAACTGGGGCCTATTCCAACAGTTGAAAGTTGAAAGTGTAAAGTTGAAAGTTGAAAGTGAAAGTGTTCCAAGAGTTGAAAGTTGAAAGTAGAAAGTGAAAGTTGAAAGTTGAAAGTGAAAGTTGAAAGTTGATGGTGTTCCAACAATTGAAAGTGACTCACTTTCAACTTTCACTTTCAACTGTCAACTTTCACTTCCTCCTATATATTTCTAAATTTTTAAATTCGTACATTTTGCGGGAATTCAAATTTTACAGTTTGAACCAACCAAACCAAGTGGTCGTCCACTTGGTGCGAAATTTTTTTTTACGTTTTTCATGTTCCAAAACCTGTTTTCTGGACTAATTCGGGCATGCTGAAGATGGTTTGATAATAGTAAAATGGCGTCTTCTCGGGTATTTTTTGAGTTTTGGTAAAGTCGAGTTTTGGTAAAATCAATTATACGTCAAAACTCAAAAAATACCCGAGAAAACGGAATTTTACCACTATCAAACCATCTTCAGCACCCCCGAATTAGTCCAGAAAACAGGTTTTGGAAAATTAAAAACGTGAAAAAAATTTGATCCAAGTGGACGACCACTTGGTTTGGTTGGTTCAAACTAAGAAATTTAAATTCCGCAATTCCGCCTAAATGGGACCCATGGTTACTGATAATGGATTAAGACAAGGGTACTGTGGGTAAATTGATAACAATAATGATGTGTGGGTACCACTTTATAGGTATTCCCTGTGTTGCGTCTTCGACGCAAGTGATGTCTACAAATTTCTTCACTTTCCCAGTCTGGGGTTTGGTGGCCTACTGGTTAAGGCATTTCCCTGCGGATCCAAAGGGAGTGGGATCAAATATCCCCTCCATTCCCCTTTTTCCAATTCACGAGCTGTTGGCCGTGGCCGCTCGCGACATGGCGATCTTGGCGTGCAACCGACCTGCAACTTCCTGGTCCAGTAGTCAAAGAACAGGTCCAGCAGGCAGAGAAGCAAAAAGGACACGGCAGTCTCCCCAGCGAAGAGCCCTCCAGCTTAAAGAAAAGCACAGAGAGAATAAGCCTAGTAGCAAAAGAAGGGAGCAGCTCTAACCAACAGCTTACTCACCCACAACCTGGCCAGCAGTCTACAAAAAGCAAAAAGAAAAGGACTGTTGGCTGCAGATGAACAGACCAGGCAAAACAACAACAAAAAAATCACGGCCTGGGAAACACTCCAGCTGGCTAAAGCAAGCCAAGCACCCACTTCTCCTCGGTGGGAGTGTTGCGTCTTCGACGCAAGTGATGTCTACAAATTTCTTCACTTTCCCAGTCTGGGGTTTGGTGGCCTACTGGTTAAGGCATTTCCCTGCGGATCCAAAGGGAGTGGGATCAAATATCCCCTCCATTCCCCCTTTTCCAATTCACGAGCTGTTGGCCGTGGCCGCTCGCGACACCTGTTACTACTCGAGGTTGAAAAATAATGAAAAGATCCGAATTACATATCGAAATCGTAAAAAATACCCACAAATTTGGATTCTACGCAAAAAATTGCATCTAGAAATGACCAAAACCGAAAAAAAGTTTTACTTTCAACTTTCACAAAAAATCGGACCACCTATTTCAACCCACCGATTTTTACCATCTACTTTCAACTTTCAACTTTACACTTTCAAGTGTTGGAACACTTTCACTTTCAACTTTCTACTTTCAACTTTCAACTTTCACAAATTTCACTTTCAAGTGTTGGAACACTTTCACTTTCAACTTTCAACTTTCAACTTTCTACTTTCAACTTTCAACTTTCAACTGTTGGAATAGGCCCCTGGGGACCAAGGCAAAATTGATAAAGATCAACAGGGGGGACCAAGGCAAAATCTGGCCCCCTCTTCTAGGATAGTGCCGAAAATTGAAATTCTTTAGCAAAATTAGTATTTATGGTAATGAGTACCACCATCTATACCTCGGAATTTGAACTAGATGTATACAAAATAAATTCACACATGCCAAGTTTAATATGTCATTTTTATGCAAACAAGCCTACATCAACAATAATGAACTACAAGCCAAAAAGAGGTAACAGAGTTTATAAACCGAAATAGATCAATTTTGGACTTCTTACTGGATATAAGCTCCTGGAATTGCTTGAGCACAGTGTCTTCCCTCTTCTTGCGCTCTTCCTGACTGAATGTGTTTAATAAACGCTTCTCCTCTGCCGTCAGGATCTAAAATGACCAACAAATATTGAAAATTGTAACTTCAATCTCACACATAAAGCAAGGGTACCTGATTCTCTTTTCTTAAACGTGTGGCCTCCATCGACTTGTGCCTAGTCCCACTCATCACATAACCGACTTTCTCATAGACCGAAATTTCTTCTGAAGACAAACCAATTTCTCCTCGTCGAGGTATTCGTTTTCCTTGCGCAGCATAAGCAGCCATGGCAGCTTAAATAAAAGATAACAATTAGCATTTATACAGGAAATTTTCTGAATCGGTACCCGCTTCACCCCTGAGCATATTCTTTCGATCCCTAAATTAAATGATTGTATGAATAGCAGGCGACTGAAAAACTCACTCAGCAGCTAATTTTCCTTCATAAGTAGGCGAATCCGATTGATGCAAAAGATGTTCAGGAATTTGAGGACCCTTAATTTAATCAATCAGCTAAGATTATTGACACACGCAAATAGGATACGAAACTTTCGCCAGTTAATTTAATAAGTCTACAAACTATCAGAAAGCAGCTTACAATAACGAGCGATTCTTCGTCCTTGGCCTTTTTAGCCTCCTTATCTCGCAACTCCTGCAAATTATCTAGTAGTAAACGCTTCAAAGCAGTTATTTTAAAAGACTGCCTACGACCGGGTACACATTATGACCGGGTACAACGACCGGGTACACTTTTCTTGTAAAAGTTAAAAAAGTATGCTTAAATCACACGTTTAAGTCCGCCCTGACGGGCGCTGGCCTACCCTTGCCTAAGCCTAAGTGCGCAAAAAATAAAAAAATCGAAAAAACAATTAAAAATTAGCAGGGGGTACCAAGGCAAAATTTGGCACTGTACCGGTCGTTGTATCCGGTCATAATGTGTACCCGGTCGTTAGTATACCATTTCAAAACTACCTTAGTTAATTCCACCCACTCTTCCTCTTTTTCTTCACTCTTAGACTTAGAATGCCTCCTCTGCTTTTTGACCTTTTTGAGGTGCTTTTTGCTATGCTCCTTCTTGTGCTTCTTTTTCTTCTTTTTGTGTCGGCGCTCTGAAGTGGAGGACGAAGATGATGCGGTAGATCTGATGGACTCCACAGAACTGTCTCTTTTGCGTTTTTCTTCTTGGAATCTTTATTCTTGTCATCAGAGCCAGGAAAGCCTTCTTTCTTCAAATCGATTGCGGCTTTCTTTTCAACAGAATCGTGTCTGAAATAAAAAAGTTTCAAGAAAGCCATACGCAAGATACTATCCTTACAGCTCGAATACTTCTTCTAGTTCAGTATGTGAAGGTGAATAGCCCCAAACAGACCTCGACCCTCGACCACCAATCTTTTCTCGGTCGTGTCTGCGGCTGAAAAGTAAGCTGTGCAGTACTAATGCTATCAAAATAAGGGTACAATTTCGGTATACCCCCACCACTCAATTTCGGTATACCCCACCACTCAATTTCGGTATACCCCACCACTCAATTTCGGTATACCCCACCACTCAATTTCGGTATACTCCCACCACTCAATTTCGGTATACCCCACCAGTCAATTTCGGTATATCCTCACCACTCTGTTAATAATTGGATGTTTCAAGTTGTTCCAAATTGTACAGTTTTGTATAGAATTAGTAAATTAGAGTGCTGTGGTACACCAAAATTGAGTGGTGGGGGTATACCGAAATTGAGTGGTGGGGTATACCGAAATTGAGTGGTGAGGGTATACCAAAATTGAGTAGTGGAGGTATACCGAAATTGAGTAGTGGAGGTATACCGAAATTTAGCCAGGTATACTATGCACCCACGACCTGCGACTCCCTACTACTACTACTAGTCTACTACTACTACTCTCGAGTAGGGTTGGCTTCCCCCCCCCCCGCACCCCTAAAAGTGGGGGGGAGGCCAACCCTACTCTCGAGTAAGCGTCATCGAGAAAGATAGCCTGAAACATCCAATTATTAACAAAGTGGTGGGGTATACCGAAATTGAGTGGTGGGGTATACCGAAATTTAGCCAAATAAAGTAACTGATACCTACGCCAGTACTCATCTTCTTTGGCCGTTTTTGCCTAAAGTGGTCACAAATACGAATTTTGGTAAAACAAAGTATGAATAGAAAAGCCCACTTGAAGATTCGACAGCTGTCTAGCATTGTTTTTTTCTTCATCTGCAGAATCTGGATCGCGTCGACGACTGTGCTTGTGCTGGGAAAAATTATCTTTCCTATCTTTAGATCTCGAGCGACTTCTGTAAGTAGAGTTATTGGTCATATAACTGGCACAACAATCTGAATTACCTTCTTCGTTTACGAAACTCCTGTTCGTAATGACCGTTTTTCGGTGACTCATGTGACCCATTCGGCTCTAGCTTTGGGTCAATAGTTGCTGCAGGCTTTTCCTGAATTTCTCGATCAGAGTCTGAATTGCTGTCGGAGTGGAACTTGAGCTTGTAGTCTGTATCAACAAAATTCTTCCTTTAAAAGTTAACATCAAAATTAAAAAAAAATTAGCTGCCGAAATTTACTCTGGATTTTGTGTGATGCCATCTTCAATATCGGATGAACATTGTTCCACTTCCATGCCTTCTTGCTCTGCCATTTTTGATAAGTCCAATTACCTAAACTAGCTTTTGTAGCAACACCAAGCAATCATTTAATGTCGTAAACCACAGACAAAAAGGTTTTTTCTCTATATATCCCCACTCTCTAATCCCTCACCCTACGGACCTTATATCTCACCCATACTTACGCGACTGCCGGCGGAAAATTGGCGATTTTGATTCTACTTTTCAGATTTTGGTTGAGTTCCCGAAAATCTCAAAATCGACCTTGAAATTTTCGATTTTTAGGGGTTGATAAATAATCACCCATGGGGTTTAAAGGCGAAAACATAATGAGGAGGCTGTTTGCGGATGCTAAACCAGACTTTACACTCAGAAATGGCCATAACTTTTTTTTAAATTTTTCAAAAATTATTCTTTTGGTGCCATCTTGTAGCTAAGATTCAGGGCTACCAGATGAGCTATTGATAGAATAGATGCTGTTAAGAAAATTGAGTTAAAACAGAAAGACTCCGCCAAAGCATCCGCACTCGAATTCGAGTTAGGGTTCTTGGGCGAAGTCTTAAAATTTTATCTGAGTTTTTGAAGCAATGTTCACTCAGTCAATAGCTCATTTAGTAGCCCTAAACCTCAACTATATGATGTGAGAAGCTACATAAGCGACTGGAACATAAAAAAACCACGCCCACTAAATAATTTTGGAAAAACAGTAAAAAAATCGAGGATTCTGTTTCGCAGATTCTTATGGCCTGTTCACATACTGAGAGTGAGAGTGGGAGTGAGAGTAAGTTGTCATTGTGAACACCCTTAACTCTCACTGCCACTCTCACTCTCACTCCCACTCTCACTCCCACTCTCACTCCCACTCTCACTCCCCTCTCACTCTCACTCCCACCCACTCTCACTCCTCCTCTCACTCCCACTCTCACTCCCACTCTCACTCCCACTCTCACTCTCACTCCCAGGTGTTCACAATGCATTTTTTTATTTTGCATTTAACTTATACTTTAATATTTTATTTTTGAATTTGCTCATAATATTGTAAATTACGACAAAAGATTGCTTGTTGGATAGTTATAATGTCTCGTAAAATTTCTATAATAGACACAGGACTATTAATAGAGGTTCCACGGCATTTTCAACATTATTTTATGTTCTCTATGCTTCATTTATTTCTCCCTATCCGAGCCTCGATTCATAGTTGTTTAAATTATTCTGATATCTTCTTTGAACTCCAAGAGAGTAAAGATGCCATTCTTTCCCAACGCTTGAATCCAATAAACTGACAGAGCAAGTGGGGATAATTCAACACTCAGTGTGTTCACGGTTTTCGAAACGTCTAAAATAGCTTTCTCAACACCACCTACGAGAAGGTATAGGAAATTTCGAACGCTGGATACAGCTGGTTGTGGTGAATTGCGTGAGCTATCCATTCCCAGAAAATCGTCATGGCGTCCCGTCTTTCATCTCTTTGTCCTCAACCTAGTCAAAAGAGAAGGAGACGATTGGTCTCTTGAACTACTTCAACTTTTTTTGGGTGCACTGCGTTTCACCGTCTTTTTCACTAAAACGTGGCACATTTTCACAAAAACGTGGCACTTTTTCTCCAAAACGTGGCATTTTTACGTATCATCCTTCAAAAAATAAAAAAAACAATTTAATTATTTTTAGGCAAAAGAAAAAAAGCATTGTGAACACCGAGAGTGAGAATGGAGTGAGAGTAAGGTGCATTGTGAACACTCTGTTGTGTACTGTGTTTGAATCACCATTTGTCTTGTAGTGATTCAAACGTGTCTGTTACTCTCGTAGTATATGGTTATGGGTAAAATCCCCCCGTGAAAATCCCCCCAGCAAAAATCCCCCCAACAAAAATCCCCCCAGTAAAAATCCCCCAGCAAAATCCCCCCACAAAAATCCCCCAGCACAAATCCCCCCAGAATAGAAATTGAAATTAAATGGACATTTATTCACGGACTCGGACTTAAAATAATAATAAGCAAATTATTGTCAATATTATCAATTTGTTAATCAAAATTGGGACCCTAAACACGGTTTGATAATACCAAAATATCGGTTTTGCTATTCGGAATCCCGCATCGAGCTAGAAAAATACCTTAACTACCTGAGGGTACCTGAGGCTACCATGTAAGCATCTTAACCGATGCTGGCAGCAAACACCAATTTTTCTAACCAAACAGCTTCAAAATTCCTATTTCGGTTACTTTAGCATAGCAACAACCTATAATTCAACTTCCCCAAGAATTGGTAGTAGGGCATCTTAATAGTTGTACTGAAATGGTAGAACTTAGGTGGTGGAACTTGGGTAGTACTACCACGGCAGTGATACTCACCTAGTAATATCCAGTTATCAGGTATACAGGTGGCTTTACCTAGTTGGTTAGGATATCCACATAGGAGTTAAGGTCCTTTAGGCTTGCGAGTTAACTTTATACTTAAAGTATTGTGAGTAAACCAATGACTATACTACACCCTCCAGGCAATAAAGTCATTACCTCGTTTCATGCTTCGGTACTCCGGTTTACATCGGCACTGGGACGTCTTTAACTATAAAATAGTGTTCATGACATGATTTTGGTTAGAATACCGTGGTTTTGAAATACATTTGCTTAGATACATTGCCTCACTTCAATTTTTATTCTGGGGGATTTTGTGGGGGATTTTTGCTGCGGGGATTTTTACTGGGGGATTTTTGTTGGGGGATTTTTGCTGGGGGATTTTTACGGGGGATTTTTACCCATAACCTAGTATATAAAGGTCTGAACGTCTGTGTTCAGATCAGTTTGTGTCCGAATAAAGCTATTAAGAAGTCGTGTGCTATCGTCTCTCTCTCTCTCAAGCTATCAAGGATACAACATTGGCGCAGTCGGCAGGATTCGAACCTACGCGGGCAAAGCCCAATTGATTTCCACTCAACGCACTAGGATTTTTGGACATGCCTCTCAATCAGCAGCGATCAAAAGAAAAGCACCAGCCTTCTCAGTTCCGTCAGTCAAAGGGAATCAACCTGCTACAGCTCAGCTCAACTGGTAGCCAGGACCCTCAGCCTTCCAGTGTCGCAGCAGCAAGCCTTCGTCGCCGTGCTCTATCTGTGGACTCATGCACTGGAAAAGCAACTGCTCTCTTCGCAAGTCAAGTACAAGACGTTCCAAGCAACCTGTTGGTCGTCAGTCAGTCTCTCAGTTGCCGTCCTCTTCTCAAGTGCAGCCTGCCAAGAAGAAAGTGACAAGCCAAGCAACTCGTCTTCCAGCAAATGTCGTCTCCCAGTCAGCTCCGCTTCCAGTCTTCAATCAAGGGAAGGAGTGGACGCGTCATCATGCTCATCAGTCTCGCCTGCAAGCAAGTGTCTTCCCATTCAGCTCCGCTTCAAGGAAAGGAATGGAACATCGTGCTCAACGCTCTCGTCGTCTACAGTCACAGCAGAGATTCCGCAGCCAATGGTCGGTATAGGGAGCGGTCAAAGAAGCCTCAAGTGCCAATCTGCGACAGTCCAAGTTCCTCGGCCAGATCCAAGCTCCAATGCTGCAAGGAAGAAAGAAATCTCCTATTCTTCAGAATCTCTGTCCACCCAACCCATTGTACGGGGAAGGTGTTGTGTACTGTGTTTGAATCACCATTTGTCTTGTAGTGATTCAAACGTGTCTTACTCTCGTAGTATATAAAGGTCTGAACGTCTGTGTTCAGATCAGTTTGTGTCCGAATAAAGCTATTAAGAAGTCGTGTGCTATCGTCTCTCTCTCTCTCAAGCTATCAAGGATACAACACACTCCCTTACTCTCACTCCCACTCTCACTCTCAGTATGTGAACAGGCCATTAGTGAGTCTGTTTTAGCATCCGCAAACAGACTCTTCATTGTGAATTCGCCTTAATAGAGAAAATACGGGCTGTACCGAAAAAGGTAAAGAAATATTTGTTAGACGGCACATTTGGTAAAAAACTTTTGGTAATTTTTTTTGGTAAAGGCACATTTGGTAGATTTTTTTGGTAAAGTCACATTTGGTAAAAAAAAATTTGGTAACGGCTATTTCAGGTTCTTTTCGTGTCACAGATTGCGTCACACATAGGGTTGCTGAAATGTCCGGACATTTATATTTTGGACATATGTCCAGACATATGTCCGGGCATTTATGGACATATGTCCAAAATTTCGGACACTTATACAACCAAACTTTATTCAAAAAATTTCAATTAACGATACAATAATCGTTCATAGATACATCAAATTCATTTACAATTGAATCGTTTTACTCAGTTTCCAATTCTATTTCTTCCACCGCTTCTTCCAGTCGGGTTTGGTTTAGGTTTTGCTTTGGATACCGTCTAGGTGGTCTAAATTTACAATTTATTGCTACCGGACCTGGTTCTGAAACTCTTAATTCATAGTCTTTTGAAAACCTAGGGCTGAAAAAAGGAACAAAACAGATAAGATACCTGAGGACGTAAAATCCGCGGATTTTATCCCTATCCTCGCATTTAATGCGATGGTTATTGATACCGGTCCTGGTTCTGGAACTATTAAGTAGTTCGAGCATCCACGTGGTTTGGGTACTATCAATGAGGTATTGGGTAGCTTCTAGGTGGTTTGGGACCTATCCAAATGATTCGGGTAACTTACAGTTGGTTTGAGTAATATCCATTTATTTGGGTAACGTCTAGGTGGTCTAAATTTACAATACTAGTGGAAGTTTCAATAAATTATATTTTTCTTTTGTCATTTTCAATCTGAAAATAAAAATCAGAAAGAGTAGCAAATAAACTGTAAAAAAAAATTGTGTAACAATCTCATTTATATATGTCCGATTTTAATAAGGGCGGACATTTTGCAGGACATATGTCCGGACATATGTCCATAAATGTCCGGACATATGTCCGGACATATGTCCATTCAGCAACCCTAGTCACACAGACAAAAAAATATCAAATGTGCCTTTACTTATAGGACCATGGTTTTTGAACGCAGAGACATTTACGAAATTTGAATTGGCGGGGGACACTTTTTATCATTGAGACCAATTTAGTTTGAATGTGAATTATTTCTTATTTGCATTGCAAATTAAAATTTTTATTACTTAGTCTAGCAATAATCAAAATCTCATATGAGTAGTATGGTGCAGTGAAAGTAGCCGAAGTCGTCCGATCTGGCAATGTCAAGCAACGTTAGGCTCAACTAGTAGACGTTCAAATTTTGATAAAATTTTAGATGCAAACAAAAAATAATTTGAAAAATAATTGTTGAATATTTTCAGAGTAAAAAAGTGTCCCCACCAATTCAAATTTCTCAAATGTCGCTGCGTCCAAAGACCATGGTCCTTTAAAGAAAATTTACCAAATATGCCTTTACCAAAAGAAAATATCCCAAATGTGCCTTTTACCAAATATTCTTTTACTTTTTTCGGTACAGCCAAAATACGGTAAACCGGTTAATTAAAATTACCGATTTTTGCAAAAAATATAGCAAAATTGCTTGAATTAAAAAGACACAACACCAAAGATTTTGCTAAATATATTATTTGAAATCCAAGTTAATATTTTTTACAAAAAGTACGAGTCTCAACCAGTGTTTTCATAATTGGCACTGGTACCTGGCACTGGCAATTGCCAGGCTGGTAGCTGGCACTGGCAAAACTGGCACCTGGTAACAATTACCAGTGCCACTACCAGCTTTGCCAACTACCAGTGCCAGTTTGCCAGTTACCAGTTTGAATTACCAGTTTTGGCAAACTGCCAGTTTGAATTGCCAGTTTTGCCAGTCTAATTGCCAGGGCTACACGGCCCCTTAAAATTTGAATTTTAGTTCGGTTTAAAATAAACAAAACGCCAAGATTTTTAAAATACATTTTCCTACACTTTTAGAAATATTTAGTGATTTTTGACTGCGATGCGAAAATTTTGATGAAAAATTTTTTTTTTGCAAGAATAACAATTTTTTAATCAAAATTAATAAGGAGAACTGAGAACGTTGAAAATCCGACCCTACCGGAGTAGACCCCATTTTTGAGTTCTGGTTTATAAAAAGTTGAGTTTTGGACATTTTGAAAATTCGACCATTTGCATGTTTTGGTCACTGGAGCTGGGCAAAAAGAGACTCTAAATGCAATTTTGTTCAAGAGTCTTGCTCGAAATTATGTCTAAAGCCTCGTGTCCAATTAGCGGATTTTCCTTTCACTCTCACTCTTACCTCTCACTCTCACTTTCAGTGTGTGTCCAATTAGCGGACACTTATTTTTACTCTCACTTTCACTCTCACTTGCACTCAATTTTCGTGTGTTTAATTAGCGGAATTTTCGAATATTCGAACCAGCAACCTCTACATCACTCCATAGAATTGCTCAGAACCACATCCAGAGTGGCCAAAAGGCAAAAATAACTGGTTTTTGGGGTTTACTAAATGGGGTAAAATTTTTGCGAAAATTCGATTGAGCGGATCAGATTTCGGGTCCGATAGGCTTAATCGCCCAGAATTCCAGGTTTACGGTGGTTTTGAGTGGTTCAGGGTGGACTAGTGTGGAATTCTGGGCGATTAAGCCATCGGACTGGAATTCTGATCCGCTCAATCGATTTTTTGCAAAAAGTTCACCCCCTTTAGTAAACCCCCAAAACCAGTTATTTTTGCCTCTCGGCCACTCTGGATGTGGTTCTGGGCTATCCTAATAAGGAGGGGTTGGTGTAGTGCCTTACGTACTTAGAAGGGAGGTCGCTGGTTCGAATCCGGGGTGCAGAAATAAATAAAAAATTAGAAAAAATTGCCCTTCAGTGTGCCTCTCAGTCTGCCTCCCAGTCTTTTTCAGTTTCAAGTCTTTTAAAAGTTGCCATTCACTCTCACTCTCAGTCTGCCTTTCACTCTCACTCTTAAATTAAAGTCTAAAAAATGAGAAAAAATGAGCCCACTTCAACTTTTTTGGGCGAGGCCGTCATTTATAAAACGAGCCCTAGCCCAGTGCATACACATCATACACGAGACTACTTTATTGGGTGCAGGATCATAATACCCAAAGACAAAATACCCAAGGACAAAATACCCAAAGTACAAAATACCCAATGGTCAAAATACCCAATATACATATTGTGCAGATAATGTTCACTAAACGCTATTATCAGAATATTATTATCATAATTTTTTGTCCTTGGGTATTTTGTCTTTGGGTATTTTGATCCTGCACCACTTTATTGGATACCGGAACAAACTTATAAGTTTAATTTAGCAGAATAGATACTCTACGACGCCAGTTATACCGGAGAACTCTCTCGAGACTCATGGGCTTTCGACACCTCTTCCTTGTCCGCTTTCTCTTAGTGGAGCTAGCATTGTCCTCTTCTTCAGCAGTCTGAACATCATCCTTCTTCTTGCCAAACGATCCCGGAACCCGACCTGGCAACTGTTGAGCTTTCTTGTCCATCTTCGCTTTCTTGCACGACAAAAGATTGGGTCCCTTGGGTCATTTTATCTTGCGCTTTTTCGGAAGATCACTGCCTCGCACTTCTTCTTTCAGCTGTTTGACCTTTTCTAGCTCATCTTTTGACTTTTGACGAAGCTTGTAAGCGGTTCAGCTGTTTCAAGAGCACTTGAGCTACATTTTGAGCCAGACGCATACGATCACCGTTATTTCCAATTGCAGCACATTTGTGAATTCTTTGATCTGAGCTATGACTTTGTCTTTTGGTGCCAGCAGATTAACTCTTTACCAACCTTAACCGAAACTAAAGATTATAACTTTGTTCGAAAATCAGTACCTTTCTTAGTGCACTTTTCAGGTTTCTTCGCTGAGATCCACTGAAACTGTCTTTATTTATTTATTGTTTACGCAACAAGTGCGCGACGAAAACAAATACATATTTCTTTAAAAATAATTACAATACAAAATCATTTAGATCACATTCTTTGAGTTTTTTCCTGAAAAGCGTTATTGTAGGGGAAGCAACAATTTCAGCTGGAAGAGCATAATAAATTTTAGGTGTCCGAACAAAGAAAGAGTGGAATCGGAAATCTGATTTGGAAAAGGGTACACTAGCTTTATGTTTTCGGAAGTTATAGGATGACTGAAGAGAAGGGATATTTAGATTAATATGAAAATTGGCCATAAAATATTTAATTTTGGCCATAAACTCGACGTGGCCATAAAATACTGAATTTTGGCCATAAACTTTTGAATTCTGGCCATAAACTTTTTAATTCTGCTCATAAATTCAAATTTGGCATTTCAAGGCTTTTTGAAATACTGAATTTTGGCCGTAAATTATTGGATTTTTGTCACAAACTTTTAAATTTAGGTTGGCTTTACGTCAATCGGTCTACAGATCGATCGGCCCACAAAAGTCTTTTCACTTCCAAATGCCGAACCGACTATAGTATTAAACTTAAAACTTTGTAATGAAAACGGTTTGTTATGACCAAAATGATGTTTTGACTATCCAGAACCTCACTATCTAATTAGTACTTCAGTAGGTACCCACTCCGAGGTGGTTGACCTCAAATTTTTGACTATCTAGCTTCTCAATGTTGACAAGTTCAAACCAGGTTTTGTTCCTTTACAAACCTTTCCTAAAACCTGTTTTCTTGTTAATCAGATAAGTATCACAAATTCAAGTAAGGAGACTTTAAGAGCCATTCGGAGGATGCCCAACAAACGTGGGTTAGTTTTTATTGGTACTGGAAATTTGCAAAATTCACTTACTCTTCACCACTCCAGGAATAAACTCTTTAAAAAAAATCCCGCAGACATTAACCACGTCATTCAGCCAGGGTCGGTGTACAGCTGGTGCAGTGCAGAAAAGATCATAACAGGCAGCGGAGAATTTTTATATTATAGGAAGATACGGTAGACCACCGACCACAAATGCAGGGATAGCAGATGGTAGCCGTCCAAATTATTCAATGATTTCGTAATAAGCCGATAGAGAGCTCGGCATTGCTGTTAACCTTGCACAATTTTAATATTAGCACGTAGAAAGAACGACAGACACGGTATAATTAAAAACCTTATGTTCTGAAAACAATTTTATTCAGACCATTACATTACATAGCAATATACTTGTGACAGGGAAACAATACTCCATTTTCAATACTGCTACTTCTACTGGAGGTCAATTCGGCTGACGGTCTTTTCGAAGGAGCACACTATAATACAGAATGGGTTAACAGAACAAGGTTGCCACTAAAGCACTCACTGATCAACGAAAAAGCAATGTCTGAATACACGATCATAGCCACGGCCACTAGGATGGTCGAAGCATTGTCAGCAAAGCACCGAATAAACTTACTTTGAAGATGTAAAGCACTGGAGTCGATTCAATCGGAGAGTAGAGCGCATGTTGTTAGCCAGCTGAAAAATAGGCCTCGTCAGAACATAAATCAACAGTCAATCAAAACAGTCACCTAGAATAACGAATCCATGTGCCAAAGCGCAAGCGACCACTGAAAAAGGCACCAGGAGAGGCGACACCACGATGAACTTCATTGTCATTCTTTGAGCTTGATAATCCTAAACACACAGAACTCTAAAGTTGATGCGGAAGACATGCAAATTATAAGGACGAAAAGTGTAGGGCTAAAATTCATTTGAGCCCTCAAAATGCTCATTTTACGCCTTCAAATTAATTATTTACGCCCTCAAATTTGAAAATTGAACACAATGCTTATTTACGCCCTCAAATTTATTATTCACGCCCTCAAATCGAATCTTGTCGGAATCTTAGCTGGTTGGGTTCTGCTTGTATTTAGTCATTTTTCATTCTTTTAGTTGTTCATTTTCTTTGCCGACAATCACATGGTCAAATCGGAGCTGTTAGAGACTATCGCAGTTCCATTACACGCACGATTTATGCATCTCCACTTCTGAACCGTTCCCGAATAGATGACGCGGCCCTTTCTGTATTCGTAGCTGTTGACGATTAAACATTGCTCTCCTTTGTTTGATAGCGACAAAACACCCTAAAAAGAGTAAAGATTAGAGGGTATAGTGAAAATATGAAGCTTAACAAAATTATCATACCTGGTTAGCTGGTTCAAGTGTTTTCTGAGTTTGAGCAAGCACATTAGCTAGCCAGACATTATCCACATTGAAAGCCATCGACAAAACTAAACACAATAATACAAGGTGAGGAAAATACAGATGAGTGGTGAAAAATTCGGAAATCCCAAAAATCAAAACCACGAATTCAAAATTTTGAAAAACAATGAAGCGGGCGCAAATGAGTGGGCGCAAATGAGTGGGCGCAAACGAGTTGCGCGCAAATGAGTGGGCGCAAATGAGTGGGCGCAAATGAGTTGGGCGCAAAGGAGTAGCAACGATTTCGCTGCCCTGAAATAGACATTCAGTATCATTTTCGCTGCTCGGGTACTTTTTGATTACTGTTCCACCTTTCACGTTAAACCATGGATGTCAAAAGCGATAAAAAGATTAAAAAGCGATAAAATTTTTGGCGTTTTGTCAAAACTCCAAAGCGATAAAAAGCGATAAAAAAAGCGATAAAATTTTTATCGCTCATTTTATCGCTTTTTATCGCTTTCATAAACAACACTTCAAGACGTCTTGTGGTCTTATTTCTTGGAAATTTTCAACGTAAACAACTTTTTTCGGCACTTTTTTACATCTTACACTTAATGCCCACTTATATTGGCTGTTTTTAGAGGTTGACATTAACTAAATGTAAAATATAGCCACAATGGTCACGTTTTGCCGAAAGTTTCGCTTTTTTACTATCAGATTTATCCTCTTTCTTGGTCAGCTTGCCTTTTTCCCTCTTGCAATTATGCAAGTCACCGTGATGAAACTTACTAGGTAGTCTTCATACCCATCCTCAGGCTTCCTGGTCTTTAAAAAATTATTTTAGTTTTGAAAAAAACGATGTTTATCAGCCCAGTGGTCCCATCTATAATAAGTTATTAGGTTTTCTGATCCATTCTGTAGTATCTAGAAACTTAGGCGATCTGATATAGGTGGTGCATCTCAATTCATTGGGTAGTCCCTACACTGCGAAGTTAGGCGAATTAGTGGAGAAGACATGGAGAAGCATAAAATACGAAAATTATGGATTTTCAGACAAAAAGCAGGTAACCTAGGTATTGTCTTGTGATCTAGCTCCAATATGCGTGAAAATCTGACAGGCTCGTTGGATGGTTACGAACCTGTAGATAATTTTGATAGCAAACTCGAAAAATGTGAAAATTGCTACCGGGGAGTAAAGCAGCTTGGGAGATGGACTGTTGAACCCACAGAAAACAGCTGAAGAGAGGGAATGTCTAAGCCTGAAAACTTCACTGGTTGACAACAAGTTTATTCGAGCAAAACAAACGACCAATTCAATCAGCGCAGTGGTAATAACAACAACAAAAAATTACTACATCCGAATTTCATTCATGAAGACACTCTGATAGTTGAATTTCGGGAAAGAAGATTGGAACAGCAAAGTATCCCCTAAGTGCTGCTCCACTTTGGCAATGACCGCGAAGAAAGATGAGGAAGAAGGAAGTCCTGAGCTTTCGGTTTGTCACCGCCCTTTGCAGATGATTGAATTCAACACTAGCGTGAAAGGCGTAACCAGCGTGCTTTTCGAAGGACCCCTGAATATGTAATCGCAAAAGATGTGATAGGAACAAAGGACTCTAAAATTTAATAACGCACCTGCAAACTAACAGCTGATACTTCCCTCTCGGTTTCGGTCTTACATTTGACGCCAAGCACTGACCTAAATTCATAGAACTTCACTAGACTACACGAGATTACAATCAAAAAGTATTACGTACGAAAGCATATTTGACTAGTCATCGATCCACTTGCTCATTGTATACCTTAAGATAGCAAATCCTTGGCGGTCTTCTTTGAGCCAGCCTTGTCAGCTTCAATCCTAAAGCAACAAGCTAAAAACTGCTTGCAAAACGCAATAAAGACTTACGAAAGTTTCCTAAAAGAATCGAGAAATTTGATAAAGCTCTTATCCCCATCAAGTTCACTGATTGACCAGAAGTGATGATGAACTTCAGAAGAGCATCATTCGTACCCTCTTGCGATGCTGGTTCCTTCTTATTGTGCAAACCGATGTGATAGCTAAAAAGAGAACAGGATTTTTTTTTTCGAGAAACAGCTCTGATTTGCCTCAGACTTTCACC
This sequence comes from Ditylenchus dipsaci, assembly GCA_004194705.1. Lineage (NCBI taxonomy): Eukaryota > Metazoa > Nematoda > Chromadorea > Rhabditida > Anguinidae > Ditylenchus > Ditylenchus dipsaci. The sequence goes on along the minus strand of SADC01001309.1, from coordinate 381,364 downwards.
AGCTTTTTTATTGAGAGTACCACGACATTCAGCTTCTTTGCAAACCACTTTGTTTGTGAGCTCCCCATTATTGAGTAAGATGTCGAACCACCCACCATACTGCTTGCTGTTCCAGGCCACAACTTCATCATACTCAGGATTGAAAGTTTCCTGAAAAGGGATTGAGCTAACACAAACACATCGGAAAGTTACCTTGGCTCTCTTAGATCGCTTGGTTGCTGGACTATCACTCATTGCATATACCTTAAATACGACAAATAGTGCTTGGTCAACACCGAAAATAATATACAGTAGTCCTTCTGTATAGAATAGCCCTCGACATGATTTGTGTTCTATGCGGTCCCCAGCGGCTAAACTATATGGAGGGTTGACTTAAAGGCACCACAAATTGTAATTAATGAAAGCGATAAAAAGCGATAAAAATGCGATAAAAGATTTTATCGCTTGCGATAAAATCTTTATCGCTTTTTTTTCAAATAATTCTCGTTTGAATTTTTATCGCTTTTTAATTTTTTTATCGCTTTTGACATCCATGCGTTAAACACGTACACTTGTCGCGTATCATAATCGCTTAATCGGCCTCTCAAACGTCGATGCCTCAGTTAGGTTTCCAAACTAACAATGACTCATAAAAAATTTATTACGAGACATATTGCGACAAAAAAGTTGACAACAAAGAGATCTTCAACTTCCTCCTCAAATCCTCATTTGACAAAATTCTTAATCACGGCGATCGGCCACCACTACTTTCTTTTCAATGTGAACGGCGACCATGACCCAGAAGAAAACTTCGAGCGGCTGGCTGTACGCCTGCTTTCAACCACCTTCGACCATTGATTCACTAGGAGACTTCAAACGGCTGTATGAACGGATCTTGTTACTCCTACAACAATGATCTTGAAAGACACACAGGAAGAAAAAATGTGGACTTACGACGAAAGCAAGGCCATTCTTGATGACAATGTCACGAAGCTTGCCAAAACCAAAGAAAAAGGACCAAATGATTTGAAAAGCTGTTATTGAAGTTGTTGGAATCACCATGTTTGCAGCTAAAGCCCTTCGAATCTTGGAGTTTCTGAAAAGCAAGAATAGAATATAATAGTCAGCAAAAGCACACACTTGTTGTTAGAATCTTTTGAACATTCTTTGCATTTTACGATCTTTTCGCCGAATACATCTGTAAGCTCATCGACTGTGATCCAGACTTGAGACCGCTTCTTTGCTAAAGTCTGATCAGGGGGATTTCCGCACTCATTTTGAAAGCCCTATAAAGAGCAGTGACAATTCAGCAACCAATAAACAACTGCATATCCATCATAAAAAAATGGTTCCATTCTATTGAAAATATAACGGAATGTGGAGTAGTTCCATCCACTAAAAATGGAATGGAATATTCCACATTCCATTATGGAAATGGAAAATGGAATATTCCATATTCCATTATGGAAATGGAATGGAATTCCATTCCACCTTCAAAATGGAATGGAATTTAAATTCCATTCCATTTCGAGGGTGGAATGGAATTCCATTCCATTTCCATAATGGAATATTCCATTTTCCATTCCATTTTTGAAAACACTGCCCTGAAGCACTGAAAACCACCAAAACTTGAAATTCTGAGCAATTTAACCGATCGGACTGGAAATCTGATTCGCCCAATTGCTTTTTCGCTAAAAGTAGAGTAGTAGAGTAGCTAAAAATAGCGGTGCCACATAAACTTCCAAATTACAGATTGTGTCTCTTAAAACCAAACTGAACGAAAACAAATACTTCTTTATAAAAATTGTCGCAACAAATTCTTGTTCCATTTTTTATGAGCGCTACTGTATATTCGGAAAACGGTTTTTAAGCAAGTCAGCCATGCTGAACACGAATCCGGTGTTCAAATTTCAAAATTGACGGTGTGCACAGCAATAGAAGCAAATGATACCTACAAAAGCGACCTACCTTACAGAGGTCATAACTTTCCAGGAAACAACATTTTTATAATTTTTTTTTGCAGATTCAGAATCCAACCCTAGTAGCGAAGGGGGTTATTCGCTACTAGCGCCCATAATCCTTATGGAACTCTTTACGAAACATTGCCCCGTCTTAACTCAGTGAACCTAGTGTAAAAAGAGTTATAATTATTTGAAGATGAGTCCTCATTAAAAGCTGACATCATGGCCTTTGTGGTTTTGCGGCAACAAGTTATGATGACACACAAAAAAATAACTGGTCAAAAGATAGCCCTGTTTTTGCTATGCAAGATAATTTTACAGATTTAGAAAATATCAAGTACCTCAAAAGTTGTGTCACTTTTTTTACATTTTTGTGCCGAGACAACTACAAATATTCAGAGGGCTCCAGCAAAATCCTTTTTTCGAAAAATTTTCAAACCATAAACACCATCGTGTTCAGCGTGAAATTCTGAGCCAAGAATCTCAAAGGTTACGCATGACTACCGGAGTGTTAAAAAGGTAAAATGGCATCCCTGATATTTACCCACGGTTTGTTTTTGGTGGTATTTTAGTCATGAGCAGTGTGGTAAAAGCTTAATGGGGGGGGGGGTGACATCAGGGGGGGGGTGTTGAGGAATGAATTTTAAAACTACGTGTGAAAAATCCTGACGGGTTCCATAATTATTTAATCAAATTAATCAATAGTACTTGTATATTATTTTATGATGGGTTTCATTAGATAATTCTGAATTATTTAGTGAAACCCATCATAATACAATTGTTAAATTCCTCATATAAAATATTTTTGCTTGGCATTTGTCAACCCATCCCCCCCCCAATTGACACACCCCTTTAAAGCTGGGCACCGGCCCGGGCACATTTCTTGAGACCAGCACCGACTTAAAAGTCTACGCAGGCCCTTGTGCCTTTACCACACTGGTCATGAGCAGTGTTGTGAATCTCACAATGACGGCACCGGCACCAGCTCGCATGGCACCGGTGCGGTGCCGTGAGCTGCCTGGTATCGGTGCCGCGCCGATGTAATTTAGAACTTCGGCACCGGTTTTAACAACATTGGTTAACAACATTGGTCATAAGTGTTTTTTAACAACATTGGTAACAACATTGGTCATAAGTGCGTTTGGGAACTGTGTATGTGGCTTATTATTTACAGATGGATGCAAGTTCAATACGAGCAGCTAGGATTCGAAATCAGCGCAGGGAATTGCTATCAAAGCGCAGAGAATTGCTATCGTATGCATATAGTTTTAAAACATATTAGCCGAAAAACTGATGTTTCAGATACAGACCGAACGAAACCTACGTAGACTTGGTTGACGTCGAGCTTATGACGAATGATAAACTGAAGGATTCAACCAGCACAGTGGATAATCTGATCGCTCAAGGCACTGCTATACTCAGCTCCATTCGAGGACAAGGCGCCGATCTGAATGAGATGAAAAGAAAGGCATTCCATATCGGTCAATCGGTTAGAACCTTTGCTCTCATACTCGATCACTTTTCTATATTATAGCTCGGCTTATCGACAAAAACACTGAGAACCATTGAGAATGTGCTGGAGGAAGACTGGATCTTATTCGTTTGTTGCTGTATTTTCTCTCTGTTCTTTATGTATTGGTTCTATCGATTTTGGAAGGGTTAATATATAAATAATGAAATTTTGCTTGTTATTTGAAGCAAATTTGCTTATTATTTGCTTTGTATGCGTTTGGGAATTAGATTGTTCAAACGGTTCATTTGTCAGAAGACGCGGATATTATGGAGTCAAATTCTACTATGATATTGCCCGGCAAGTTAAGATTATTTGGAGGTCTAGCAGCTTTTGAAGCTTATAAAATTCTTTTACAAATTTGCTTATTATTATTTTCAAATAAATTCTAGAATGAGGATATTAGAAAGAGGGTTGACTTTATAGTGGTGATTAGGGTTGTCGAGTACTCGAAGTTTTCGAGTACTCGACTTGATACTCGAAACTCGAAAATTTTCGAATAATACTCGCAATTACCCAATTTCGAGTACTCGACTCGACAACCCTAGTGGTGATATTGTTGTGTTTTTCAGGAGTGGATACAGGCAAAATTCCGGCGGCTCGTTTCTTCAGAAAAGGCGAATAAAGCCTGGCCTGGAAGGGGTTGTGCCAGTGCGGGGTGTACAAAATTTTAAATTTTTTTAGAGTGAGTTTAATTTTTTTGCCTTTATTCAGTATGATCTGCCGGCTTTGATTTTTTAGAGGTGGCATGTATGCAAGTATAATCCTTTTCTTATAACCCTATGGCATCCATGATTGGAAAAATAATTTAAAAGCTTGGCTAGAAAACTGGTGTCATCTAATAATGGTCAAGATTGGGAAGGATGCTCTTGCGATGAGAAGGATGAAATATCTAACTTGAAAATTTTGAGTCTTTTTCTACATAAAACGGTTTCTGCCTTGCTGGTGGCACTGTTCGGATCATGAAAATTGTCTTGTCTTAATTCAGACAACTTTTTTTCTTTTCATTAGATGATTAATTGGTGGAGGGATTAGATGGAAGACGAAGTGAAGTAATAAATGTCTCTGGAACTTTATGGTGTTCCTTTCCTTCTTCATGAACTTTTGCTCTTTATCTTGTGCTTTAAACAGGTGGTCTCATTAAATTTCTCCGCTTTATCATAGCTTCCAATAATGTTTTATTGAATTAATTGTTTGAAATTGGTGGGAATAGTCATTTATAGGGACTTTATGTTGCCAGTACCTAACCCTAATTCTGCCTGTTTTTTTGATGTTTTATTTTCAAAATTTTGAGTATATTTTTATGTTTATTCCTTATACTTGCACATTTTCATGTTTGAATGAAGTATATTTAAAAAATAATAATTTAAAAAAATTTGGTTCGGATACACAGGATGTCCGGAAATTTTCTTGGATGAAAGTTGTTATGGAACCTTTTTTTTTAACTTTTGTATTCACAGATAGTCACAGAATCTTGTGGTATTCATTATTCCCATGCCTTTTATGCATTTTAAATAATTTTTGACTTCGTCCTTTTGCTCCCCAAGAAAGAGGAAGAAAAAGTAAGAAGGACCTTGTTATTGAAAAACACAGATTTTCACACTTTCTGTGAAATAAAAGCAAAATGATTTTTCTGCAACTAAGAAGCTAATATTTTCTAATATAAAAAACTTAAAGCAAACTGTGGAACAAAAAGAATTCCGACCACAAGATTCTATGACTATATGTAAAAACAGAATAAAAAAGTTGTTTTCTACAAACATATTTATTGACTTTCTCCGAGGAATTTCTATGAGTATCTCACATTATGGCATTAAAAATAAAGCGCCCGTGTCCCTAAGCCAGAAAATTTAGTGGTCAGGATAGGCAGTTGTCAAAACCCATGCAGAAGAAAACAGAAAATCTATTTGTGTTATTTTATTCCATGGTTAAAAAAATAAACCGGTTTATAAAAATCTAAAAATTTATAAATTTTTGAAAATCCTCAAAGTATTATTATTATTGATGGTCTTTTTACGTAAAACACGTACGTATACAATTATTAAAACATTTAATTTAGGAAACATTAAAAATCATTCAAATTTAGCCGAAAACATTTAAATTTACTTAAAAGAAGGGCGAAAGCTGTTAAAGGGCCATTGCCACCTGTTTTGAATTGTCCCCCACCAATTCAATTAATCATTAAATTTCTGTACGAATTTTTCAGCTTGGTTTCTAACAAAACAAAGCCTAAAATTCGATTTTAGGTCTAGTTTTGTTGGAAACCAAGTTAAAAAATTCGTATGTAAATCCAACGATAAAGAAAAAAAATTGAATTGGAGGGGTACTACCGTTGTCGGAGCATGGTGGGCAAACCGATAAAATGAGCAAAGACCGATAAATTTTTTTGTGGCGTTTTGTTTTGACTAGACCGATAAAACACCGATAAAATCTAAGGCGTAATTTTATCGGTATTTTATCGGTGTTTTATCGGTGTTTAATATTCACTGGATACTAACCAATTATCTATATTTTTCTTTACTTTTTGATTATTCAGGTATAAATTCATTGGCGCATCACAAAAACCCAAAGAAAAGCTTTGCAGTTGCAATTACGCGTCGCAGAAAAGGGAGTTTATGCGCAATCAAGCGTTACAGAAATTCATGAAAACTACGTTTAGATTCTATTTAATCCAACTTGTCACTCGACCTTGCCTTGGATTCGAAGTAAAGAATATGGGTATCGCTTTGACAGTCTGCTGGAAAATGGGATCGATACAGAACAGGTAGTTTGAAACATAGAAGGATGTAGAAAAGTATTTAAAAGTATGGTTGTTCGTTACTGAGGTTATTTTTCAGTTTGTATGAAGTGGATTTTATTATGGTTTCAGTTATCATTTGGCCTTGCATATCAATGGATCACCAGCCTCAGATGCTAAACTGGAAGACTTGTTGCTAAAATATTTTCTCCACCCAGTCACTAAGAATCACTGAAGACAGCAGTTTTGTATCTTTTTTGAAAGAATTCCGAAAGATACGGTAATGGTTTATCAAATTTGTTTTTGTTTTTCCGATGTTTTCCGAGTACTTATCTGTTCAAGATCCTGTAGCAAGTATGGTAATCGATGTGCAGTATAGTATTGAAAATTATTTGTCCTCCTTATTTTTAAATTTTCAGAGTGAATCAGAATCTACGTCTAACAGAATGCTGGAGCACTTGGAACCTATTTGGCTTCATTTTCAAAAAAAGATTCAAACATGATGGGAATGCGCTCTATGGAATCGCTTTGGCTGCAGCAGCTCTGGAATGCTTCAACAAGAAAGTTAGAAACTGGTCAAGTACAGGTTGGCTGCATGCTACTGATGGGAATCTCAATAAAAAGCTTGTAGTGTGCTCTGCATTTGTGGACCCGTTTATGCACGGCCGCTTACGAAGCATCTGTTTCCAAATACCTGGTTTGAATTGCTATAAGGTCAGGATTTCTTCATTTTGCTTTTTTGGACTCTTCATTTACAGATAAGAAATTTGGTCGTTACGGAAGCTGCACACTTGACACCAGAATAAACGCTAGAGGTGACGACAACAAAGCGAAATCTGCATTCAGTTGTCTTCAGCCGAGATCAGTGGAGAACGATATAAACGCCTACAGCTCGTTGCCTCTAAAAGAAGAAGATCCGCTTGATTTTTGGAGAAACCACTACAAGGTTAGCGAATATATGTCGATGACAACAATTCTTCTTTATTCATTGAGATTTTCCCGTTTCTTGCTCCACTTGCTCGTCTTTTGGTTGCCGTCCAAGCAACCAGTTCTCCTAGCGAGCACGCCTTCAAAGAGCTGAGATGTTTGTTGGTGGACTACACAAGGAATCGAATGGGTCGAGAAAGAATCGCGGCTTTAGTTCATTTGAGAAGCATCTTTATGAAAGAATTTGTGTAAACTCTTTTTTGTGTTGTGAAGTCGTTTTGTATGCAATAAAGTTGAAGGCTCATGAAGAGAATATTGGTTTTCTTATGTGAATAGTTAGGGCAATATTAAAGGGGAGAAAACTTTATATACGTATCTCCTAGGGTCGCAGGTTCAATCTTCTGAGTGAACACTTTTTTTCAAGCTCACTGACTTCTAGAGCCAGAAGCTATCAAGCAATCGAATGAAATTATTTCTAGCACTGCTTTACTGTCATTAAATACCCTAATTTTGATATTCAATGCAAATGACAGCTCTGTGTAGGGTATCATGGAATTGGACATCGTAGAAGGTTTTTCACATTCTAGCTCTAACTTTATATTACCTTTTCCTCTGCGTGATAGCTCAAATGAAAGCCTAGAGTCTTGGATACATTTTAGTGTGTGAAACATGTGATTTGTAGAACAAAATCAGAAAATATCAACCAAACTAGTCAGGAAAAACCCCTAAAATCCATGGATTTTCGGAAGTTTAGCCTTTTGTGTGGCACTGCTTTGTTCTCTGATTTTCTGTCTTCTTTGGTATCAAATGAAGGGCAGAATCTGCGCTCTCTGCTGCATTAAAGCTACTTTAAAATATCATATTAATGATTTTTTTGGTGTTCATAAGAAGGAACAAATATAGCCCCAATTCCATTTAAAATGTTTTGGCGCAAATTAAAAAAAATTGGCGCTACTGTAATATACCCCCCCCCCCAAAAAAAGCGCTACTGTAATATACCCCCCCCCCCCAAAAACCGACTTTTTTGGGAGTGGCTAAAAACCATTTTTATGCAATAATTTTGCCATAAAGGGACCAGAAAAGCAGTTTAAAAGGGATTATGGGCTGTATTGGGAGGGGAAGGAATAATACATGGGCCACTTCTCGAAATGGTTGGGATCCTTAGAGTTCTAATTCTCTAAGCGTCTAAGGGTGCTTTCAACCCAGGAACTTGTGGTGCAGGCATAAGTATAAGTACTTTTCATGGACCAAGCCGATCAGCGGGTGGACCTCGCGGGTTTACTCATAGGCCTAGCACATTTTGAGTGCTAGGCTGAATTTTTGGATGCTGGGCCTCTGGCCCGGCCTTGTAGAACGAGGGGAAATGCTCTTCGGCGAAAAAATGAAGATGTTGAACATAGTTTTGAATACTGGAGCCTACCGCATAAATAACTTTGGTATGCATGTTTTTTCGTGCATCCAGAGTCGCTTTCGAGTGATTTGTGTCTAAGGTATGTGGGTGTGCGCATCTCAACTTCAAGCCCCACAAGCCCCGAAGGGGCGCAGGGGGCTTGAGAGTTAGAGATGCGCGCACGCACTTACCTTAGACATGATTCCGAGAAGTACACTTGATCATAAAATGCATATAGAGTCTATTTTCGCCACGGCCCGAGTTGAAAAACATGGTAAAGCAGCTAAAAAAAGTGGCCCCTGTATTATTCCCTTCCCCTCCCAATACAGCCCATAATCCCTTTTAAACTGCTTTTCTGGTCCCTTTATGGCAAAATTATTGCATAAAAATGGTTTTTAGACACTCTCCCAAAAGTCGGTTTTTGGAAGGGGGTATATGACAGTAGGTCCGATTTTTTTGGAGGGGGGGGGTATATGACAGTAGCGTCAAAAAATTTCTGAATTTTTTCAAAATTTTTCACTTTGGGGGACCAAGGCCAACCGATTTTTTTCGATTTTTCAAAAACCAAAGTGTTTCCGTGCCGTTGCAGAGCTCGAGAATTAATATGGGCCGGGTTACGCCCCCTGAGGAAAAGTAAATTTTGCGCTGGCCGGGGAGGGGGGGGGTAGGTATTCTATACTGTTACCATGGGTAAACACGCTTCCAAAAAATGAGTAAGTTACTAATTTTAGCTGTGAATCAAAGCTGACAAGTTTTTGACAAAATAATCACATTGCTAAATACAACGATGAATAAGCTTTCAAATATGGTATTACTTGCCGCGTAGCAAAAATAAGATGTGTAAAACGTGCATTTGGGAAAAATAAAACATTCATATGGGTCGAAAAGACCCACTTAGATAATATTACTAAAATACCCTCTCCATATTTCATTCACATCAGAGCAGGTGGGTAAGAATAAAAAGTTAGGTGTGTCTCTATTGGAGGCGAACGGGAATGGTGATTCCCATTCCATCTGTGTTTTAGTTTCAATCAGTGGGGATGCTGCCCTTGATTCTTTTGGGCTGTTTGGATGAAACCTGTTACCCCATCCTCCTTCAATAAATAGCATTTTTCAAAACTAGGGTCAATTGTTGAATCAAATCATTTACTAGTTTATGTATAATTTTTTTTAATGAAAAGAGTTAGCCAAGAAGCAAATACCGTATTTCCTGTAATAAGCGCCCTCTCCAAAATTCGGTATTTCTTAAATTCATTCTCCTCCTTTTATACCGGGTTTTTGTTTTCGAACGCCACATACGTTATATACCAAAATGTAGCGCAGATTCCCAGCTACATTTTGGTATATAACATATTTGGCGTTCGAAAACAAAACCGGGATAAAAGGAGGAGAATGAATTTAAGAAATACCGGATTTTGGGGAGGGCGCTTATTAGAGGAAATACGGTATTAGGAAATTTTTGAGTATTCGCTGGGAAAGAAATGCTCGATAACAAGAATCTACCAATTTTTCGCATAATCCTCCATTCGTTCGCTTTAGTCTCCCAGCTAGGGGTGAGATTTGGTAAATAAAATTAACAATTTTTCTTAAGAGAGAGTTTAAAAAAAATACAAGAGGAAAAAATTAGCTTGACTATGGAGTACACTTCACTTGCTCTTAATTTAGCTTCTGGCCAACTGCCTCTATTTTACGGTTGCTTTTTTTTTGTAAACTCAGGTCTTTTTAACACTCTAAGTTAACAAAACTCTAAGTTGCTTTTTGATCTTTCACCTCAAGGAAACTCATAATGAAATAATTTCTGACAGGTCTAGATTATGCTCTCGTAATGTAATTCGACACCTAGCAATAAATATATTTTAGCAGCTTTAAGACTCCTAGAAGTTTATTTTGCAGTATTTGGAAGAACAAATTGTTTTTCGCTCGTGGAAATTATGGTGCATAGACGTTTCTCGAAATGAAACTTTTTTCATTTTCGAGAAACGTTTCTCGAATTTGAAACTCAAAGAGTAAAATATCTCTAGGGGTATATATGTATACCTGTAAAGATACTTATTTAGACATACCAAGGGTATTTGGCCGCTTCGCGGCCAAAGACCAGCACACTCCACATTGCAAGGGATAAGCGTACATACATGTGTTAACCCCTAACCCCGCAATGTGGAATATGCTGGACTTTGGCCATCACATTCAGCCAAATACCATTGATATGTCTAAATAAGGTATACACCTAGAGATATTTTACTCTTTTGAGTTTCAAATTCGAGAAACGTTTCTCGAAAATGAAAAAGTTTCATTTTCGAGAAACGTCTATACCCCGAAATTATTAAATTTAGGGGTAAATATATCCTCTAAATATTAGCATCCACGTTGTTTTGGCTTCTTCACACGCTAACCTTCCTTTATTCACACCAACATGGGCAACGTCATCTATGGAGAAAAGCTGACTTGCTACGAGAATATGGAAACTTGTAGGTCTTTTGAACAAACATTCACAAATCACGGAGAGTGTTTTTCAAATTTTAGATTTGGGTTTAAACAGCATGGGGGTATGCCCGTGGAAGTGGGCAGCGAAAGATTCGACAATTCAGATAGCTATAATTTCTGCTTATTGGAGGAAAAATGGTACGCAAATAAAAATAGCACTAGGACTTTTTTAACTTTATGATTTTATCATTATTCAATTTTCGCCCTTATTTGCATTTGCGAAATCTGAATTGGTGCAATTCTTCGCTGTCTGGAGGTGGGTCCTTGAAAATTTTAACGGGGACAGAAAAGAATGAGATGGATTGTCAAAAAGACGCGTAGGAAGCGTGGAATATGTATGGAGGATTGCCAACTTGGATGAAAAAATTAACTGCATGCCGCTTATTTTTAACCTTTTCAAAAACAGAATATTTCGGTTCCCACAATATGTAATAGCAACAAATAGCCGTCTCTAATTCTACCTTATCGCAAAATCGTTTTACCAATGTAATTGTAGTATTTCAGGCACAAAGGCTTGTGCTCGTTTCGAGTGCATTTACGTAGACAAGTGTGGAGCTGCTGGCAATTCAGCCCACTATGTTTGTTTACATTTGACACGAGGTTTTTAATGTGAGCTCAATCATTTGATCCTACAGTTGTTTGCTCAAAATAATGTATTTTCAGGTGGGTTTGGTCGGCATTTTTCTAGTGGTTGTGGTGAGCTGTAGTGCTCTAGTGGTGTGCTACGCTATCCGAGCTATTCGCCGGTCTTTTCGACATGCACTGGTCACGGAAAATGACATAATCTTCAGCAATGCCAGCAACGTACACACATTCCCCATCCAACAGGCATGCACCATACAGTAGCCAAACACGCCTCTCATCCAGCTAATCACCCCTCTGTGGGGTCTGATCGAGACTATAACTTGAAGAGGAATGGGTTTTACTGAAGGCGGCAAGCCGAGAAAGCCTTGTTTTCGTGTATATGTATTCAAATGAAATAACCATACTTCACGGGTTCCAAATAAAAGAATATATGTTTGAGATCATGATATACCGTATATTCACTATATTAATCTGGCATTTTTAAAATTAGAAAAATTTCAGTTAATCTGGAAGTTTTAGAGTGGCTCAACCGTAATCTTAAACCGGAATATGTAGAGCTTGTAGAAATAAGATTCTCGGTCGAGAAGCAGGTTCTCAAAGTCAAAGGGTGGCTCTTCTTTATTTTTAATAGGGGTGACTGATAGAGAAAATATACACCAATTTTCGGCCCTATACTATTTGAGGTCCCATATTTTGCCTTGGTCCCCCTGTTGTTTTTCTCATATATTTTTCTCTTCCATTGCTGCATTGTACCCTTATTATTTTTATGTCGCACTTCATTCCTGCTTTGACAGAAAAGAGATTGCATCAGTTGTTGAAAATTAAAAAGGTCCGTCAAACGAAAGCTGGTAACGTCTATTTTTTCAATCGCTTCTACCAAAAATTTACGGCTTATTGTGCTAAAAGATAAAAAATAACATAAAAATATAAGGGTACAATGCAGCAATGGAAGAGAAAAATATATGAAAAAAACAACAGGGGACCAAGTGTTGTGTTCTTGAGAGCAGAGAAGAGAGCAGAGCGAACCAACAAGATTTATTTATAACGGAACGATTGATAACAATTTACAACAGAGTGACACGAGTCGACAGAAGACTCGATGTCGTCTCAAGACAATAATATATACGAATAATAACTCCACACATCTCCCCCTTAACTAAGATCCCCATCCCCATAGATAAACAATTAAATTATAGATATAGATGTCCCGGAACTAGACTACTTAAAGGAGAGCCAGACCAAATAAACCAAGCAACTTTAAACTAGACTACTTACTGGTGAGCCAGACCTTAGAAGAGTTGCTTGGGAGAGTTGATATAGAATTTTAAATAGAGTCTCAAGTAGAGTCGGACTCTATTTTAAGTAGAGTCGGAAAATAAGGGGGAACTTGCAAGAGGAAAGACTTACAAATAGTGGAGACACGGAGACAGTACGATTGATTTTTTAGTTTTTTTCTTTCTTAGATTCTTCTAGAGCCGCTTCCGTTGATATATCTTTCCACTGGGCTGGATGTCGAGCACCTGTCTTGGCTGGCGAGAACGAGCAGAGCGACGAAGCACTGGAGCCACAGGAGAGCGAGGAGGTGATTGATAGAGCGGCACTGCACTTGATTTGGATCCATCAAAGGCTGCTGAAAAGCTTGAGGAGATATTTGCCGAGCTGGATTGATCATAGGCTGTAAACGTGGAGCAGTGGCATCATCATCAGGCAAGTCCATACGAGCTCGGAGCTGATTGGCGTGTCGACGATGAAGCTTGCCATCAAAGGCTCGGATGTCATAGACGCGCTGCCCAATTTTCTGAGAAATGGAACCTGGAGCCCAATTGATCTTGTTTCCCTGATAGATTCGGAAGAAGATTGGAGCCCCCACAGCAAAGGATACTTCTTTTGCTCCCTGATGCTTATTGAACTGACTGGTCATGCCGGCTTGATACCTGTCTGGATGATGATTTGTCTTCCTTTCCGCCTCTTTCTTTGGAACAAGTTGAGAGATTTTGGTTCTGAGTTTTCTGCAAAACAAGACCTCTGCCGGAGACTTCCATTGAGCACGGCATTAGAAGTAGACCTATAAGAGCGAAGGATGATTGAGAGCGTTTCATGCAAGTGAGTCGAATCTAAATTCTGGATTTTTAGCATGTAACTTTTGAAAGTATCGACGAATCGTTCGGCTTGGCCGTTACTTTGAGGATGATATGGCGGAGATCTAACATGATCAATGCCATATTTTGAACAAAATTGTCGGAAAATATTGGAAGTCAATTGAGTTCCGTTGTCACTAACCAGGACTTCGGGATAACCAAACCTGTCGAAGACCTTCTGAAGACATTCGATTGTAGCTTGCAAAGAAATGGTAGGCATTTCGAAAATTTCAGGCCAACGAGTGAAGAAGTCGACGATGATAAAGAACATTCTGCCTTTGAAAGGACCAGCGAAGTCGGTATTAACGCGCTTCCACGGCTCTTCTTCACGCCGCCAAGGCCTTAGAGTTGCTTTGATTGGAGCTTTCGCGGCAAGAAAACAAGCACTGTACCCTTTGACGAGCTGTTCTGTTTCGGAGTCGATCTTCGGCCAGTAGACATATTGAGCGGCGTAGGCTTTCATTCGGACGATGCCTTTGTGTCCTTCATGAAGTAGAGTGAGCACCTGAGAACGGAGGCTTCTTGGAATAATGACCCTTTCGTTTGCCATTAGACAGCCAAAGATTATTGAGATTGATGAGCGCTTCGGAAAATAAGCAGAGAGAGCTGAATCAAATTTCTTTGGCCAACCAGTGAGCACATGTTGCTTGAGTTGCTGGAGATCGGAGTCCTTCGAAGATTCTTCAGCCACATCTGAGACGGTAAGAGGAACTTCATTGCACTGCATAATTAGGACGTCTTCTACAGTTTGATCAGCGTCGGAGATAGAGATGGGAGCAATCACTTTGTCTTCCGCCTCCAAGGGCACTTGAGCAATAAGACGGGAGAGCATATCCACTTGTCCAAAATCACCAGATTTGACGTATTGAACCTGAAAATCATCAGTGATTAGGATAAGAGCCCAACGTTGAAGTCTAGAGGTGGAATGATTGAAGATCCCCTTCTGAGACCCAAAATAGATAGTAAAGGCTTATGATCTGTTTGAAGAGTAAACTTGCGGCCATAGACGTAGCGATGGAACTTCTCGACTGCAAACACCAGAGCACCAGAGATTTTTGACTTCGTCCTTTTGCTCCCCAAGAAAGAGGAAGAAAAGTAAGAAGGACCTTGTTATTGAAAACACAGATTTTCACACTTTCTGTGAAATAAAAGCAAAATGATTTTTCTGCAACTAAGAAGCTAATATTTTCTAATATAAAAAACTTAAAGCAAACTGTGGAACAAAAGAATTCCGACCACAAGATTCTATGACTATATGTAAAAACAGAATAAAAAAGTTGTTTCTACAAACATATTTATTGACTTTCTTCGAGGAATTTCTATGAGTATCTCACATTATGGCATTAAAAAATAAAGCGCCCGTGTCCCTAAGGCCAGAAAATTTAGTGGTCAGGATAGGCAGTTGTCAAAACCATGCAGAAGAAAACAGAAAATCTATTTGTGTTATTTTATTCCATGGTTAAAAAAATAAACCGGTTTATAAAATCTAAAAATTTATAAATTTTTGAAAATCCTCAAAGTATTATTTATTATTGATGGTCTTTTTACGTAAAACACGTACGTATACAATTATTAAACATTTAATTTAGGAAACATTAAAAATCATTCAAATTTAGCCGAAACATTTAAATTTACTTAAAAGAAGGGCGAAGCTGTTAAAGGGCCATTGCCACCTGTTTTGAATTGTCCCCCACCAATTCAATTAATCATTAAATTTCTGTACGAATTTTTCAGCTTGGTTTCTAACAAAACAAAGCCTAAAATTTGATTTGAGCTCCAAGGCGTTATTGAGTCTGTAGAAAAGTCGGCACAGACGCGGAGCTTGCCGTTCTTCTTGCGGACTGAGACTATCAGAGCTGCCCAATTGCTGAAGTCTACTGGTTTGAGCACTTGGAGAGAGACAAGACGTTTGAGTTCAGATTCAACCACATCTTCAAGACCTTTAGGTACAAGGCGCTTGGCACAGAATATCGGAACGGAGTCTTGCTTAAGATAGAGGTGAGCTTTTACTTTGGTACAGAGACCCAAGCCTGGAGCGAAGACATCCGGAAATTTGAGTTTCAGTTCCTCTGAGAATGTCTTTGGAGCAGATTTTGCTGAATTAAAATGACTTGGAAGAATTTGTGCAGAATTAATTATCGGAAAAGAGGCCATCAAAGGCTTGATTAAGTCAAAAACTTTAAACCATGGTCGTCCAATTAGATCGAATAAATGACCTCCCTGTATCACATAGGCTTTGAGTTGATGAACTTGATCGTTGAACTTGACTTGGAGCTTGACCATGCCCAGGAGTTTGAATGAGTGCCCAGTGAAGCTTCTACCCTTTCTCGAAGTAGGCTGAAGAGTCGGCTTTCCAATTCGATTCCAAGTCTGAGCTGTTAGGAGAGTCTCTTCGGCACCAGTATCCATCAGCAGATTGTTGCATTGCGTAGAGTGGATGACACTTTTTCTATTCGATAGGAGAGAATTTAGCCATACCTGTAAATATATCATTTATGTAATAGCATTTGAGTTACGATTGAATTTGTCGGAGTTGAGTCTTCGACAAGCAGATGTAATATGTCCTTTCAGATGGCAATTTCCACAGACGGAAGTCTGGTGACGACATTGGGAGCGTTGGTGAACATTCCTTCCACAGCTGTCGCACACGCCATCAAAGGCTCTTTTGACTTGATTGAACGCACGCTTGCGTTTGAAATTTCGGAATTCGGTTCCCAACTGTTGAGAGCGGAAAGCATTTGGAGCTGGTTGAGAGCGGAACTTGGCATCCTTTCCTCTGGGAATTTGCAGCAGCAGCAGCAGCAGCAGCAGCAGCAGCAGCAGCAGCAGCAGCAGCAGCAGCAGCAGCAGCAGCAGCAGCAGAGAACTGATTTGACGCCATTTGTTTTGAGAATTGATCCAAGTCTGAGTTGAACATTAACTGTTTCCACCACCAGCTTATTGAGAGTGATTTTCCTGTTTTCAGCTTCGGCCCTTTCCATGAGCTAAATGCATCTTGCACGCTGACCGCACTGATCTTGCATTCCAGAGATAAGAATGAGGCACTTGTGATCGTTTTCATCCATAGAGCCAAGCTTAGCCAATTCTACTGAGGCATTGATCTGAGTCACAAATGAGACAAGATCTTGACCGCCATTTTTAATTTGCTTGAGCGTTTCATAGCGGCGGATGACGAAAGAACGAGTTGTAGCAAAGAGAGATTTTAGCACGGCCACCACTTCAGCATACGGCCTTTCATAGGGACTTTTGGCTGAACTGCATCGGCATATTTCCTAAAATTGCACTCGGAAAGTGTACCAATTAAAAGTTTGACCTTTGATTGATCCGGAAGTAAGGCACCATCTGTTTCAATGAGCACTGAATAGCGGGCATACCATTTGTCGAAAGTGAGGTCTTCCATCTGATTGTAGACGAACATTTCCATCCGAGCAGAAGGGATGAGACCAATCGAAGAGAACTGTTTGCAGAGTTGTTTCCCGCGCCACCAAGGGCATTGTCAGCTTGAAGATTGAGAACTGCACCGCCCCCCAAGGCTTGAAACATTTCTTTGAGAGATTGCACTAGAAGCTGATTTTGCTGCGCTTGAGCTTCCAAAATAGCTTTGAGTTGTTCTGAATCCGTTGTGTTGTGTTCTTGAGAGAAGAGAAGAGAGCAGAGCGAACCAACAAGATTTATTTATAACGGAACGAATGATAACAATTTACAACAGAGTGACATGAGTCGACAGAAGACTCGATGTCGTCTCAAGACAATAATATATAACTATAATAATTCCACACAACACCAAGGCAGAAAATCAGAAAAAAAACAACAGGGGAACCAAAGCATTATATGGACCTCAATAGTATAGGCCCAAATTTTTAATTAATAAATATCTTAGCATACTTAACACGGAAAGACCGTGCGTCTTAAAGGTATATTCTTGTGCAGAATTTCACGCTGAAAACTGGAGAATCGGGCGCTGCGATGTATCGCAGCGCAAAATCGTAGCGTACTCAGCGAATTCGGGCCAAAAACATCGCAGCGCAACAACGTACGCGAATTTCTGAAAACAGCGCATATCGCAGCGTAAATTTCAAAACGCAGCGCAAATTTCTGTATGTGGTGCAACTGCCACTCTGTATGTGCCTTCATGCTCCACCCACAAGACAGCATGGCTAGGCCTGTGTAACATAATTGTCGGAGCACGTTAACTTCAAGAGGCTTCCTAGCGAGAGTTAGGCTATTCTGGTATTTTAGTTCATTCATTTTCAGGTCTTTCTCGTGGATCAACCAATCAAGAAAAAGTCATCAGTTAACCAAAAGCTGATCAATAATGAGTCAGATGATGCGCTCCAAATTGATGTTAATTGATGACTTTTTCTTGATTGGTTGATCCACGAGAAAGACCTGAAAATGAATGAACTAAAATACCAGAATAGCCTAACTCTCGCTAGGCAGCCTCTTGAAGTTAACGTGCTCCGACAACTATGTTACACAGACCTAGCCATGCTGTCTTTGTGGGTGGAGCACGAAGGCACATAGAGAGTGGCAGTTGCACCACATACAGCGTGACAAAGTTCATATTTTCCAAGTGGAATAAAATATTTTCAATTGACGCTACGTGCGTTGACGACCCTGTCACGTTGTATGCAGTTGAAACGCGAATCACGTCATAAAGAAAAAATTACCTGATCAGCGAACCTAAAATCCCGAATTAAATATTCTGGAAATAACGCCTAAAGCCATCAAACAGATTCTAAGCAGAGCAATACGGGCACTCCACGACTGTTGGACAAGGCTGCTGAGATTCCCTCACTTAAGTACGTGACATTAACCTGAATATTCAATCACTAGAAGTCAAATATCGGCTAAGAAACAACAAGAAATTCAGCCTAATAACAGTTAAAGAAGGCTCACCGAAATATCCAAGCAATGATAAATTTTCTGGGCCCAGCCCACAACAAGATGCTCAAAACACATGAAAACCACAAAGAATGAAAAAAATTGAGTAGGGACAGTGAATTAGACCTGAACCCATAAAAGAAAAATTTGCGGGCATTTTTTTGAAAATTTGGGGGCAGAAAAAAGTAATTTGGGGGCAAAAAAGTACCGTCTAAACTTTTTTGATTTTAACTAATTTTTGTCTCGAACGGAATTTTAAATTTGACAGTGAATGTGAGAATCAAGGGCAGTTTCTCAAATAAATCAACCATGCTGGACACGAATCCGGTGTCAGAAATTCAAGTTTATGCAGCAAAATTGAACATTTAGGTCAAGATGCCTTTGGAATATACTTTTGAACGTTTTGCTTAACACTCAAAAAGCATTGTTTTAGATTATTTTAAATCATTATCTGATGCAGTTTTTCTTACTGTGTCGAACAGTATGAACCGTTAACTGAAAAACGGCGTTTTCACATTTTTGTACATATTTTTGACATGAACAACGTATTTCGAAAAACTCAATAGTTTTTCCAAGCTAAAATTTTTTCGTTCGATTGTCATACATACCTTAACAATATGTCATTCGAAAGCTTAGAACTTGTTCTTTCTTTTGCACATAAAGTTAGATTCACCTGCTTTAAAATTGGCATGCTCAACATCCTTGAAGTTGCTCAGTCAAAAAATCGTGACTTGGTCGGTTCAGATTGGCCGCTGACCACCATAGAGTTATTTTCTTTCTCATTTTTTTTCACATCGTGTTCTGCACAAGAATATACCTTAAGGACACACGGTATTTCCCGTGTTAAGGAGACATAGATACAGATAAAGATACATGTGGCTATAAAATTTTGAGAAAATTACGAAACCAAGTCACAGCCACCTGAATATCCATCCAAAGGCCCCTGGTTTTTTGGGGGATTTTAAGGTCAAATTGTTTTGGCTTAAATTTTGTGATATTTGCTTGTCGTCTCGTGAGTCTTTGCACTAGTTCTCTCGCGTTTTTCACGCTGATAATTTTAGTATATTGGGAACCAAAAATGTTGAAGAAAGTCGGCCATAAATAAGGCAAACCAGGTATGCTTCAAACTTCAATACCAGGAAAACAGCTGTTTTTACCTCTTCTCCTGTAATTTATGATTGACTTCTGTTCGGCTTGAGTTCAGAATCTACCCCCCCCCCCACGAGGACTGATCAGGTGGAGAAGATAACTTCATATTCGTGTTTCTCGACCCTGATTTCATGAGAAAGCCGCGCGTTTTTTGATTCTGAGAAAAAAAAATTTCGAACCACAGGGGTATCATGGTTTTTTAGTCAAATTTGAAAAATTTAAATTGGCGCCTTTTGAATTTTAAAATTGAATAAGGCTGTATAGGGAGGGAATGTGAATAAAAGAGGGCCACTAATCATACAGGCCCACTAACAAGAAGATGTTGAACATAGTTTTGAATACTGGGGTCTACCGCATAAATAAACTCTGGTATGCATGCTTTTTCGGTTGCAGTGACGAATCCCCCCCCACGGGGACTGATCAGGTGGAGGAGATAACTTCATATTCGTGTTTCTCGACCCCGATTTCATGAGAAAGCCGCGCGTTTTTTTTGGTTCTGAGAAAAAAAAAATTTTTCGAACCACAGGGGTATCATGGTTTTTAGTCAAAATTTGAAAAATTTAAATTGGCGCCTTTTGAATTTAAAGGGAATAGGGCTGTATTGGGAGGGGAAGGGAATAAAAGGGAGCCACTTTTATGGCAGAACATTATAAATTTGAATATCTATATTCTTCGACTGCCTCACCATGTTTTTCAACTGGGCCGTGGCAAAAAAGACTCTATATGCATTTTATGGTCAAGAGTACTTCTCGGAATCATGTCTAAGGTAAGTGTGTGCGCGCATCTCTAACTCTCAAGCCCCTGCGCCCCTTCGGGGGCGCAGGGGGCTTGGGGGCTTGGAGTTGAGATGCGCACACCCACATACCTTAGACACAAATCACTCGAAAGTGACTCTGGATGCATGAAAAACATGCATACCAGAGTTATTTATGCGGTAGGCCCCAGTATTCAAAACTATGTTCAACATCTTCTTGTTAGTGGGCCCTGTATGATTAGTGCCCTCTTTATTCCCTTCCCTCCCAATACAGCCCTTATTCCCTTTCAAATTCAAAAGGCGCCAATTTAAATTTTTCAAATTTTGACTAAAAAACCATGATACCCCTGTGGTTCGAAAAATTTTTTCTCAGAACCAAAAAACGCGCGGCTTTCTCATGAAATCAGGGTCGAGAAACACGAATATGAAGTTATCTTCTCCACCTGATCAGTCCTCGTGGGGGGGGGGGGTTCTGAACTCAAGCCGCTTTTTCATGCATCCAGATCACTTTCGAGTGATTTGTGACTAAGGTATGTGGGTGTGCGCATCTCAACTCCAAGCTCCCTGTGCCCCTTCGGGCACAGGGGGCTTGGAGTTTTTTGGTTCTGAGAGAAAAAAATTTCGAACCACAGGGGGGGGGGGGCGTGTATCATGGTTTTTTAATTATAAAGGTAATAAGGGCTGTATTGGGAGGGGAAGGGAAAAAAAAGGGCCACTTTTATGGCAAAACGTTAAAAATTCAAATCTTTGTATTCTTCGCCTGCCTCACCATGTTTTTCAACTGGCCGTGGCAAAAAGAGACTCTATATGCATTTTCGATCAAGAGTACTAATCGGAATCATGTCTAAGGTAAGTGAGTGCGCGCATCTCTAACTCTTCGGGGCCGCAGGGGCTTGGGGCTTGAGAGTTAGAGATGCGCGCACTCACTTACCTTAGACATGATTCCGATTAGTACTCTTGATCGAAAATGCATATAGAGTCTCTTTTGCCACGGCCCAGTTGAAAAACATGGTGAGGCAGGCGAAGAATACAAGATTTTGAATTTTTAACGTTTTGCCATAAAAGTGCCCCTCTTATTCCCTTCCCCTCCCAATACAGCCTTATTACCTTTAAAATTAAAAAACCATGATACACGCCCCCTGTGGTTCGAAAATTTTTTTTCTCAGAACCAAAAAAACGCTTGGCTTTCTCATGAAATCGGGGACAAGAAACACGAATATGAAGTTATCTCCTCCACCTGATCAGTCCCCGTGGGGGGGGGGATTCGTCACTGCAACCTAATTTTCGAGCTGATTTTTGCCTTACCTCGTAGTTCTTGAATTTCTCTTCAAATATTGACCAGCATTGAGCAGTTATACACAGCTGCGACATGCTCTTGAGCGGCTTTAAGTGGAAATTTGACAGGTCAGAAAATGGTGGTTTTGCGAGTTAGACGCTGGTTGTCCCACTTTTTGCAACTCACATACACTTATTCGAGAGAGCAGATTGCAGTGGTCATTTTGACTTATACACTCATAATGTGGTCTAAAGATGAGTAATGTCACATCCACTTATAATCATAAGTTATGATCCACTTTCCTTGATTTGATCGAGTGCTGGAAACAGGGTATTAGGTCACTTCACCACATCCAAACATCCATACTCTTATATACGCAAATGATCTACGTAAAAACTGCATCAGCATGCACGCTTGTACCGGTCAGGCGTTCTCGTGTTAATGAATTTTGCATTGACGAATTCATCGTCGCCCACTTTGCCGTGGTCTTTCTTTAGATTTTTAATACTAACATCTAAGTACCAGTACCTAAATATCTGGACAATGGTACGACTACCTTCCCTTGATAAAAAAATCGTGTTTGTAACACTATTTTTTGGCCCACTCTGTTGGAGACTGCTCTCAGGCAAATTATACCTCAATTTATAACTCATTTCGGTGGCTATAATCAACTTTTTAAGCGTCAAGACTTTTGTTACAGTCGACGCTCTCTATAAGACACCCCTAAAGTTCGTTCCCACCATGGGTTCGACACTTTTTAACCTGATTTTGAAATGTTTTGCCAAATGTGATTCGTCCGTCTAGTCGGAAATATCGCAAGGATTCCGAGTTTACCGATCGTTTTTACAATCGACTAAAGTTTTGCTAGTAAAACCCGCGACGCTAACTTTAAGATACACATAAATCTTAAAAAGGTGTACTTTATAGAAAACCTCGCGGTTCTCACTGGCAAAACTTTTGTCGATTGCAAAAACGATCGGTAAAGTCGGAATCCTTGCGATATTTCCGACTCGACTGACGAATCACAATTGCAAAAACATTTCGGAAATCAGGTTAAAAAAATTGTCGGACCAAGGCGGAACGAACTTTATGGGTGTATCTTATAGAGAGCATCGACTGTATTAAAGGGCATACCAGCGCGTTACACCGCGAATTAAGGCGGGACCAGCAAGTTTTCAAAAACTGTTCTTGTTTTCACTCGTGTCATGTCAATTCTGATATTTATGACCTTATCCTATTTTCAAAAAGTAGGCAGAAAAATTTCGTTAGATCAGTAAAACGCTTGTAGAAGACCATAGTTGGATCGCCGCAGCCGCCACCGCCGCCGCCGGCGCGCCGCCAGGCGGCTGAAAATGAGGTCGGCGGTGGCGGTGCGGCGGAGTAGTTAGGCTGCGGCGGCGGTGGCGGCGATGTGGCGGCGGCGGTGGCGGCAAGCAGCGGCGGCGGCGGTGAAATTTAGCAACATTTTTACGCCGCGGCGGCGGCGGTGGTGTTGGCGATGCCGCCGGCGGTGGCGGCGGTGGTTTTTCAGAGGCGTCCAACTATTTAGAAGACAGTCATGAGAGAAATAAATTGCTGGTCCTCACCTTAATTGTAGTGTAACACGCTGGTATGCCCCTTTAAGTTGCTACACTTAAAAAAAAGAAAAATGGGCTAAATTATTTGTACGATGTCATTTGTTGTTACTTTTGAAGCGATTGAATCACCAGTCCTGATCATCTTTCTCCTTCTTTCTCTAATCGAGCCACTAATTTAAGAGACAGAAAAGGTTGGTGTCCTTACACTGTCTCCTCATTGTAGAGGCAGCAGAACCAATAGACACACACGAACACTACAACACAACCACACAAGCAGTAGTAGGAGAGAGTCACGCACTAACCCCACCAAACAGCAGCAGCAGATGAGTGGTGAGCTAGCGATTCGTTGTTAGTTTACTGGTTAAGGTAGTACTTGTAGTGCCTGCTATTGATTGACTATATTTCTGCTAATTATGAAAATAAATTAATTGGTAAAAGTTAAATGTGATTGATATTAATTATCGTATAATCTCTTCAAATCATCCAAAATAACAAAATGTAATTACAGTCAACTCCCGATTTAGTGTACACCCTGGGGACCGGCTCCAGGTGTACACTAAATCCGGTGTACACTAAATCGGGAGTTGACTGTAGATTATCTTTATTTCCAAATTCTCTTCATCCTGCATTTAATTTAATTTTCATCTTTATCAAAATTTCTTGCGGTAATTGTGAGTGTTACTGCGTTTGTCTTCTTTTGTCTCATTCTGTTAAAATTGACAATTTTTCTTTGAATTCAACTTTTTGGTTGATTTCTTATTTTTTCAATTTTGTAAACTTAGGAAAAGCCATAGAGTAGGTCAGCAAACGTTAGAACTGGCTATAATGTGAGTCCAAACTGCATCAAACACTGAATTGAAAAAAGGCGCGAATTCAAAAAAATGCGACAAAAAGTGACAAGCGTGCGCATGGAATTATTTTTAGCGTGAACTGACGGCAAGTTTAAGCTGAAAAGAACCCTGCAAGCAACAACAATGTGCTTGCCGGGCTGCACGCTTCTTGCTCTTCTAACTTCTTGTTGCTTTTGAAGACAGCCTATGACTCATAGTGGGGCACCCGTTTATCACCGTCCTACTATTTTTCTTCGCCGTCCTGCTTTTTCAATACATTTTTAAGACGCTTTTTTTATTTTGCACTGTATACCGTATTTTCTCTAATAGAAGCCCCGGCTTCTATTTTTGATCACTCAGAAATCAGGAAAATTTTAGGTCGGTCTCGAGATTTTCGGGTGCTCATCCAAAATCCGAAAAAGCAGAATCAGTAGAGCTTGTGGGAGTTAAGAAAATTCAATCAACAGCTTTGCAAAATATTAACTGCGCTCTGAGATAGTTGAGGGGGCTTCTATTAAAGACGGGCTTCTATTAGAGAAAATACGGTAGTCAATTTTTATTTTTCTGGCTTATTTTTGGGTGACCGTCCATGTTTCCTATCCCTTCATGTTTCCTATCGAATTGTTTGAAAATTTCGTTTTTTAAAGGATCATGCCCGTCTACGACAACGAGAATTTCGTATTTTAAATTGGCTAGAAGGACAGCCTTTTACTCTGAAAATGTACGGAATTATTTTTTAAATTAAAATAACTATAAAGACGGCGAGAGAAAAAGTAGGACGGCGACGACCCCACTATACTTATGAGTGCTCTTATAACTATCAAGGGTGCCATGTTAACGGTGTTGAGCATTATCCTTTCAGTTGGCTTATATATTTCTTTGAAATTTGCCGCAGCATGATGGCTTTTACAGTAACGGTTTAATAAGAGGCAAAGCGTTATGTTACAAATATCATTTCACAAAAAGGGGCTGAATTTTCTTCTTCGACTAAAAAGATGAATAATGGAAATCGTTTTTAAATAATCTGCATTCTTACACCTATGCCATTTCTTTTACCCCTCCGACCATGTGGGATTCCACCATATAGCAATTGTATAGCCAATGACTGTGTCTTCTTCCCTCCTTTGTATTACTGCGACAACAAACAGCAGCAGCAATGGGAGAAAAACTGTCTGTGTGTAGGAGCAATTGCAGTAAAGGAGGGCAGACTCGAAATAGGCTCGTTGCTCATTTTAAACCTATCTTTTATTTCCTGCTTTTGTGCACCGATGTACAATGATGCATCAACCATTTTGCTGTAGTTGTCAACGCATAAGTCAGGGCTCCGAAACGTCCTTTATTTAAAGATTTGTCTTTTATTTGAGACCCAAAATCTTTGAAATTTTGAGATTTTGCGTCAAAATCTTTATTTTTGGTACAGTCGACGCTCTCTATTGCGTCCCCAAAAAAGTGTCGGACCAAGGTGGGAACGAACTTTTGGGGGGGAATGGAGAGCGTCGACTGTCTTCGAAACCCATTAATTACTAGATAAATTGCACTTTTCACCAGATGTTTTTTTGTGTGGCATTCATTTTCCGTGGCATAAGTACAGTATTCTATCTAATAGAAGCGTCAATATATGAACACAGTTTTCCAGAAAAATGACAGGAGGTATACAGGCTGAGCCGAAAAATCCCACCAATTTCCAGCAGTAATGAAACTCTTTTCGTTACACGGTCCGAGATTTGTTTTCACAGACTGATTTCTAATCAACCCCAAGTTCATTTGGCACATTACGATATTCGTTTAGTCATTCTTAAACAATTCCAGATTGGTTGCGACTCAAAACATAGGACACGGTATTTCAAAATTCGAAAATCGCAAACTAGTGGTTTTCATGTCGGGACAAAAATGGCTATGGTTTTGTTTGTATTTATAAATTTTTAATTACTTTTGTTCAATTGTTTAATTTTCTTTAGGACTTTGATTAACCCATTTCTGCCTGCGAGCACAAAAAAGTACCAAAATTTGAAACAATTATTGCCCTATGAATTAACAAGTCGATTTGAAGCGGAAAAGTGATTTGTTTCTTTAATATGAGAGAATTAGATTGAATCGTTGCCCTTAAAGTCTGAATTCTTGCCCTTTTTAATTAATTTTGCCCTTTTAATTTCAAAAAAAAAAAAATAACTGAAATTTTGCCTTTTTTAATCAAAACCGTGTAAATTGCTGCGATCTGGGGCGTTCGATTAAAAAAGCGGAGCAATTTACCCGATCTCGATGGAAAAAGGCGGAATTTCAGACGCAACTCTCTATTGAACGCCACTCTCTAATAAAACGCCATCCCTTAGGGCCAAAACTAGGGGGTAAACTATGTTTTATTGTATTTTTAACACAAAGTCTAAAAACTTTTTAGGGGTTGAACAATAGTTGAACAACAATATTTGAAATATACATTTTTCAAATCACTATTTTGCGAATAGTACACTTTGCCAGTAATAAATTTCAAGTCATTATACAGCCAAAATTACTTAGGAGACTTTTAAACCCTATCTACAGTTAACCAAAAAATGGCCCTCAAATTCGGTCAAAATGACCACATTTGAGGGTCGATTTTGGAACTTTTTTCGAAATGGGATGCAATTAGAGCTATTGCAACTTTTATTTAATGAATTACTCAAAATAGCGTGATGATTTTAATTTTAAAAGAAAAAATGAGAAAACTACAAAACAGAATACCACAGCGTGTTTGCGATTTTTAAATTTGACACATCGTGAGGAGGACCAAAATAAATTTTGAACAAAGTTTTGCCCTAAAACATGTTTTTACACGTTAAAATTGCTAAAGCATCGTAAAAAACATATTTTGAGTGCTTTTGGAAGGACACCGAATAAGGGTGTCCCTTCGCAAGATCTAAATGTTTGAAGTAAAGGCTGATTTTCGGTCACCGATTTTTGTTGACCCATGGCGCTTCTGCTGAGGCGCCGGTGACATACCGGTGACTAACCGTGGTGGGTCACCATTTCACAACCCTAGTACAACTTTCTTAAACCCAAAATTTAATGGGAGATTAGAACTATTTGCAAAGAAAATTAAATTTACAGGGTAAAGTTGAAATTTGGCAGGATTTTAAACCTTTTGACGGGTGATTTCAACCATAGCCAACTCCTTATATCAATTCATTTTTTATAATCAGAATTTGCAGATGCGACCCAGCACAACAATCACTGTGCATCAGGATAGCCGGATCACGACCAATCAGGTGGAGTCAGTTTGCTGTTCCACGCCATCATCATGTTATTCCGATGAATTGATCGAGCAAGATGATGAATTGCATCTTATTGGTGATACTCAACAAAATTTATTAAGCCCCAAGTTAATATTTTCCCTGCTTCTCAACCTAGTATTTATTTGTCTAACGGCCAGTTGGCTTCTTCGACAGGGATTTGTGCTAGACTTATTCGGTACTGTGCTACTAACACTCTCAGCTTGGGTATTGCTATCAACTGTGTACTACTGGGCAGAATATTTGTAAAGATAAGAGAAGAGTCTATGCTAGCTGGAAAAACTGATGACTTCAGAGATTATGTGGTAAAGCTATTATGGTTTTCAAAAAAAATTGGATTTTTACAGGAAACATTTTTTAAATTTTTGTTAGGGCAGACAGCCAATGGAGCGTTAATGGTCTTTTTCGTAAACTTATGTCTTTAAACTTTTTATATTTGTTAATTCAAGATCATACGTGTATATGTGAAAAACATTAATTCAATAAGCATCCAGCTTATCTGAAAGCGTGATTCATAAATAAAAGCACATATAAAATATATGTCTATATTTTATTTTGTTTCCTTTTTAGGAACATTCATTTACATATGTTTTGTTTCTCATAAGAACATTGCCTTATTCATGTTGAAAATCACAATTATTTGCCCTTTATCATTGATGTGTCCCCTTTGTCTTAGTCCCTCCCCAGAAATTTGTTCAGAGGGGGAGGCGTAGTGTAATGGCAGCACGCTAGCCCGCTGATCCAAAAGAGCTGGTTCAATTTCAGCCACTACCGTTTTTCTCTGGACAATCAATCCGACACATCAATTATGCCCAAAATGAGCTTGAGAGCTGATTTCGCGTCACTTTAAAAAAAACTAAAGAAATAACGTTATATGTGTCTGGGTCAGGTAGCGTAGCTATTTTTGGAGTCTCTTGTTGAATTTTATCAAGTGTGTGTAAATGTACAATTATACTCAAAGTACCTGGAGGGTACACCAATCGTATCCTGATCATCTTCTTACTTGGAACTTCCGCAAATTTTAGAGGCCATAATAACTGGCATATTCCTTTAATGACCAAGGCCCTGTAAGGCACCAGTCTAACTGGTATCGTTACCATAGTTACACGGGCGCCGGCGCTGGCTTTTTTTATATATAAAAATACTCTTAGCATCTGCGGTAAAAGCAAGTATGACCAATAAGTTTTTTCCAATCTCTAAGTAACTCATTAACAGTCTCGAAAAAAAAAAGTTATCGGCAGTGCTGGCACCTGAAAATTATCAGGTCGTCTCAAAAATTGTCAAGTCGGCGCCCGGCGCCGGCGCCCGTGCAACTATGATCGTTACCATTTAGAACTTATTAACTTTATCTAAGCTAACCAGGGAAATAAGGTATATTCCAGCCCAGTGCTATCATCGACCGGCTCTCTCGTGATCGGTACTATCGCAACAAATCTACTAAACAGGCTATTGACCAACAAGACATCTTCATTAATCATTTTGGCTCAATCATTGAAAAAAAAGTTTTGTTAATTTCTTTGTCTGCTAATACAGGGTGGGCCAAATTTGCCAAACATTTTCTTTTGCTCATAACTTTTCCAATTTATTACGTCTCAACGAAATCTTTTTTTATTCGATAGAGGACACTATGAGCAATTGAATGTCACCAAACATGCATGATAACAATTATATTTAACATCAAAGAAAACAATAAACAAATCAGACAACAAAATGAAACAAATTTTCATTCAATGTTCCCATATTCTTGTTCAACGCTTTTTCCCTGCACTTCGATGCATCGTTGGAAACGACGGCCGTAGCTGTTCATTGCTCTTTGGACTATACCAGGAGGTAGTTCTTGGAAGGCGTGCACAATTCTTTGCTTCAGCTCCTCGAGATCGGCAGGCTGCGTTCGGTACACTTGGTCCTTTATCTCGTCGCATGGAGTGATGTCAGGCGAATACGGCGACCAAGGATACGGTGCTGGACGATTTGCTGAGCTCCTTCCCATCCAACGGTTTGGAACTTGCGGTTGAGCCAATGGAAGAAATCCAGATGATAATGAGGAAGAGCGCCATCTGCATTATCGGCCACTGTTGCACAATCGGAAGAATATGACGGCAAAGAAGATCCAGATAATTTGCATGATTGACGTTTTCTTCGATAAAGATTGGCCCAACTGTTCCCCTTGCTCCGATAGCTGCCCGGACTGTAACACGCGGAAAATGAAGAGGCGCTTCTTGAAACCAATGCGGATTGACCTCAGACCAATAGCGAAAGCTGTCGTAGATTTGATAATTGC
This sequence comes from Ditylenchus dipsaci, assembly GCA_004194705.1. Taxonomy (NCBI): domain Eukaryota; kingdom Metazoa; phylum Nematoda; class Chromadorea; order Rhabditida; family Anguinidae; genus Ditylenchus; species Ditylenchus dipsaci. The sequence goes on along the minus strand of SADC01001309.1, from coordinate 351,636 downwards.
CCGGCGTTCTTGCATGTATGCCGTACTTCTTTCGATAGTTCACTTGAACTTGTGTCGGCGATTCGTGAATTCCGTACCAGATGATTGTCCATGCTTTCTGTTCGATAGAGTATTCCATTTTGAGCTAAAATCAAACACAAGTTTAACAGGTCAAAAAAATGAAAATAAGAATGCAAAATGGTTTTCGAAGTGTCATTCAATTGCTCATAGTGTCCTCTATCGAATAAAAAAAAGATCTCGTTAAGACGTGATAAATTCGAAAAGTAATGAGCAAAAGAAAAAGTTTGGCAAATTTGGCCCACCCTCTAGTTTACAAGAAAACCGGCTTGAGTTTAGAATCCCCCCCCCCACGGGGAGTGATCAGGTGGAGGAAATAACATTATCTTCGTGTTTCTCGACCCTGATTTCATGAGAAAGCCGCGCGTTTTTTTGGTTCTGAGAAAAAAATTTTCGAACCACAGGGGGTATCATGGTTTTTTAGTCAAAATTTGAAAAATTTAAATTGGCGCCTTTTGAATTTTAAAGGGAATAAGGGCTGTATTGGGAGGGAATGTGAATAAAAGAGGGCCACTAATCATACAGGGCCCACTAAAAAGAAAATGTTGAACATAGTTTTGAATACTGGGGTCTACCGCATAAATAAACTCTGGTATGCATGCTTTTTCATGCATCCAGAGTCACTTTCGAGTGATTTTTGTCTAAAGTATGGAGGTGTGCGCATCTCAACTCCAAGCCCCCTGCGGCCCCGAAGAGGGTTCGTCACTGCAACCAAAAAACTGCCTTATAATACAGCAAAAGGGCGTAATAATCGTGATTTTTAACATGAATAAGGCAATTTTCCTATGAGGAATAACACATACAGTCGAACCTCTATGTTGCAATCCTCAATGTTGCGTCTACCTCCTTGTTGCACCTGTTGTTTTCGCTGTGGTTTGGTTGGCCGAATAAGAAATTACCTATAATTAACCCTCTATGTTGCATCCGGAAGGGCCGGTCCCTTGTGGAATGCAACATAGAGGTTTGACTGTATATAAAAAAATGTTCCTGAAAAAGAAACAAAATGAATACGTATGTGCCTAAAATAGGGTACATACATAAAGGAACAACACCTATAAACAGGAATGTTCCTAAAAAGCAACAGGAATGTGCCTAAAATAGGCACATTCCATAATTTAGGTACGTTTCACCAGTAATTCTGTAGGCACATTTAACACGTCGGCTACGGATTCTAAGACCTGTGCAGCTAGACTTAAAATTTCATGGGCTAGGGAGATTTGGCAAAACGATATTTGTCAAAACGATATTTGCCAAAACGATAATTGTCAAAACGATATTTGCCAAAACGAGATTTGGCAAAGTGGGTACCTCTTGGTAACGTGCATATCCACCTCCTCGGCCTGAAAAATAAAAATTTCTCAAAAATAAAAAATAAACCATTTTCTCTAACTTGAAAATGTCTAAGAAATCAGGTTTGTAAGGAGCAAAATTGCGATTTCATCCAACCCCAACCCGAGTACCTGGGGTAGGTACTTCCTGGTAAAGTGGATATTCACCTGGATGGCCCAAAAAAACTAAGTCAAACCGAAAAAGTAAGGTACAAAATAAGGTGAGCGCCCATGGGGATTCGAGCCAGTAACCTCGGTTATGAATATATGTAGGATTATTTGAAAGAGAAGTTCTGTAATTTTGTAGTTTGGTCGGACCCCGCAGAAAATGGGAATCTGAGTGTTTGGGCTTAAATAAAAGCCTACGATGTGCTGAGTACGATGACACCAAATTCGACCACTTTTTGTCACCATTTCGCCGAGCTGTGGCCTCCCGAAATTCGATGCTCAGAAAAATCAGTACCTTTCTTATAACAATTTATACTTAGTGAAAATATAATGATGCACGTTTTAAAACTGTTTGTTTAAAAACTTATTCAACGCAGGATGAGCTGTTCTTTCTAACTTTTGCTTTTTTAAAAACAAAACTTCAGATTTTTGAAAAACGATCGGCAAAATCGGAATTTTCGCGATACTAGCGACCAGACTGTCAAAACAGAACTGATAACATAACTCACTAAAGTTGCAAAAAAAGTTACATGCAGCTTTCACGAAAATTCCGCGATTTGGAAAATGACGCATAATCAAGAAATGCATTAGCGATATACTTTACAAAAACAAAAAGTTGAATGTACGTTGGAAAGCCCATTTCCGCTTTTTCAAAATAAGGTATTATACGTCTGTTAGAGCTTTTATAATCAGAAAGCTATATCCCTTTTGTGAAATATGTTTGAGTAGTTCAGGTCACTTTCTAAATGTGGACTTTTCACCCAGTTCATCACGGATCGAAGCAAAGGAAATCCAAACCATCGTGTTCAGCATGAAATTCTGAGTCTAGCTGTACAGGTCTTAGAATCCATACCCGAAGTGTTAAGTAAAATTAACCACAAATAGGAACACTTTGTGCCTATTTTTGGCCACTTAGGACACAAATAGCCATCCCTGACCATTGGCTGTTCATTTCGTAACAAATTTGCCAAAAAAATACGCGAATCTTCCAAAATAATATAATGATGTAAAATTTATTTATTTTGCAGAGGAGGGTTGCCAACTTCAGCATACCTCCCGTCAATTCATCAGCAGACCAGAGATTTACAACAAAGTCCAACAATAACTACCTCTTTCTTAATGGAACACAGCCAGTTTTCGTTTAGCAGACAGAACGCAAGAAATGGCGCATTGCTCGTTAAAAATATATGAAGTTTCAAACAAAACAACATTGTTATTTGCACTTGGAAGTATTGTAATTTCGAAATTAGAAGTGCTGTGTTGTACGACGCTCACAATGGATATCGCATGTCGAAGTAGTTTTGGTCCAATAGCTCTCCGAATTTTCAAAATTTCTTGTTATGTAATTTTGCAGTGTGAAAAAAATATTTTTTAATTTTGGAACACTTCTAGGCCGGACTACCTAGAACTCGGCTTTCTCAAAAACGTGTTGCGACCACTTCTTTAGCTTCTCAGGTTGTTACTCGGCTAAAAAAATGTTTTTAGTTGGCGGGAGGACATTTTTGAAAAAAAATTTGACCCAAATTTTGACTTTTTTTCATTGATCCCCCAAGGTGAACCAACATACATAGGGTATTCTACTCCGATTTGGTCACTGCAGCTGGGCAAAAAGAGTCTCTATATGCATTTTATGATCAAGAGTACTTCTCGGAATCATGTCTAAGGTAAGTGAGTGCGCGCATCTCTAACTCTCAAGCCCCCTGCGCCCCCTTCGGGGGCGCAGGGGGCTTGGGGGCTTGGAGTTGAGATGCGCACACCCACATACCTTAGACACAAATCACTCGAAAGTGACTCTGGATGCATGAAAAATGTATGCACACCAGAGTTTCTTTGTGCGGTAGACCCCGGTTAACAAAACTATGTTCAAATTCCATCTTTTGTGGGTATCCAGGTGCCTTCTTAAAATGAATTGCGTCGGGCGACCAAGGCAAAAAGTCAAATTTTGGTCAAAAAAAATTCATTTCAAAAATTTCCTTACGCCACCTAAAAACGGCGTGGTGACATGTGAGCCTTAACATTTAAGGACGCGTCAGCTGAGGGACTAATTCTCGAAGATGTAAGGTTCGAGAGCCGACATAAATGGACGGAAATCAATAATGGACTTTAGAGCGCCGATATTTAAAAAGCGAAACTTAAAAGGGGCATGATCACCTGTTTTTGATTTTGTTCCCGCCAATTCAAAAAATTTTCCGAATCATTGAACTTCTATATGGATTTTTCAACTTGGTTTCTAACAAAACAAGGCCTAGAATTCAATTTTAGGTGTAGTTTTGTTAGAAACCAAGTTGAAAAATCCGTGCAGAAGTCCAATGATTCAGAAAAAAAAATTTGAATTGGCGGGACAACTTTTGCCTTAGGCGAGCATGCTCCTTTAAGTCCCGAAATTCAGATCTCACTATACATCGATCGATATTTACACACCGACATTCATCTCTAACCTACCAAGCCCCCTCGCGCGGCGCTTCGAAAAATGGAAAAAGTATTTGCGGATGTTACATGTGAATCCGAAGTTTAAGACCCAAAATTGTGGACAGAACACTGCTGGCCCGATATTTGTGGCGCGATATTTCAAGTCCGATAAATGTGGACGAAGTATTCACTGCTCAAAATTTAAGTCTATACATTCAAGACCCGACATTCGAGGCCCGACATTTAAGGATCATACCTGCACGCAGCGCCGGCGCTGCACGAGCGCCGGCGCGCCGCCGGGTGAAGTTAGGCCAGTTGGAGCGCCGGCGGTGAAAAAAATGAAGCGTGTGGGCGCCGGCGGCGAAAATTTTGTGAGGCACGGCGCTTCGAAAAATGGAAAAAGTATATAGTTTAAGAAGTTAACAGAAGGCGGGAGATCTGTTCCAGTACTATGCAAATAATATCAGTTGTGAAAAAACGTCGTTTTAATATGAATTTTACCATGTTTAAAAACACACTTAAAATTTAACCCTTATTATACAGTAGCGTCCACAAGTAATGGAACAAGATTTTTTCGCGGAGTATTTTTCTTAATGCTTTATTTGCAGTGTTGTGCTGAGATCCGGATATAGTCGTTTTTGTCGCGCGACAAAATATGAAAAAGTCGTTTTTGTCGCGCGACAAAAACGATGCGACAAATCCGGATATAGTCGGTTTTGTCGCGCGACAAATCCGGAAAAAGTCGGTTTTGTCCGGTTGCCAATATTGGTAGCCCGAGATAGCACAGCCACATAATCCTTGATCTCTTTGACTGCATTCTCATGTATCTTTGACTTTGGCAGCTTCTTGCTGAAATAAATCATGACGTGTACATAGCGCATTTCTAGCTTAACGTTCGGCCAGATTGCTCGGCATCCTTAATCAGTCAGTAATACAATAAATGGTCACCTATACCTACCGCAGTAATTGCTGTAAGACGGTTGTCTGGATGAGCGAACTGGTGAGATTTTGAGTAGCGGACGCGCATACGAGCCTTGCGGTCGAACTTCCCCTTTCGCTTCTTCTTCGAGTTGTAGCACACGTAGAGGTCGATAGCTTCCTTGATTCCTTCTTCAGCGTAGTCGTAGCGATAATCCTTCCCGTGTTCTTGCAAAGCATACTGGTTTTCCACTCGAAATCAGCCCCTCGCTTGCTTAGCATCTTGAGAAAACGATCTTAAAAAAGAAATTGAGGGCGTAAAAAAGAAATTTGAGGGCGTAAATGAGTAATTTGAGGGCCTAAATAAGCATTTTGATCAATTTTCAAATTTAAGGGCGTAAATAATTAATTTGAGGGCGTAAAGGAGCATTTTAAAGGCGCAAATGAATTTTAGCCGTTTAAGGGCACATTTCTAAACAAATCAATCATTAAATCAATCAACAAATCAATCTTGAATTTGATGGCTAGGGGAAGATTGCCAAAAACGAAAATCGCCAAACGTAGGATTTCCCAAAACGAAGATTGCCAAAACGAAAATTGCCAAAACGAAAATTACCGAAAATGAAAATTGCCAAACCGAAAATTGCCAAAACGACATTCGCTTTCAGTGCAACCAGTGTGGGGAATACAGTTAATTTTAACTGGATTTTGAAAATTAGTTAAAAATAACTAATTTGAAAATAGTTCATTTTAACTGATTTTAAATTTTAGTTAAAATTAACTGAAACCCAAATACAGTTAAAAAATTTAATTTCTTTTGTCTTTTTGGTACTTTTCCATGTTTATATGCTTTTCTCGTGCTTCTCATGGTCCAAAACTTCCAGGATGACTAGTTACAGTCCCAACAGAATTTTGAGTTTAAAAATGGCCTTTTCTTATTTTATGAAATTTATATTTTTAGGCCATACAGGAGTTGCTTAGGAGGTACCCTAGGTATTGTGGTTGGAATAAGTAAAATCGCCATTTAAGTCCTAACAAACCTAATTAATCCTAAGTCAGGAAAAACGGATAATTTTTTATTTTTTAGAAATTTTAACTTTTTGGGCCATCTAGGTGGATATCCACCTGACCAGGAGGTAACTACCTAGGTGTTGTGGTTGGGGTAGGTAAAATCGCAGTTCTGGTCCTAGCAAACCTAATTCCTTACACAATTTTGAATCAGAAAAATAGTTTATTTTTTTTCTAGATTTGGGTTTGGTTTGGGGGCATTTAGGGCAGTTTGAAGGTATTTTGGATAGTTTGGGGTGGTTTGGGAGGGGGGAGGGTTCTGACACAATAAAAAAAACCCTTAAAGTCTTTGGTACCCCTGTTGTTTGAAAAAAGTTTCAAATCGGAAAACAAGTCTCAAAATTGAAACTTTTTTCTATGTGGGAAACGTTTCCCAAAGAATGGAAAAAGTTTCAAATTTCGGCAACGTCTCTACCCCGCTGGCTCGAATCAAGCTGGGTAATATTGTAGTTGTATTGCATTAATTTTTGTAACATTTTTGTCAATTTATCACCTAATCGCCCTTATTTTCTCATGTTGTTGTCCACCTGGTTTATTTAGGTGGTCCACTTGAATCATGGAGGTCTCTATCTAGTCAAAAAAATTCAGCCACTAAAACTACTCAAATTTTAGATATGTTCATTAAAACTGCTAGATACATAAAATATCTCATATTCAGGTGGTTTAGATAAACTGACAAACTTGACAAAGTGGACACTCATATGAACCAAGTGGATATCCACGTGGTGTGGTTGGTGTTGCATCTCTTTTTAAATTGAATTTTATACCACGTATTCACCGGAAACCTGTATAAAATGGACAATTGCTCTCTGTTCATAAAGGCATTCTTACCCTGCTCAGATAATAGAGACAACGGTACTAATTCGGTTTACACCCCACCCCCATTTTTTTTTTTTTTTTTGCATTTGCTATTTTTGGTCGTGTTCTTGTTTTTTTGTGAGCTCGAAAATTTCTTTTCGGCAAAGCCCGGTTTAAGACCGTCCAGAGATTGATTGAAAACAACTTAGTTAGGGACTTGTTTGCACAGACTCCTTGTAACCAGAGATTGATTGAAAACTGGCACACATCGTTCTGTTTTTAAAAGTTATGTCTCAGATTTTGTTTGGCGTCGAAAGTTCAGTGGAAATGATAGTATATTTTATTTATGGTCTCAGATTGTTGAACTGTATGTATGTGAATAAATAAAATATGTTTGTCGCAACATAGAAACCGATAAACCCAAAAACTGGGGGTGGGGTGTAAAACCGAATTAGTACCGAGACAACAATTATTTGACTTCAAAATTGATCAGGCTATAACCAACTTTAGCTGCCTTTCTTTTGATCCAAGTGGCAACCACATGGTTTAGTTAGCGCAGTGTTGTGCTGAGCTCACTCCGAGTGAGAATCTCACTGAGAATTCTCAGTGAGAATCTCACTCACAGCCTGTGAGGACAAAATTCAAAATTCTCACTCTCACTCACATCCTGTGAGGACAAATGCCATTCTCACTCACTCTCACTCACACAAAATATCATTCTCACTCAATTCTCAGTGAGAATTTTTGATAATTTCCGTTACATAGACGGCATCAATTCATATCATTCTTGAATTATTTCAGTCTTTATTATTTGTAAAAATAAATTGTTTACAAAGATAAGGTAGATAATTAAAATAATGAAGAGCACAAAGTAAACGTTGAGTATATTAAGTAAATAAAAAAAATTACATAGCTGTAAAATAGGTATTGAATAAGATGGGTGGAATACCGTGTTTCCTTTAATAAAAGCCCCGGGGATTCTATTTTTGAATAACCGAAAATCGGAAAATTTGGAATTCGATCTCGAGATTTTCGGGTGCTCAACTAAAATATAAAAAGTGAAATAAGAAGAACTGTTAGAGTTAAGACAACAGCTTTGAAAAATATTGCTTCTGCCCTGAGATTTTTTTTTAAATTTATAAAATCAACAGGGGGACCAAGCTGATTTTGGGGTGCTTGTTCTTTACTCGAGTGGGGTGCTTGTTGTTAACCTTGCCCAGTGTGAATTATGAAAATACTGGTCATAAGAGAACATTTCAGGAGTGGAAATATATTGCTGAGCTGGCATTAGAAATATTAAGCACGCCGGCGACGAGCAGCCCAATCGAACGAACTTTTCCTCAATGCGGGTTAGCAACGGCAAGACTTAGAAGTCGAACTCAATTTACTCTTTTGAATACACAATTTTTTTATATCAATTCCCGAAATTTTGCGTAATAAAAAATTACAAATTGAAAATTTTCAATTCTCACTGAGATCTCAGTGAGATTCTCACTGTCAGTGAGGACAAATTTCAAAATTCTCACTCTCACTCACAGCCTGTGAGGACAAAATTCAAAATTCTCACTCTCACTCACAGCCTGTGAGGGCGAATTTCATTCTCACTCACTCTCACTCACAGGCCGAAAAATCGTCCTCAGCACAACACTGTTTATTTGGTTATCCGACATTTGCGCGCCACGACATTTGCGCGCCAGAATACATTTTCATATCTAGACTTCAATTAAACCACCTAGACGGTGGATGAACCACCTTTATTTTTAAAACCAGCTAAGTAACTTTTCCGCCTAACAAGTACATCAACCATCGGGTTAGTAGGTGGATAAACTAAATTTAACTTTGAGTCAAGCGGATTTTATGTGTGTACCTCATCTAAAACCCTGAGCACTTTTTAAAAGACCAAAATACATTTTTATCAGACAAATCACCAGCGGACTCGGGACAGACCCTTCCCGGACTGCTAGAAAAAGTAGACTTACCGTATTTTCTATGTTATAGTTAACCCCCTCACTAAACATTTCCAACTTAATATTTTTTTGTCCGGTGAAAGACTCTTATCATTCCAAATGTTTTTCTATAATCCAGCCTCAATCCTACTGAATAATCCACGCACCAACCGAGACAATTGATCGTACATTCGGTGTGAAATTATTTTTATGCTTTTCGAGTGCCAAAACCTGTTTTTAGCACTGATTCAAGCATTCGAAAGAAAATTTTGATATTAGTGAAATGCCATTTGATAAGGTATTTTATGAGTCTTGGTAAAACTGCTCAAATAGTGGTTCTTTATCTAAAAATTATCTTGAGATTATTGGAGCAAGTACACGAAAAAATTTTTTGAAGTAAAAAATATTGGAAAAAAATTGCCACAGGTGAACATCCAGATTGCCACTTGTACCCGAATATGGATTGAGTGGACCAAAACCGTTAACTCGCTTATTTCAACCTCTCCACTAGTATTCATATACGAGATACATCCATCCATCCAATATCTCGACATTAGGTACCGCTACCTGGGTACTACTTCCTAAGTACTGAGTACCGATGTGTGGCATTGCCTTTGCACTAACACTTGAGTACCTCTTCTTAAGTAAAACGACCTCAGAACCACCTGGACGCCCTAGGGGCATGAAACTACTGCAGAAATGGGGTTCATGCAAGTCAAATAGCTGTTTTTGCATCATAAAACCGTGTTCAGGACACAATTCTGGTAAAGGTACAATGATTTTAAATTACTTAAAGCTAATTCCAAAATTTTGAGTTCTCGAGCTGAATATCCATGTAAGAGAGGTACCAGGGGGTTTTTCTTACGCACCCTGAGGCTTAATGGTCGACTTATGACTGTTTTTAAGAAATATAATGTCTGCTACCACCATGATTCGAACTTGTAACCTCAAAAATTTAGAGGGCGAATCTATCGGAAGGTGAATTTACCGCCACCCAAACATTGTTGCTGATCTGGTGGTTCACTTGAAGTCCAGATATGAAAATGTATTCTGGCGCGCAAATGTCGGCGCGCAAATGTCGGATAACCCTTTATTTTAATACCTATGTGAATTTGAATACAAAATTCTATTATAGCAGTTTTGTAGCACGTTTTCCCCTCTATCCGATGGCATAAACCAAATCCCAGAAACCTTTTTGATATCACCACGGGCTTTCAAGACAAAGAAAAATCGGCAATTGAGTTTTTACTGAAATTTGAATTTATTTGTCTCGACAGGAAAGTTTTTCTTATGTTTTCTTTGAGAAAATGACTGTTCACTTCAAAGTGGCATAACTTTTCAACCCTACGTCAGTTTTTATTTTCCTACGTCTATCTGAAAGAGGAGATTCAGGGCTACATTTTGGTATAGTGGGTTCTGTCGAAAACAGGTGTCTCAGACAATTTTTCTGGTGTCCGAATGTTTTTTGCAAAAAATGCAAAAAGGACAGAGACAGATTTGCCTCTATGCGGGATCCAAAGAAAATGAGAATGAAGATCTTCCAGCAAAGTTTTCTCAGAAACGCACTGTTTGACAATGAAATTTCAACCGACTTGATACCGGATGAAGAGGATGTGAGGATGACTTTGCAACAATTGAATAAACTATTGCTGTTGAAAATGAACTTGATAATTAATAATTAATAATTTTGGTAAAATCAATTGTTTCCCAAAACTTAAAAAATACTCGAGAAAACGGCATTTCACCACTGTCAAACCATCTTCAGCATGTCCGAATTAGTCCGGAAAACAAGTTTTCGGAACCCGAAAAAGTGAAAAAAAATTTTGATCCAAGTGGACGACCACTTGGTTTGGTTGGTTCAGACTAAAAAACTTGAATTCCCTCCAAATTTTTCAAAATTCTGACTAGGAAATGACCAGGCACAAACTCTTGTGGTTGCAGTATAGAATCCCCCCACGCGCAGTGATATTATTGGCAAAAGCAAATATTGGTATACTATCCAGGTGGTTTGGGCACCATCCAGATGGTTTTGGTACTATCCAGACGGCTTGGACACGATCCAGATGGTTTAGATACTATCCACGTGGTTTGGACATTATCCATGTAGTCTGGACACTTTCCAGCTAGTTAGGATAGTATACAGGTGGATAATACCCTTGAAACAGTCATTTACCTTGATATCTGCAGTCAAATATACAAATTTAAATGCACAAATTCGACCCAAAAACAATGGGAAATGCGGTCCGAACATAATTTTATAGGATTCCTCACATTTTTTGGATCGAAATATACCGTTTCCAATAAAAAAAACAATGCAGAAAAAAGTGCCACCGGTGGGGGTCGAACCCGGGACCTTTGTTTTTAAAGAGCAAACGTTTTACCACTACACCAGGGATGAGATTTTCGCCCTTTTTGGGGGCAAATCGGGACTAAAAATAGTACCTAAAAAGTCCCATTAGTCCCAAAAAGGACTATGGGACCAAGCGACTTTGGTCCCAAAATGGGACATAGTCCCTTTTTAGGACCGTAGTCCCCTTATGAAATACAATATTTTGACCCTACTTGGATATACCCCCCCCCACCAAATCAACTTTTTTGAAAAGTGTTTTTAAAGTATTTTTAGTCTTTTTTTTCAAAAGACATTATTTTTAAGTTCTGGTCGATAAAAAATTGAGTTTTGGGCACTTTTAAATTTTGACTTTTTACCTGTTTTATCATGTTTTGGTAACTGGAGCTGGGCAAAAATAGTCTCTAAATGCATTTTTGTTCATGAGTCTTGCTCGGAATTATGTCAACGGTAAGTGAGTGCGCGCATCTCTAACCAACCAAGCCCCCTGCGCCCCGAAGTGGGTTTGTTAAGCTTGGCTGTTTGGGGTTGAGATGCGCACATCCACATACCTTAGACGCAAATCACTCGAAAGTGACTCTGGATGCATGAAAAGCATGGATACCAGAGTTTATTTATGCGGTAGGCCCAATCAACAAAGCCCAAGTTGCTATTTTACAAACCCCAACTTCAATACCTGGTGTAGGTATTACCTGGCTAGGTGGATGTCTACCCGGATGGCCTAAAAATAAAAAAGTTAATTTGAATTTGAAAAAATCCATTTTTCCAAACTAAAAAATTTGTGAAGAATTGGGCTTGTTCAAACCAAAAGTGCGATTTTACCTACCCAATCCCAAATCTAAGGTTGGGTACCACCTGGACAGGTTGATATCCAGGTAACTCAAGAGTAGGGCTATATTCACCCAAATGACCTGAAAGGTCAAATGTTAGTCTTTTATACCTGAAATTACGGTAAAATAAAAAGTGTGCACACAGGTGGATTAGACCAGCATACTAGGCAGTGGCTGTCCAAGCGGTCGTCCACTTGGATCAAAAAAATTTTTCACGTTTGTGGATTCCAAGATAATTTTTCTGAACTAATTCGTGCATGCTGAAGATGGTTTGACAGTGTTAAAATCACGTTTATCGAGAAATTTTTTAGATATCGTAAATTCTTGTTTTTGATAAATCAAGAGTTCACAATAACTCAGAAATTTATTGATGAAACGTGATTTTACTACTGTCAAACCCTTTTAATAGGTACATGACTTAGTTTCTTGCATCCCACAACCCTTTTGGAAGCTTTTTTGACTATAAGATGGAAAACTAAGAGCGCATATCTGCTTCCGGACCAGTGTTTTGGTAATTCACACTGACATGTCAGTTTAGAGCTTAAAACTGAAATTTCACAGTTATCTTAAAGGGCATGCTCGCCTGTTTAAATTTTTCTCGGCCAATTCAAATTTTTTTCTGAATCAATGAACTTCTGTACAAATTTTTCAACTTGGTTTCTAATAAAAATATACCTAAAATTAAGTTCCATGCCTTGTTTTGTTAGAAACCAAGCTGAAAAATCTGTGCAGAAGTCCAATGATTCGGAAAAAAATTTGAATTGGCGGGAACAAATTTTAACTTTGCCCGTAGAATTTTGAAAAATGCCCGTATAATTCTTAATTTGCCCGTAGATTTCTGAAATTTTGGCCTTACTCGCTCGAAATGATGTTTTTAACCACTTTTCAATATGATCTTGGACCTGAAACATGCTGAAAAGATGTTTTAAGGTGTTGTAACGTAAAAAGTGGGAAGCTAACCCACTGCGCTACACGTGTAGATCTTATAGAAATAGTCGTAATTTGACCTATATGTAACATCTCCCCTTTTAAGTATGAATGTATATTTCGATGGACTTATTGGAACCGTTCGCAGGGCTATTAGGAATCCGGAGTAAACATCCCGCTAAGATGAGTCTCCCCTATCAAACTCTTGTAAGAAGTGTACAGAGACAGGCCATGAAATTATTTCGATTGTTTCAGTGCATTTCACACCTACTTCCTCCCCTTTCTCCTTTATGAATTAATTGGTTTTCGGTGACTGATGGTAACGTGACCTCGTATTAGCAGTAAATCACCGCGGGCAGACCGGTGGTTCTGTTTATAACTCCGGAGCTCTTTTATTGCCCAGGAGGGTCTGAACACATGGCTCTGAGGCTCAGCGGTATTTCTTCGAAATGTAATGTAATGGGAGGAATTTTTTTAAATATTAAATGTCCGGGACCCATGCGGGATCGAACTTTCGACTGCGCCAATTGTTGTAACGTAAAAAGTGGGAAGCTAACCCACTGCGCTACACGTGTAGATCTTATAGAAATAGTCGTAATTTGACCTATATGTAACATAAGGGTGTGGATGACACTTTTCCGAGAAATTTTTTTGACCTAAATTTGACTTTTTGCCCTGAGAGACCAATGGTCGGAAAATTTTACCAAAAATTTGTTTCGGCTTAATTTCGGAACACCCCCTCAGTCAATTTCGGAACACACCCCTCATTCGATTTCGGAACACACCCCTCATTCAATTTCGGAACACACCCCTCAGTCAATTTCAGAACACACCCCTCAGTCAAAAATCAGCTTTGGAGACCAAGGCAATTTTTTTAAATCTTTTTTTAGAAAAATATAAAAAATAATACAAATTTTCAATAAAAAATTATGAAAAAAAAATTATAGAAAAAATTTGACTGAGGTGTGTGTTCCGAAATTGCTGCTTTATTTCTATAAAAAGTCTTCGAAAGTGGTTGAAACATGATTTCGAGCGAGTACGGATAAAATTCAGAATGCTACGGGCAATTTTCACAATTCTACGGGCTACGGGCTATGGGCTACAGTCTATGCCACGGGCATTGTTAAAAGTTATAAGGGCAACACAAATCGAAGGGCAAAATTAGATATTACCCTTTGAAATATTCCATCGGCGACGGGCATGCCGCTTTTAATGACTGACATTCGACTCGCTACAACTTGTGACTCGCTACAGCGACTCGCTACAATTGTGACTCGCTACAGCGACTCGCTACAATTGCGACTCGCTACAGCAACTCGCTACAATTGCGACTCGCTACAGCAACTCGCTACAATTGCGACTCGCTACAGCAACTCGCTACAGCATAGTAAAAGTTGAATCTCTCCACCGAGTAAATATTTTTTTAAAGTCAAAATTCAAGTTTTAATTATTAAAAAGTTTGGCGCTACCGGAGTATACCCCCTCCCCCAAATGAAATTTTTTTAAAAGTGTTTCCAAACACCCTTTATCGACTTAAAATTGCCTCAGAAGCTCGAAAAAGGCATTATTTTTGTGTTCTAGTCAATAAAAAATTGAGTTTTGGGACCACCCAAATATACCTATTTTGACCATTTTGAAGGATTTAGGGCCATATTAGGGTGGGAAAGGACCAAAAAAGGGCCAATTTAGTGTGAAAAGGAAGATGTTGAACATAGTTTTGAATACTGGGGCCTACCGCATAAATAAACTCTGGTATGCATGCTTTTTCATGCATCCAGAGTCACTTTCGAGTGATTTGCGTCTAAGGTATGTGGATGTGCGCATCTCAACCCCAAACAGCCAAGCTTAACAAACCCACTTCGGGGGCGCAGGGGCTTGGTTGGTTAGAGATGCGCGCACTCACTTACCGTTGACATAATTCCGAGCAAGACTCATGAACAAAAATGCATTTAGAGACTATTTTTGCCCAGCTCCAGTTACCAAAACATGATAAAACAGGTAAAAAGTCAAAATTTAAAAGTGCCCAAAACTCAATTTTTTTATCGACAGAACTTAAAAATAATGTCTTTTGAAAAAAAGACTAAAAATACTTTAAAACACTTTTCAAAAAAGTTGATTTGGTGGGGGGGGTATATCCAAGTAGGGTCAAAATATTGTATTTCATAAGGGGACTACGGTCCTAAAAAGGGACTATGTCCCATTTTGGGACCAAAGTCGCTTGGTCCATAGTCCTTTTTGGGACTAATGGGACTTTTTAGGTACTATTTTTAGTCCCGATTTGCCCCCAAAAAGGGCGAAAATCTCATCCCTGGTGTAGTGGTAAAACGTTTGCTCTTTAAAAACAAAGGTCCCGGGTTCGACCCCACCGGTGGCACCTTTTTTCTGCATTGTTTTTTTATTGGAAACGGTATATTTCGATCCAAAAAATGTGAGGAATCCTATAAAATTATGTTCGGACCGCATTTCCCATTGTTTTTGGGTCGAATTTGTGCATTTAAATTTGTATATTTGACTGCAGATATCAAGGTAAATGACTGTTTCAAGGGTATTATCCACCTGTATACTATCCTAACTAGCTGGAAAGTGTCCAGACTACATGGATAATGTCCAACCACGTGGATAGTATCTAAACCATCTGGATCGTGTCCAAGCCGTCTGGATAGTACCAAAACCATCTGGATGGTGCCCAAACCACCTGGATAGTATACCAATATTTGCTTTTGCCAATAATATCACTGCGCGTGGGGGATTCTATACTGCAACCACAAGAGTTTGTGCCTGGTCATTTCCTAGTCAGAATTTTGAAAAATTTGGAGGGAATTCAAGTTTTTTAGTCTGAACCAACCAAACCAAGTGGTCGTCCACTTGGATCAAAATTTTTTTTCACTTTTTCGGGTTCCGAAAACTTGTTTTCCGGACTAATTCGGACATGCTGAAGATGGTTTGACAGTGGTGAAATGCCGTTTTCTCGAGTATTTTTTAAGTTTTGGGAAACAATTGATTTTACCAAAATTATTAATTATTAATTATCAAGTTCATTTTCAACAGCAATAGTTTATTCAATTTGTTGCAAAGTCATCCTCACATCCTCTTCATCCGGTATCAAGTCGGTTGAAATTTCATTGTCAAACAGTGCGTTTCTGAGAAAACTTTGCTGGAAGATCTTCATTCTCATTTTCTTTGGATCCCGCATAGAGGCAAATCTGTCTCTGTCCTTTTTGCATTTTTTGCAAAAAAACATTCGGACACCAGAAAAATTGTCTGAGACACCTGTTTTCGACAGAACCCACTATACCAAAATGTAGCCCTGAATCTCCTCTTTCAGATAGACGTAGGAAAATAAAAACTGACGTAGGGTTGAAAAGTTATGCCACTTTGAAGTGAACAAGTCATTTTCTCAAAGAAAACATAAGAAAAACTTTCCTGTCGAGACAAATAAATTCAAATTTCAGTAAAAACTCAATTGCCGATTTTTCTTTGTCTTGAAAGCCCGTGGTGATATCAAAAAGGTTTCTGGGATTTTGTTTATGCCATCGGATAGAGGGGAAAACGTGCTACAAAACTGCTATAATAGAATTTTGTATTCAAATTCACATAGGTATTAAAATAAAGGGTTATCCGACATTTGCGCGCCGACATTTGCGCGCCACGACATTTGCGCGCCAGAATACATTTTCATATCTGGACTTCAAGTGAACCACCAGATCAGCAACAATGTTTGGGTGGCGGTAAATTCACCTTCCGATAGATTCGCCCTCTAAATTTTTGAGGTTACAAGTTCGAATCATGGTGGTAGCAGACATTATATTTCTTAAAAACAGTCATAAGTCGACCATTAAGCCTCAGGGTGCGTAAGAAAAACCCCCTGGTACCTCTCTTACATGGATATTCAGCTCGAGAACTCAAAATTTTGGAATTAGCTTTAAGTAATTTAAAAGGGAAGGGAGGGGGAGGGGGAGGGAATAAAAGGGGCCACTTTTATGGCAGAACATTATAAATTCGAATATCTATATTCTTCGACTGCCTCACCATGTTTTTCAACTGGGCCGTGGCAAAAAAAACTCTATATGCATTTTATGGTCAAGAGTACTTCTCGGAATCATGTCTAAGGTAAGTGTGTGCGCGCATCTCTAACTCTCAAGCCCCTGCGCCCCTTCGGGGCGCAGGGGGCTTGGGGGCTTGGGGGCTTGGAGTTGAGATGCGCACACCCACATACCTTAGACACAAATCACTCGAAAGTGACTCTGGATGCATGAAAAAACATGCATACCAGAGTTTATTTATGCGGTAGGCCCCAGTATTCAAAACTATGTTCAACATCTTCTTGTTAGTGGGCCCTGTATGATTAGTGGCCCTCTTTATTCACATTCCCTCCCAATACAGCCCTTATTCCTTTTAAATTCAAAAGGCGAAATTTAAATTTTTTAAACTTTGAATAAAAAGCATGATACCCCCCCTGTGGTTCGAAAATTTTTTTTTCTCAGAACCAAAAAAACGCGCGGCTTTCTCATGAAATCGGGGTCGAGAAACACGAATATGAAGTTATCTCCTCCACCTGATCAGTCCCCGTGGGGGGATTCTGAACTCAAGCCCAGCTTGTCGTCACCGAAGATGGAAGAGAAGTTCGCCGGCTGCTCATGGACTTTTTATCAGCAATGCAAGAAGGGTCGATTTCCAAGATCGTATGATTGGTTTAATCTATTTGTTGTACCTGTAGTGACGTTTCATCTCGCGCTGTTATGAATAAAGTGTCGGCGGTAGCGTAGATTAGTGTTGAGTTCAGGGACATATTGTTTGATTCTGTTAGGATCGAAAATTTAAAACATGCTACAGGGCAGAGAAAATATTGTACATGATAGAATTATGAAAATCGAGATTTTCTGGGGTCCGAGCTAATTTCGGACCAAAACCCCGATCCGAAAATCGCCCCGAGCTACGTGGAAGACCCGACCCGGAAATTTTTTCAGCCAAAAACCCTCACCTCAAACCCGCTTGAAGCACAATCGTCAGCTTTAGTACAGGGTGTGTGAAGAAATTTATATATTTTAAAGGGTTATAAGTTTTTTCTAGGATAAATTCCGAGATTCGATAAACTTCAATCAGCTCAGAAAAAGGAATACATTTTTGGCATATTTCAAGTGGAAAAAATATCCGACTAAATTCTGAAAATAAAAAAAAGCATTAAAAAATTGAGTGCGGCGGTGCGGATTTGCACCCGCACTCGAACTTCTCACTTTCTCACTCCCGCGGCGAGGAGGCAAATTTTCATTGGGTACAGTCGAGTGACGCACTGCCGTGGTGCCGCTCTTAGTGCGGGAGTGCGGAGGTGTGGATCCAGTGTATACCCAATGAGCTCTGCACCCTCACCCCCTCATTGGGGTTCCTAGCTTAAACGATAAAGCTAAAATTGATATGCCTAAGAAATTAATAAAACAAAGGTGGCATAAAATACTGAAAACAAACAGGAAGGACCAAGGCAAAAAAACAGCAAAAAACAACAGGGGGGACCAAGGCAAAAAAACACCGACTTATCGTATAGAGCCAAAATCTTTTCACTTCAAGACTATTCGCAATTGCTTGACCCGGGATTTTTCCGGGATTTTTAGAAAAGCTAAAACGGGAAACGGGATTTTAAACTTTGGTAAAACGGGAAACGGACCGGAATTTTCAATATTCTCGGACCGGGATTCCCGTCTCGGTGCCAAGCCTAGTTGTATGTACCTCCAAAACTCACAAACAGTGTTTATGGATTTATGTTTTCGGCCCATTTTTGAAAGCTTTTTTCTGGCAAGTTATCACTCATTCATTCTGTAGCTCGACTCACTAGCTGCAAAACGGGCGGTAATTCGCCGGACAGTAGTGTAAAAAAGTTTCAAACACAATTTGAACGAAAGGGGACCAACTAATATGGGTAAAACAGTGACCTTAAAAACAGACTGCCTACTTTCTGAGTCCATCGTGGGTACCCCATTACACCATTCCAAGGTTTCACATCGAATGCAAATCATACTAATTATACAATGAATGTTTTATCGCGACAATATCCAATGAGCTTTATTCGTTGTCAACAAACAATTAACCACAAAACCAAATGTTTCAAATACAACAGTCTAAATATTTCGGGATATTCACACAAAGCTGTTAATAGATTTACGCCAGAGGTTTGTTCTTATTCTTCGTTTCGGCTTCTTGCAAGGCAGCTTCCACCATGCCGACGAGCCGCCCTTCTTTCGCCAAAATCTTGAGAAGCTCCACAATGAACCTATAGGCAATTAACACTAGAAAGTACACAAACACTAAATGAAATAAATATACGGGGTGTAGTTGTGCCGACGGCGAGCGTTTTCAATCTTGTAACGCCGCGTCTTTTCCTCTTCTTCATCGATGACACTTTGCAAGCGAATACTTTCAGCAGCGACCTCATCAGACTCCATTCCAGCCTGAACAAATAAAATGATTATTGAAAATGACCAAGAAATGGCGTTAAGCGGAAAAGCCAACTTTTGGTTTTTTCACCGCGGCGAGAAACCCACTTTTGAGTTGGTAGCAGTCACTATATTGAATCAGCATGTGTCTGGGCTTAGGCAATTTGGAAGTCATTTTTTTCCGAGTTGTCATATTTTACAATAAAATCAGAGATAGCAAAATAACCAAAAATAATAAATCACCTATCCCAGACTCATGATGATTTTAAAAAAGTACCACTAACTCAAAAAGTCGCTTTTTCGCAGCGGCGAAAAAGCCAAAAATGGGTTTTCCGCCTAAAAATAACACCCAAAAGTAATCACCTCCGCCAATTCAGCAAGACGCTTCTCACTTTTCATCTTGAGATCGGAAATTACAGCCATCTACAAGGAAATTTGAGCGCTACTGTAATATACCCCCCCCCAAACTCGACCTACTGTCATATACCCCCCCCCCCCAAACCGACTTTTTTAGGGATGGTCAAAAACCATTTTTACACAATTATTTCGCCATAAAAGGACCAGAAAAGCAATTTAAATGGGATTGCGGGCTGTATTGGGAGGGAAGGTAATAATACAGGGGCCACTTCTCGAGATGGTTGGGATCCTTAGAGTACTAATTCTCTAAGCGTCTAAGGGTACTTTCGAACCCAGGAACTTGTGGTGCAGGTATAAGTATAAGTACTTTTCATGCACCAAGTCGATCAGCGGGTGGACCTCGCGGGTTTACTCATAGGCCTAGCACTTTTTGAGTGCTAGGCTGATTTTTGGATGCTGGGCCTCTGGCCCGGCCTTGTAGAACGAGGGGAAATGCTCTTCGGCGAAAAAATATATGACAGTAGCGTCGAAATTTGTTAGAAACATGAAAATTGGAAGACATTTTAAGGATGGAAATTTACCAAGTTGAAGTGAATCTCACCCGCACTGTATTTTTCGATACGTTGATTGATTACGGGAGTGACAACTTTTAACCAGTCTTCTCCTTCTTTGATGCTGCCAACCACCACAGGAGCTTCTCTAAAAAAATCAGATCTCACATAGAAATAGGATCTTAGGCAAGCATTACCGGAGTCCATCAAGCTCATATATTTGTCCACTGACTGGGATGTAGGTGATGAAATGATAATTCTGAAATATTTTAATCACTTTTTCCCCAACGCCTTTTCACAGAGTTTTTTTTCACAAATTTTAACGTGCTGTAATCATAATGAATGCCTCCGTGCGGGCCCGTCCACGTCCCCACCCAGATGGCGCTGGATGGCGCTGGCCGGCCGGCCAGAAACATCTAAGACGGCAGACGACTGGCAACGGCATCCTCGGACGGGACGGCCAATTACAGACCATCTTTTACTAGACCGAAGAAATTTTAGAGAAATGAGGTTTACACACTATTTTTTTCTAAAACCAGAAAGAATTTAGCCAGATGGGGGGCCCCTCTTCTTCCTCACTAACTTTTTTTAATAACCATCAATATTAAATTGGTTAGATGCCCTAAATCTTTGAAATGATGCTCTCTTAAATGGCGTGGGGGACTTCTACGGCTACTTTTTGACACCGACTGCTACTTCACTTCACATACTTTTTTTTCACATATTTTGTTTTTCTATCTCAGATGTTTTGTTATTCGTTTTGTAGCTGAGTTATTTTTCTGTCAATTGAGTGGTAATGCACCCTGATTAAAAATATTTTTTGAGAAGATTACACTAAATATAAGGTTAAACTCCACTAAAATAGAGATGATGACAGGACGGGACAATTCCGTCCCGTCCCGTCAATTTTAGAGAATCGTCCCGTCCCGGAATCCCGCCCGGAAAATTTTGACACCTGTCCCGTCCCAGTGTCCCCTCCCAAAGAAAAATTATTTAAATTCCGTCTTGTACCGTCTCGAAAGATTTCAATTTGTCAAAAACTACTTTCGACTCCTAATTACAGTCAACCCTCGATATTAACAAGTTGTCACAAGTACCGAAACTTTTTGAGAAAAATTGATTGAGCGGATCAGATTTCGGGTCCGACGGGCTTAATCGCCCAAGAAAAAGATTTTCGGCGACAATAAAAAGTCTTTGGGCGACAAGTTTTTTCGGCGACAAGAAAAAGCAGCGTAACTGTAACTTTTTTAAATAAAGATTGATTTTTAATACTAAAAACAGGGTGCGCAATTTTTCGCCCCCAGGACAGTTCGCCCCCGGACCGTTTCGCCCCCGGACCGTTTCGCCCCCGGCCGTTTCGCCCCAGGCCGTTTCGCCCCCATGCCGTTTCGCCCCCGGACTGCGAGTTTTTCAAAGTTTTCTTTGCTCTCGTCGTAAATTTTCTGCGCTCATATTTTTCATTTTGTACTTTCTCGCAACTTGTTATGTTTGTTGATTACATTACAACGACTTTGGGTTTTACCTGGCTGCCTTCGGCAGGCACCCTAATTCAATAGGAAGCCCCTTTGGGGTACATGGTCCGGGATAAGGGCTGACCCTTTGGGGTACATGGTCCGGGATAAGGGCTGACCCTTCGAAATGCTTAAAACCTGTTTTGAAACAATTGACTGTGTGATAGGATGTGTGACTCATGTGATAGGCTGCGTGACTTTTGCAAAATCAATCTAAAAATTTTCGAAAAAAACGTAAAAAAACTGCCTTGGTCCCCCCTGTTGTTTTTGAACGTTTCACCTACTTTACGCGTATGCGTAAAGTAGGTGAAACGTCCCTTTACCATACTTTTTACATTGAAGCAACCCGGGGGCGAAACGGCGGGGGGCGAAACGGCGGGGGCGAAACGGCGGGGGGCGAAACGGTCCGTGGGCGAAACGGCCCCGGGGCGAACTGTCCTGGGGGCGAAATGTCCTGCTCCCCTAAAACATTACAAGCAAAAAAATTGTTAGAAGTTTTTCACTATCTATTTTAACGGACGGCCAGTTGGCATTAGAAAAACTAAACCGGAGAGCCGGCGAAATTTTTTAGGCACGCTGTTAGAAAAAAGTTTGGACGGACGGTTGGACTGCCGGTCGAAAAGATCTGAGACGGGAAAAGAGCGATAAACGCGGTCACTATCACTGTCATCAGAATACGAATGTAGAAAACTTACTTCGTCCTTGCTACCCTTTCCAAAATCCATTTCAAAGTAGTGTTCATGGGAGCTAAAAATATTGGTTAATTCAAAAAGTGGATAAACACTTAGAACTAACAAGCTGTTGTGCACTTTTCGAATTTCTTCAGAATTGCTCAAGCAAAGGCCACGATTCTAAAAAACATGTGAAAGCTCTAACAGTTATTTTTTCTGACATACAGCCGGGTCAAATCCTGACGAGAAGCTCTTGAAGTCTTCCAATGTCTTTCCCAGTTCAATGTCTAAAAATATTTGACAAATCAGGACACCTCACTCAAATAAAAACAGTACCAGGGCTGTTGGTGTTCAGTAAGAGATTAATGATAGCCTGGCTGGCGCACGCGTTCGAAATGACCTGCAAGAGCAACATATACGGACCCGAATACATTATATACTAGACTGACTTGCTGAGCAAAGAAAACATCGGTCGCATTTGGAGCAAGCACACCAGAGGTCTCTTCTCCAGGACGCCATTTGAACAGGAAGATTAATCCAAAAACAGGACTAAATGCATTTTTTGTGACATAAAATGTTAACGTATATTGTTATACTCTTAAGACATACCGAAGCTCAGAAAACAAAGTCTCATCCAAGCAATAGAGTTCCTCCACCTGTTAAAAAGTATCTAAAACTATGAATGAAAAAGTTTTGATTTAAACCTGAACGCCTTTGACTCCGAAGCCCTTTATCAATTCAGTGAAAACACCAGGGTCGGACTCTGAAATTAAAAAATAATAATTTTTATTGGACTGAACTAGCCAAAAACAAAAACCGATTAAACACCAATTTCCAGCGCTTACAGCCATTTCAGAAAATACGGCGGTTCTACAAATTAGAAGGCGACTATTTAAATTCCATCGGTAACATAATGCAAGGCAAGTATTATTATCGACATTTCAGGAGAAGTTACGAGATCTAGTTCACAATTTTTTACGCAAAGAACCCAAAAATTTTATTCAACAACCAAATATGTGAGACAAACGTGATTCAAAATTCAAGAAGACAACATATATCACTGCTGTGTCTGGAGGTCAAATCCATTGTTCTCAGCTACCTGCTTCTCCTCACTCACTACTTCTGGCCTAAATGAATAATAATAGTAAAAACTAGCAGCATAAAAAAAGAACCAAACTTTTTGGCTTTTGAAGGGCACTTTTGCTTGTGCTTTCGGCAGTGATGGTGTTGTTGATGGTGTTTGCATTTGTAATGGCGTCCAGCCATCCTTTTCCTCTCCTTTTCCGATGCATTCTTACAGCTTGGATCCCTGAACACAAATTCTGCTAGTTATAGTCCAAAGAACATCAAGAAATTTCATCGGAAGTTAATAATGATATTTTCTTCGCGGCCGAATTCAGAAATTCTGTAAAAAGAAATTGACCCAGCCGGCTCCACCAACTTTAAAATATATAATGGTTGCGTCACCTTACAAGGGAACATATGGTAGTGACAATGCGATTTTAAAAAACCTATATACCGTATTTACTGCATTTACTCCCCACCCTCTAATAACTCCTCACCCTCTAATAAGTCCCCACCCTACGGACCCTATATCTCAGCATAGAGCGAACATTTCGCAAATCTGTTTTTTGCGTATTCTTAGTTGCCGCGAGTTTACCTGATTACACTTTTCAGATTTTGGCTGAGCACCCGAAAATCTCAAAATCGACCTCAAAATTTTTCGATTTTTTAGAGGTTGAAAAATAACTTCCCATGGGGCTTAATACAGTAAATACGGTATACCATTCGATAGAGATTTGAAAACACTTATTGGACTTAAAGTTCCCTATCTACTTAGAAAGTCGATTTAGGACAGAAAAATGTGTTCGAAAGTTGAGTATAATTCTTCAGTATATATTTCTGATAATCACTCTAAAGAATGTGAATTTCGGTAGTCCAGTGCAGGGTTGGCAAGGTGTCATTTTATGCAAATTCTGCAAAAAGGGTGTGGCCGTTTTTGTGGCCGATAGAGCCATACCCTGCCAGCCCTGGTCCAGTGGTTAAGCGCTCTAAGCTCGAGCATGATCTCAAGTTCGACTTCACTTCTTAAATTGAAATGCAATAGAAGACTAATGATCCTTTTTTCGATAGTTCTTCTCTCTTTTCAATTTTGGTTTTCAGGGCATTTTTTGAAATAATTTAGAAATTTTGATATGAATGATGCTAACTTAACTTTTAATTCTGCACAAAATTAAATAAGACCATGAAATCGGGTTGTCGACAGATTATGGCTCTCAAACCACATTTAAAAAATAAAAAATAGGATAAATCATTTCGTGTCGAGACTATCTCCTTTTAAGAAGGCAATGTAAGGTGTCGGCTTATCGAGGGTTGACTGTACAGTCAAAACTCCCGTTAACATACTTCCCCTATTAACATACGGCTGGCTAAGATCTATTTGGTCTGATCATAGTTATTTCCTTATTAACATACTCTCCCATTAGCATACACCTCTCATTAACATACGGCTAGTCCCGGTCCCAAGGGTGTATGTTAATGGGAGTTTTGACTGTAGCACACTTTTATCAGTTTTTCTTGATCACAACTGAGTAACCCACGCATAAAAACACCTTTAACATGCGTTGAATGGTTAAACCTTCAAGAAAACGTTATTTATGGTCACTTAGTGATTTTTTCGGAAGAGCACAATTATACCCTGCACATCACCTAATAGACCACTTAACACCACTTTACAGCCTAAATTGGTTAAGCAAAAAGTGGAATAAGACAGAGAGCTAAAATAAAGCCATGAGCTGTAGAAGATCTAAATTCGATAACTTAATAATCATAAATTTTGGTGAAAACTAATCAACTAAGGATGAATTTATCCATAATAGGTGTTTGGATTAATAAAATAGGTGCTGCTTTTCATTATTTTTGACTAAGATTAAAACAAATGCTGGAAAAAATTATATAAGCGTTGGTTTTAATTATTATATACAAAAACGCCTCTGATAAGATACGCTTTTTAGGGAAAATTTGGCTAAATACGCTCTCCATAAAATACCCTCCCCATAAGATAAGCTCTCCAGAAGGTACTTCTCGGGCCTGTCCCCTAGGGGTATCTTATGGAGAGCGTCGACTTTACTCCCTTTCAAATTTTTTTTATCGGCAACGGGCATGCTATTTAGCAAGCTGAGTCTATCCCAGCTTAAATAATTTCAAAATTCAGACCAGAATATATTTAATCGCTACTCCGAAGAGCAAAATTTTTTGATATATGCTGCAGAAAAAAAATGTGTGTCACAGTACTTGAACACATTCCAGAACGAACTTCTGGACATGCTTGAAACAGTGTATATGCTTTAGCATTATTACATAAGGTCAAGACTCAGGAACATAAAGTCAAAACCGAAGAGAAAATGCTGGCCCATAATCGGATTCGAACTCAACCATATCGATTTCAAAGTGAAGTGACTACCAATAGACCAAAGGTGATTTGTGTGAGGACAAGAAAATTGTGGGATATACTGGCAAATAAAGCCATTACCTATCACGCCTGACATCACGATTCTTGTCTCGACTTACACTTCTGCTCCTTCGACGATCCCTTGATCGCTCTCTGGACCGGCTGCGAGATCTGTTGCCTTTCTCCCCATAACGACTGTCTTCCTTGCTATAGAGTTGAGCACGCTCGCGGAATTTTACTTCCATATCTTTCTAAAAAATATTGTGATTACTTCGGTGATTATGTGCGATATCTACCTGGATTGGCACTGGAATTCTTGGGAAAAGCGTGGAGTAGAAGTCCAACTTTGTCAGCATCATACGAACCTAAATTTTTTATGTAAAATCTTGAAACATTTATTCAATGGTCACCATTTGACTTATCGGCATTTTGTCACCTCCTATAAACAACATACATAATCTTGGTCAAAGAATGAACTGGTAAAGCGCTATACGCACCCCCTGATCTTGGGTCGATCTCTTCTTCGTCTTCCTAAACAAACTCCCTTATTATAATATCCATCTAGTCTCAGTCAAAGCCAGCAGACTCTTTTGAAACCTATCAGAATATTCAAACGGTAACTGACCAAGTAAGGATTCATCCACGCCCATAGATCTGCTGGAGGCTGAGTAAATCGAATGTACATAAAACCAAGGCCTGCAAATTATGCAACTAAAGATTCAATCACGACTACATAATAAACCACCTCTTAAATAGACGGACTGCCTGCTGTTAATCATAGATACAAGCTGTTTTCTTGTAATCTTCAACGTAAACATCTTGTAGAGGAGACAGAAAGCCGTTGAAATCACGCCTCCAGCGCCCACACCACGCACCTTAAACATGGTGAGATATTTCACTTCAAAGGCATTTATAGAAATCATACCCCACCGCACATGCCTAAAAAAGTTAATGAAAACACAAAGTTTCGAAAACAAAGATATTCGTCAAATTTTCAACTGACTTTCGACAGACTACTTTGGAACGGCTTTTTTTAATCCTTTTTGGGTGTTTTCGGTCTTTATAGTCCAAAAAGTTCTGGTCTGGCATTCACCATTTTTTCATCCAAACGCAGCCAAAACTTTTAAAAGTGGTCCGAATAGCTAAATTTTTACTGTTTTTACACCCGTGTAGAAAATTTTTCACAAATTCAAAGAAGGGGAAGAATATGGGGTGCCATCCATGAATTTTTCTTCTGAAAACTCAGACTATACATTCCTAAGACTTCTTAAGGTACTTATTTAGCTGGGCCCCAAAAGGTCGTTTTCACATTTTTCACTATTTTGATTTTTTAACTTTAAAATTGACTTCTTGTGTAACATCTAAAGTGAAGAATCTGAAGCGAAGAAAAATAATAAGCGCAAACATATTCTTCACCAATATGGAATCAAAGTTGAAACATGGTGTCATTTCCCAGATGCTTCTTTTTTGGCAAAAACTCTAACCACTGTAATATAACTCTGGGCGTTCCATAATGTTTTTTGTGTCTTTAATTAATTTTCTGACACGTTCTCGGACTTGATAATTATCTCTATACTTGAGTTTTGATGTTACAATAAAAGTTAATTTTGGGTCAAAAAATCAAACTAGTGAAAAATCTGAAAATGACCTTTGGGGGGGGGGGTGGTCAGTAAATAAGTACCCTTCTTGATTCCCAGCTTTTAAAAATTTTTCACAACGTAACCTCAGTGTATCTGCAAATGAAGAGGTGCTTTTAAGTTTTTAGGGTGTTTTTTAGACCGCTTTCACAACACGTCCGTATGTTCCCCAGCTGGGTCCGACACTTTTTTTAAACCTATTTTTGAATGTTTTTTGTCATCTCTGTTTCGACAGTCTGGTCGCAAATATTGCAAGGATACCGATTATGCCGATCGTTTTTCAAAATTCAAAAACTTTTTTTACTTTAAACAGCAGAACCTCGATAAACGGACACTCCATTTTAAAAATTTCGCTTTTTAAGAGCAAAAAATTTTTGAATTTTGAAAAATGATCGGCAAAATCGGCATCCTCGCGATATTTGCGACCAGTCTGTCAAAAAAGAAAAAACATTCAAAAACAGGTTTTAAAAAAATTCGGACCCAGCTGAGGAACGAACTTTTGCGGATGCGGACGTGTTGTGAGAGCGCCCTATGCCTTTTCTTTTCGTTATATTTTTTTTCTTTTCTTTTTTTTTAAATTCTGCAAATGACAATAGACTCAGAATCGAATAGCAATTTTTTTTGGTTTGTAATGTGAAAAACACCATTTTCGCTTGCTCATCCTATGGTTTCGGTCCTGGTCTGTGGATAACCTCTGGATGGGCAAGGCCCGAACCACAAAGGGGAACGAGCGAATAGAGTGTTCTTGACGGCAACCGCACAAAACAGGCCTTTAAAAGTATTTGTCTCGTGATAAATACGGTTTTTTATCGGTCCATTCGGGCGAAACAGCCGAATTGATCGATAAAAAACGTTTTTGTCGCGCGACATATACTTTTAAAACCCTGCTTTGTCCGGTTGCCGTTTTTGACATTTCATACCGAAAAAACTGCTTTCCAATTCTGAGTCGATTGGCGTTTACATAATTTCGGAAAACGACGTAGAAAAAAGTTATAGCGAAAAGAAAAGGCTTAAAATTCTTGGACCAACCGATATAGTTGTACCTGTCATTCCTTGAGTCTTCCGTGTGCCTCTTTCCCATGGTTCCAGATGTGACACCTGCGAAAAAAAGATGTAGACACATGGCGATAAACTCAGAGGCAAACAAACTTTCGTACATTGTAATATACTTCGTCGACCACTTGCTGAAAAGCGCTGACTTCATTGAGATAATTTTTGTAATACGTGCTTTGGACCTGAAAATTCGCCTGGGTTCAATTTAGATTGAACCTAACCCTTTAACTCACTATGTTTTCGAGAACCAAAGTGTTCAAATTCATCGTCTGCGCATTACCCCAGGTCGGTAAAATGTTATTTTTCTTCGTTATTTTCTGCAACCAAAAAACTTTTACAGACATATTTGAGAACAAAAACTCAAACCTGAATACTGGGAATTGAGCTATCACCTGGATCATCTTCGTACATCACCTCATTCCCAGCATTGAAGCCCATCAAATCTTTGAAAGAAGGAAGAGCAGGCGGAGGATTACCAGCCGAAGTGTCTGGTGCGTCCATCAGAGAGTCTATATTTGTTCTAAAGTTTAACTTTAATAAGAAATGGTGTGAATGTGAATTCAATGCAGAATCGGTTCGGACCTTTGAGTATACACTCAAAATATTGTCATAGCTATATCTCTTTGATAAAAAAGAACATATCAAAATTGATAACATAAAAGGTAAGTTTGGTAATTTTGTACTTTGGTCGGACCCCTCGGAAAATGGAAAATTGAGTGTTTGGGCTCAAACGAAAGCCTACGATGTGCTGAGTGCGATAACACCGAATTAAATCCACTTTACTGCGAAATTCACCGAGCTGTGGACTCCCAAAGTTTGGTACTCAGAAAAAGCGGGCAGCGAAAGATTGCGCAAAATCAAATTGCGCAAATGTAAATTGCGGTGAAATAGGGTTGTGAAATGGTCAAATGACCGGTCGAATATTAAGGGGGGGGGAGCAACTTTATATACGCATCGCATAGGGTCGAAGATTCAAATGCTCCTGGGTGCACCCTCTATTTATTGTTTATTATGCACACTAGTGATGGAAATATTGAAATTTCGGGACTACCGGGACGGGACTTTTAAGAAAAAAATTTCGAGACCGAGACCGGGACTTTTCAAAAATTTTGCCGGGACCAGAAAAAGTTTCGTTCGGGACTTCTAATACAGTCGACTCTCCCAATAACGAACCCCCTGAATAACGAACTCTCTCAATACCGAACACTTTTTTTGGTTTGGTTTGGTTGTATTCTCGATAAAGTACTTATAACGGACCTTCTCAATAACGAACTCTCTCAATAACGAACACCTAGAGCCGGTCACCAGGGGTTCGTTATTGGAGAGTCGACTGTACAGTAAACTCTCGATAATCCGTCACTCGCTAATCCGTCACTCTCGATAATCCGTCACCTTCGTGACACTTTGTTTGGTTTTGCCTTAAATAAATTAGGCTAATCCGTCACTCGCTAATCTGTCACTCTTGATTATCCGTCATCCCACGGCCGGTCTCAAGGGGTGACGGATTATCGAGAGTTGACTGTAAAAGCATTGTTTCAAAAAAACTGCATTTCACGATATTACATCACAAAAGAACTAGTAGTTGAAATTAACGACGCGTAGATTCTTGTTCAAAACGATTAATTGTTCCGCATGCTCTGGAGAAAGATTTGAACGCATGTAGTCGTATACATCCCGCGCCATCAAGAATAGCTGTTCACTTGGTACGCTTGTAGCTGGAGCTGATAATTAGCGACGATCTATTTTTGCTAGCACAGGAAATGAACCTTCGTTTTTCTTTAAAAAAAGTTTTGTTAATTGAACCTACTCTTTTTGAAAGACTAGATACGAAGAAAGACGAAAGACTTGAAAGACGAAAGACAAGAGAAAAAACTGCACGAAAGCGAAAGATTGATAAGAAGAATAATGATAAACTAGACGAACAGGCGCCATCTGGCGCCTAACACAATGTTTTTTTTGATCGAAAAAAAAAATAGATAGTAGTCCCTATGGGGAGACTTTATAAGAGAGAGCGCCTTTGAAAGAGAATATAGGGTAGGTAAGTAAGTATTCATCGGTATGTTTATTTAAAACACCAGTGGAGGTATACACCCACATGTATGGGTATATATCCATACCTACGTTTATTTGATTCAGACAATGAAAGATAATAGAAAAAAATCAACTGAGTAACATCACCTCGGATCTGCCACTTGGGTAGCTCCACCTAGGCAGCTCTATCAGGGTTCTAAAAACTGGGTACCCTAATATAGGTACCATTATCTGGGTCCCCTATCTATGTATTATTTACTGCTTACCTTCACCAAGTTACCACCACCTGGTTACCACCAACTGGGTACCACAAACTGGGCACCACCATCATACTTGCGCGGCCGCCGGCGGCCCACTGGATGAAATTGGCGAATTCGGAGCACCGGCGGCGAAGACGCTCGTTTTGAAAATCCCCGGCGGAGGTGGCGGCGCTTTTTATTTTTTCGGAAAACGCGGAAGTATGAACACTATCCGGGCACCACCATCTGGATACCACTATCTGGGTACCACCATCTAGGTACCACCACCTGGGCACCACCATCACTTATCGGGTACAACCATCTGAATACCACTATCTGGGTACCACCAACTGGGTACCACCATCCGGGTATCACTATCTGAATACCACCTTCTAGGTACCACCACCTGGGCACCATCATCACTTATCGGGTACAACCATCTGAATACCACTATCTGGGTACCACCATCTGGGTACCGTCACCTGGATACCACTATCTGGGTACCACCATCTGGGTACCGTCACCTGGATACCACTATCTGGGTACCACCATCTGTGTACCACCATCTAGTACCACCACCTGGGTATCACTATCTGGGTACCACCATCTGGGTATCACTATCTGGGTTCCACAATCTGGGTACCGCCATCTGGGTATCACTATCTGGGTTCCACAATCTGGGTACCACCATCTGGGTACCGCCAACTGGGTATTACTATCTGGGTACCACAATCTGGGTACCACCAACTGGGTATCACCATTCGGGTACCACCAACTGGGTATCCCTATCTTGGTACAACCATCTGGGTTCCACAATCTGGGTACCACCAACAGGATACCACCATCTGGGTACCACAATCTGGGTACCACCAACTGGGTATCACTATCTTAAACAACCATCTGGGTTCCACAATCTGGGTACCACCAACAGGATACCACCATCTGGGTACCACCAACTGGGTATCACTATCTTAAACAACCATCTGGTTCCACAATCTGGGTACCACCAACTGGGTATCACCATTCGTGTACCACCAACTGGGTATCACTATCTTGGTACCACCATCTAGGTACCACTATCTGGGTATCACAAACTGTTCAATAAAATTTCTGTTTTTTGGGTACCACCAACTAAGTAAGGCTGCCTGGGTACCTCAACCTTGGTACCACTACCTAGGTACTACTACCTAAGTACAACACTTTCTTGTGTGTCACATTTTTTGGGTGTCACACTTCCGGAAACATTTAAATCAGCGGGTACAAAAATTCAAACAGGTAAACCATAAAAAGTGTGACACACATAAAAGTGTGACATACATAAAATTGATAACAGAGAATCCTATCGAAATACTATATGTAGAAAAATGTGACACACTAAAAAATGTGACACACAAAAAAGTGTGACATACATTTACGAACATTTAGCGTTACAGAGAAACCGATGAAAATACTATATGTAGATAGATGTGACACATAAAAAAGTGTGACATACATTTACGAACATTTAGCGTTACGGAGAAACCGATGAAAATACTATATGTAGATGTGACACATAAAAAAGTGTGACATACATTTACGAACATTTAGCGTTACGGAGAAACCGATGAAAATACTATATGTATAGATGTGACACACAAAAGTGTGACATACAAAAAAGTGTGACACACTAAAAAATGTGACATACAAAAAGTGTGACATACATTCACGAACATTTAGCGTTACGGAGAAACCGATGAAAATACTATATGTAGATGTGACACATAAAAAAGTGTGACATACATTCACGAACATTTAGCGTTACGGAGAAACCGATGAAAATACTATATGTAGATGTGACACATAAAAAGTGTGACATACATTTACGAACATTTAGCGTTACGGAGAAACCGATGAAAATACTATATGTAGATGTGACACATAAAAAAGTGTGACATACATTCACGAACATTTAGCGTTACGGAGAAACCGATGAAAATACTATATGTAGATTGGCGAAAAAGCTAAAATGTGTAAATTTCTTGACAATGAAATAAATAAGAAAAGTCCCGAAATTTTTTCGATTTTCGGGACCGGGACCGGGACTTTTACTCTGAAAGTTCGGGACCACCGGGACGGACTTTGGCAAAAAATTTCTTCGGCGGGACGGGACTTTCGGGACCGTCCCGTCCCGCTTCCATCACTAATGCACACATACTTCTAGGGTCAAAAACTATCGAGCAATCGATTTCAACCATTTCCAGCACTGCTTCACTGTTTGATAGCTCAATTGAAAGCCCAGAGTCTTGGCTACATTTCAGTGTATGAAACCTGTGACGTAGAAAAACGTTAGCAAATAAAAATCAAACCAGACAAAGAAAAACCACAAACCCATCGATTTTCGAAAATTCAGCCTTTTTTAACCTCTAAAAAAGATCCAGTAACTGTGAAACACTGCGCAGTTACTGGGGGTTTTTTACTGGGGTTTCCGGTTAAAATACCTAAAACATGAAAGGCTCAAATCGAAAACACCCGTCAAAATCATTAAATCTCCCGTCAAAATCATTAAATATCCCGTCAAATTTTTAAAAGTTCTCGTTCTCGGTGAATACTTTTCAAATTTCTTATTTTTTTTACATTAGCATGTAGCCCTGAATTTCTAGTTTCTGATAAGCTATCAACTAGCTTGATACAATTTCGAAAAGTGGTAGAACAATTCATTTTGAAAAAGGTGTAGTTTTAAAAAACTCAATTTTTCTCCCATTTTTCAAAATTTTACCAAGCTAGTTAATAGCTTATCAGAAACTAGAGATTCAGGGCTACATGTTAATGCAAAAAATAAAAAATTTGAAAAGTATACACCGAGAACGAGAACTTTTAAAAATTTGACGGGAGATTTCATGATTTTGACGGGTGTTTTCAGGTACAGCATAACATGAAATGAAGATTGTGTTTACAAGCCGGTTGAAATTTGTCTCGCGACTTTTGTCTCGTTGGAGTCTGAGGAGGTCTTTAAAAATTAAGTCTTGTCAAATTAAAGTTAAAATTAAAGTTTAAATTAAAGTTAAACTAGGAACAACAGGCGCCTATCAGCGCCTGTATCCTATTTTTAAATTTTAAAAAATATCAATTCATCTCACACTCTACTGTTTACCCGTTTCTGTGTACCCCCGTCTCTCCTGGCTACCCTTTTTGAGGGTACTCTTTTCCTGCCTTCAAAGTTCCCGCTCACTCTTCTCTCCCGATACTTTACTGGTGGTTTGGGGGTATCCAGGTAGTTAAGTCTCCATTCTGGTTGTTTCCGTCGTGCTTCGGGCTCGGTCCTGGGCTGGTGCTGGTCACTGTCCTGTCCGGCCCTATACTGAGGGTCCAGGCCCCATCCTGCTGATTGAGGGCTATTCACGTAGTTTAAGCAACATCCCGTGTGCCCACGTCACTTGGACCTCATCCTGATGGTTTAGGCCCTATTTGGTGGTGTGAGCCACATCCTGGCGATTCGGGCCCGGTCCTGGTGGTTAAGTTACTTTCCTGGTGTTTCGAGCCCATCATGGTGGTTGGGCA
Organism: Ditylenchus dipsaci; assembly: GCA_004194705.1. Lineage (NCBI taxonomy): Eukaryota > Metazoa > Nematoda > Chromadorea > Rhabditida > Anguinidae > Ditylenchus > Ditylenchus dipsaci. The sequence continues at coordinate 317,377 of SADC01001309.1, read as the reverse complement.
GGGGGGTTGCGGTACCTACGTCGTTTGGGCCCCATCCTGATGGTTCAGGCTGTGGTGTGAGCCATATCCTGGTGGTTTGAACCCGGTCCTGATGGTTCGGGTACTTTGCTGGTGGTACGGGACTTATACTGTGGTTCTAACCCCATCTTGGTGGTTTGGACCTCACCCTGAAGATTTATTTGTAAGAAGCACGGGCTTAGGGTATTAAAAGTTGTTTTTTTGAGAGGACTGGAATTGAACATGCACCAACTAACAGTTTTCATGTCGAGACAAATACCATTATTGCGCGAAACTTTCAAATTTTAAAGTAAAAAGGTGTTCAATGAAAAATGGATTTCATGAAAATGGGCATATGCCCCTCTTAAAGGGGCATGCCCGTGCCCGACACGGAGAAAAGGCGGGGACCAGCACTTTTTTTCTTTCTCGATCAAGTTTTACATGCATACGCATTCAGATTTTTTAAGTTTTCTGCCTAGTTTTTAAAAGTACACAGCCCCTTAAAATTCAAAAACATAATCACTTTTGAATTTTTGCGCCAAATAGAAAAAATTTAAAAATTGACTGAAATGTTGAAGCTTGTAATCCATGTAACCTGAGGTTTGTTTCTGATTTTATTTTTATTTATATCGCATTAGTTTATTTGCAAACGGTTCTTCACATCAAGAGCATTAATAAAAAGCCATTACTCGCCCGAAAACACGCAAATTTTTGAGATGACAGTAGTTTTTTTGGAATATATGCCAAAAAAATTCATCTGGTTTTGCAACTGTAACTGGCCTGATATATTTAGCTACTTTTCAAACCTCAAAAAGGAGGCTGAGGCCTTTTAGAGGAGTAAATTTGCTGCATTTTGGTAAAAAAGAGGTACGCAAAAAATGCAAATTTAGGGTGTTTTATGCAAAAGTTAGACAGAAAACGCAAAAAACCCTAATTTTACTCGGAAAAATGCCAGTTGTTTGCTTTCAACGGTCTCTAGTTTCTAAAATAACAACTTTACAAAAATCTGCTCAATTATTCTTGTAGCTGAATGTCTGGGCTATCTTTTGGTATATAGATTATTGTGAAAAGACTGTTGATTTGCACTTTTCGTCTGTCGTTTACGTTGTCCAATTTTTTTTTGTATTTTCAGGTGGTTCAATGGTGCAAACGTGACGTGCTTCTGTGGTGCAAAAACAGCAAATAACAAAGCAATCTGTTGCGCGGAGAACTGTGGAAGCAACAATGACTATTGTGGAAGCAAAAAGAGTGAAAAAAATCTAAAACAGATGACTCAAACAGGTCAGTTTTTATGTGATAGATGTTTTGGACTAAGGTAGTGCCTCAACCGCTTATAGTGTCTCCATGTTACCACATGATTTTTAACGTGTTCGTCCTTCAGATATTCACTAGCTCTGCAGTCTGCTGAAGTGTTTTGTCTGAGCAAATGACTGCTAGAGTAGGGCAGATCGTGTCGATGAAGTGTGCCAAGGATGTCGTCAATGCTGGAGCTGAAAAGACTGTATATGCTCAGGTCGGGCTTGTGTGAGGCTTTCTGCTTTCCCAGGTTATGTTCTCCTGAGTTCGTTCGGAGCGTGTGGAGCTTTTATTCTTTGTTTTCAGCGCCTGATAATGCATGCAATCGTCTTCTGGAAGCTTTCTTATCGTGCGCCGTCCGTTAGGAAGAAGTTTTGGAAGTGCTTCTTCTGTCCGAGTGCTGATGGCTCGCTCAAGAAACAGGCTGCGTCGAAAAGAACGTGTTCCTCCGTCAGTATCAAGAAATAATTATTCTTTCTCGTTATTATTATTGTTTTTCTCCGCTAATTTAATAGAATTTGTCGTTTTCAGACGAATAAAGATAGAGTTTTGAGTCTTTTTGAGACAGTAAAAGCCGTTAAAAAGCAAATCTTTGCGATAAAAGCGTTGAATTGCACATTTTCAAAACTGTAGAAAGAAACAGCATAACATACCGTATATCTTCTAATAAGGCCCCACCTTCTATCGAGACCATACCTTCTAATAAAGCCCACTTCTTTAGAGGTGTTAAAAAATAAGGCCCAACCTCAAAAAAGGCCTAATAAGGCCAAAAATAAATATTCTAATAAGGCCCCACCTTCTAATAATGCCCACCTCCAAAGAGGGGTTGAAAAATAAAGCCCCGTGGGTCCTTATTAGAAGATATACGGTATGCGCTTCTAAATTTGAATTTTGCAAAAAATTCTTAAACCGTTAACTTTTAACTAGGATTCAAATTCAAGTGGCCGTGAAATTTAAAAAAAACATGCTGCAAAAAGTTTTTTTCAAAAACTCTTGGCGTTTTGTTGTTTTGAAAGTGATTATGATTTTGAATTTTAATTAAGGGCTGTGAGTAGTATAGGGTCATTAATATTAGATTTGACGCAAAACGAATGAAAAATAGAACGATTCAAAAAAAATTGCTGGTATTCAGTACATTTAACCCCGCCTTAACTTTTTGAAACGCACGGGCATGCCCTTTAAAACGCGTATTTTCATACGATCTTTTTTTAAACGAAAGCTGACATTCTGAGGAACACGATGATCTTACCCGCAAAAAGTATTTCCCCTTCTACGACCATTTTGGGCCTTCGAAGTCAAAATAGCGTTACCCACCACCCACACATGCCAAATACTATACAGAGATTAAATGATATCAGTCTCATTAAAAATTAAAGGTGTCCAAGGGTGGGATCGAACTAATGATTTGAAGCGAAAAGGCCCTTTTCGCTGGGCAATACTTTTTTTAGGTCACAGATTCACTTTTTTATTTGTCACAGATTTCCTCTTTTCTGTCACAGATTTGATTCTCGACACGAAATCAGCAATTTTTAATTTTTTTTGTCATTATTGTGTGAAATTCAGGGGTGGGCAAAGACCAGATGGCTCAAGACTCACTCCGGAATGGCCAAAAGGCCAAAATAATTGGTTTTGGGGGTATACTAGAGAAGGAGTAAAATTTCTGAGAAAAACCGATTGAGCGGATCAGATTTCGGGTCCGATGGGCTTAATCGCTCAGAATTCCAGGTTTATGGTGGTCTTGAGTGGTTCAGGGTGGAGTTGTGGGCGATTAAGTCCATCGAACCCGAAATCTGATTCGCTCAATTGGGTTTTCTCAAAAATTTTACTCCCCCTCTAGTATACCCCAAAAAACCAATTATTTTGGCCTTTTGGCCATTCCGGAGTGAGTCCTGAGCCATCTGGTCTTTGCCCACCCCTGAATTTCACACAATAATGACCAAAAAAATTTAAAAATTGCTGATTTTGTGTCAAGAATCAAATCTGTGACAGAAAAGAGGGAATCTGTGACAGAAAAAAGTGAATCTGTGACAAATCAAATCTGTGACAGAAAAAAGTGAATCTGTGAAAAAAAAAGTTTTGCCCCTTTTTGCTGTGTACAATTTTTTAAAGAAAAAGATAAATTGTGAACAAAACACCAGAGCTTTTTACAAACAAAAGGTTCAAACTAGTGTTGGGATTTTGTCCGGACAAATAGAAAAGAAATCGAAGAAGAAAAATATGAACATACAGTCGACTCTCGATTTAAGGACACCCCGAAAAGTTCGTTCCCTCCTAGGGTCCGACACTTTTTTTAGCCCGATTTTTGAAAATTTTCACAGTTTTGTTTTGACAGTCATGGAAGCCCAGTTAACCTTCAGTACATTTAACCAGAGTTGGCGATTTGGCTCTCACGAGCCACAAAATATGGTACAAATCGCAGAACTTGCATGACATATTGCTCGCGAGCTATTCAGCTCGCAGACAATAAATTTGGCTTGCATTTTGTTCGCAACCTTTTTATTTTTCGAGAGCAAGAGGCGAGCCAAATTCTTGTGAGCCATTTGGCTCGCGAGCTGTTAAACAGTGTTTTTATTCGTATCTTAATTGGCTCAGAGCTTGAATTACTTGGCTCAAATTAGTGCAATTATTTGTTTTTTTGTATTTTATTTTTTGCGCGAATATTTTATTTGAACTTGTTGTTGTTTTTTCGGTGCGTGTACGTTATGTTAACTGCGTCCGGATCCGGACGCAGTTAACCACGGCGTGTCAAACACGTCGAAAGGTGGGATCGACATTGGCGTTATGTCATGTAGCATTTTGAATTTGACCTTATTTTTCGGGATCAGGACGAAAGGTCCCCGGCCGAAAGGTCCGTGCCAAAAGAACTTCGGCCAAAAGGTCCCCGGCCGAGCTTTTGACTGAGTTGGCAGTTTATTTTCTTATAGTAACTAGGGCATGGGTTACAACAGAATAAGGATTGAAAGGCTTCGCGTTTGAACTGCTTCTAGGGCTAGCGCATTTTTCAATTATTAAAAATAATGATTAAATGACTCCTAAGTAACTATTATAAGAGTGTTACAAGAGCACCTTGTTATAAGAGTGCTTGTTATAAAAGCACCTTGGTCCGTCGTCGATGGGAGCTTTTGTGTTAAAAGTCACTCTTAATATAAGAGTATCTCTGATACAAGAGCATCTTTGATCGATCCGATTGGTGCTCTTTCCATTGGTGCTCTTTGTTCACCGAGTCGAAGATCACTTCCAATGCAAACACATTCCTGTCCTGTCATGGTCACAAGTGTCCCACCGTTGTACGACATAATAGACATCTTGAACGCTTTTGAGAGTCTTCCAGAAGACTAAAAAAATTAAGATAAGTAAAACCATGACCATGAATTTCAGGAAAATAGACAAAAATATAAAAAATTCGCATGAGGATTGCGTAGCACACGTCTCATATACCGCACTCAATACGATAGAAATTTGAATTTGAATTTGAATTTTTTAGTCTCACGCATTAAAGTGGTCCCCGTTTTTTTGGAAATTCGAATTTCGCCGTGTCGGGCACGGGCATGCCCCTTTAAAGGACCATGAAACATGATAAGCACAGCAATTTGGAATTTTAAGTTCGCGCGGGACCACAATAATTTTGTCAACAATGTTTTCGAATTGCTTTTTGTTTGCATGTAATTTTTTTCAAAATATAGAACCGTTTACTAGTATAAGCAGCCCATATTTAGCTATCAAAATATTTATTTATTTTATAAATTTTAACAATTTAACACACTTTGAATCATTATTTTAACCAAGAGCCGCGCGCTCTCTAAATTCTATTCAGGGTTACAGTACTCAATTCTGTGCAGTTTGGATCCTTCCGGAAGATCTTGGGAGAACCAACCTCGATGGGCGGACCGCTGACTGATTCCAGACATCCAGACGCTGTGATTAGAGAGCACCTCCAGGACCACTATATAAACAGTGGATTTCCCCTCCGGAGCTTATTTTTGCTTGATGGCACCCAGCTCTTCAGTTTTCTCTCCCATTTTTGTCCCCGTTTCTGTTCCGCGTTTTGTATAGATACACCACGCGTGTATGACCATGTAGAAATCGCACCATGTGTGCGGAGCCCCGTGTAGTTTGTATCTGTGTATGCTCCGAGCATTTATGATCTAGAGGAGCTCCCCATGTACCCCCATTATGTTGAAATGTAGTGTATTTCGTAATACTTGCTTACGCATATACCCCTGTGTGTTGAAATCCTGTGTTGAAATACTTATTTACTCCATATCTGACTCATATATTTCGTAATATGAGTGTACCCCTATACCCCCGTGAATGCTATTTATTTTGATTGTAGTTGGTATTTTAATACGAAGGTTTAATTACCCAAATTTGAGGTGTGTGACATAAATAAAATTTGGACGTTTAATACCTGATACATTCACCCGAGCAGAACCACAGCACATCGGGAAAACTAGGAGACCCGAGTGACTGATTATTGACGCCCTAGGAGAACAAAAAGACCTAATGCATCGGCCCAGGGGGAGCAAGGAGACCTGCGGCAATAAAGACTGAAGTATATTTGAGCCGTACCTGACCATTCCGATAGAACGGTGTAAATCGGTCCCTGGTATAGAAGGCCCTAGCTTAAGAGTAGGCAGGGGCCTATGTCACTAATTGAAGATTGGGAAAGTTTCCATGAAAAATTGGAAAATGGAAAGTTGAAAATGGAAAGTGGAAAATGGAAAGTGGAAAATTTCCACTTTTCTGTGTCACTAAGAAATTTTCCACTTTCCAATTTTCCATGAAAAGTGGTAAATTTCCACTGTCCGAAAAACTGGAAAATAACGCTGACGAACACTCAAAAACATCCTTTATTCGGCTAGACTTTACTTGCCCCCCCCCCCACGGCTGACCCACTTTCGAGGTGAATTTTTAAAAACCGATTGCATATTCGTGTTTCTCGACCCCGATTTTCACAGGAAATGATCATCAGATTCTGTGAAAGTGAAAATTTTTTTTTGGGATTTGCCTTGGTCCCCCAAGGTAAAATTTTGGAAAAATTTGAAAAATAAATATTTTTTAAATTGGCGCCTTTGAATTTTAAAGGATTAAGGGCTGTATTGGGAGGGGAAGGGAATAGAAGAGGACCACTAATCATACAGGGCCCACTAACAGAAGATGTTGAACACACTTTTGAATACTGGGCCTACCGCATAAATAAACTCTGGTATGCATGCTTTTTCATGCATCCAGAGTCACTTTCGAGTGATTTGTGACTAAGGTATGTGGGTGTGCGCATCTCAACTCCAAGCCCCTGCGCCCCTGCGCCCCCTGTGCCCGCGAAGGGGCGCAGGGGGCTTGAGAGTTAGAGATGCGCGCACTCACTTACCTTAGACATGATTCCGAGAAGTACTCTTGATCAAAAAATGCGTATAGAGTCTCTTTTTGCCACGGCCCAGTTGAAAAACATGGTGAGGCAGTCGAAGAATACGTATATTTATACTTTTCTATTGTTCTGCCATAAAGGTGGCCCCTTATTCCCTTCCTCTCCCAATACAGCCCTAAATCCCTTTAAAATTCAAAAGGCGCCAATTTAAAAAATATTTATTTTTCAAATTTTTCCAAAATTTTACCTTGGGGACCAAGGCAAATCCCAAAAAATTTTTTCACTTTCACAGAATCTGATGATCATTTCCCGTAAAAATCGGGGTCGAGAAACACGAATATGCAATCAGTTTTTAAAAATTCACCTCGAAAGTGGGTCAGCCGTGGGGGCCAAGTAAAGTGTACCCTTTATTCAATCAAAACAGCAACCCTCCCCAATTTAGACCAACTGGTCGTGAACCAGGTGTCGACCACTTGGACCAATTATTTTTCTTTTTTCGAGTCTTGAAAATTTTTTTCTGCACTGATTCGAGCATGCTGAAGATGGTTTGACAGTGGTAAATTACGTTTTATCAAGAAATTTTGATTTATCGCTAACGAATGAGTTTGATGATCAAGAATTAGCGATAAATCAAAATTTATTGATAAAACGTAATGTTACCACTGTAAAACCATCTTCAGCGTGCTCGAATTAGTGCAGAAAAATTGTTTTGGAACCCGAAAACGAAAAAAATATTTTGATCCAAGTGATCGACCACTTGGTTTCTTGCATGGATTCTCAGGGGTGATCTAGAGGCTGCTGGATCGATTTTTGAGGTCACAGGCTCAAATCCTGGTGATAACAGACATTATTGTTTCTTAAAAAACAATTATAAACTCAGTGACTCAGTGTGAGTAGGGTAACCACTTGGCACATTCTCTGGAGTCTGGACCATTGAAACCAAGTGGTCGTCCACTTGGATTAAAGTTTTTTTACGTTTCGGGTTCCAAAACCTGTTTTCTGAACTGATTCGGGCACGCTGAAGATGGTTTGATAGAGATAAAAAGACTTTTTCTCGAGTATTTTTTGAGTTTCAGGCAATAATTGATTTTACCGAAATTAATTACTGCCCAAAACTAAAAAATACCCTACAAAACGGCATTTAACCACTGTCAAACCATCTTCAGCATGTCCGAATTAGTCCAGAAAACAGGTTTTGGGACATGAAAAACGTAAAATAAAATTTGAATAAAATTTCATTTTTAGACCATCCAGCTGGATATCCACCTGAACAATGGGTACCTACCCTAGGTTTCATAGTTTGAGTCACCAAAATTACAATTTTGGTATTGTCCAACCATATTCAGCGTGAAATTTTGCGTAAGAAATTATGGTTTACAATCCCATGTAAAAAAAACTGATATTTTCGAAATTTGGAGGCAGATGCCCCTCAGAACAAGTATCGCCCTATTATAGTGCTGTGGCTAGCGAAATACGACACAAAAATTGTTACAAGCGGCTCGAAAAACAGCTTAGATACAAAAGAAATTGCGATACGAAAACTTTCCAAAAATTTGTAGACCGTAGCCTTAAGCCCTGTTTCCAATGATCGGATTTTCCTTTCACTCTCACTCTCAGTCTGCCTCGCACTTTCACTCTCACTCTCAGTGTGTACCCAACAGGAAAAATTGCCTTTCAGTCTTACTTTCACTCTCACTTGCACTCTCACTCTGACTTTCAGTGTACCCAATGAGTTTTTTTTGACTCTCACTCTCACTTTCAGTGTATCCAAAGACTTTTTTCAGTCTCACTCACAAATTTTCGGGAAGGAGAGAGATGTGCCATTTTAGATTGTGTCGAATCAAATTGTGCCTTTTTGGTTTGTGCCCTGCAGTTTGTGCCCTTTTCAAATTGTGCCAATTCAATTTGTGCCTCTTCTGTTTGTGCCATTTCAAATTTTGCCTATGTATTTTGTGTCACGATTTTGACTAATTTTAGCTATCAAAATAACGTAATTATTTCCAGAAGGCTCCCAATTCAAAATCGTCCATGACCAGCACTTTGGGTCAAGCGATCATTTCACAGTTGCGCACAACAAAAAAAATTTTTCACGTTGTTCGGGTTACAAAACCTATTTTCTGGACTAATTCGGGTATGCTGATGATGGTTTGACAGTAGCAAAATAACATTTCTCGGGTATTTTTTTAGTTTTATAGAATAACTGATTTTGGTAAATCAATTATTAGCTAAAACTCAAAAAATACCCGAGAAAATGTTATTTTGCTACTGTCAAACCATCTTCAGCATGCCTGAGTTAGTCCAAAAAACAGGTTTTGGAACATGAAAAACGTAAAAAAAAATTTAAAAAATTTTCGATCCAAGTGGACGACCACTTGGTTTTGTTGTACCCAGGTGGTAGTACCCAGGTTGGGGACTCAGGTAGTGCAGTGGTACCGGGTAGTAATGTTCTTGTCTTGTAAAGGGCTTTTAAAATTTAAAATGTTTTTCTATGATCCAACCTCAGTTCTACTGGATAATCCATACACCAACCAAACCAAGTGGGCGACCACTTGAATCAAAATTTTTTTCACGTTTTTCATGTTCCGAAACCTGTTTTCTGGACTGATTCGGGCACGCTGAAGATGGTTTGACAGTAGTGAAATCACGTTTTATCGAGAAAGTTTTAAGTTTCAGGCAATAATTGATTTTACCAAAATCAATTATTGCACAATACTCGAGAAATACCACACAAAACCATAGTTTACCACTGTCAAACCATCTTCAGCGTCCCCGAATCAATCCTGAAAACAGGTTTTGGAACGCGAAAAAGTAAAAAAAAAATTTTGATCCAAGTGGTCGACCACTTGGTTTGGTTGCTTCAGACTAAAAATATAATGAGGCTTGACTTGCCTAGGTAGGTTTATGTGAAGAAACATACCAGGAGATACAAAGAGAGAAAAATAAATAAAAAAAGTCGAAAATTTTTACTCTCAGTCTGCCTCTCACTCTCACTCTCAGTCTTTTTCAGTTTCAAGTCTTATTAAAGTTGCCATTCACTCTCACTCTCAGTCTGCCTTTCACTCTCACTCTCACATTGGGTACACACTGAGGGTGAAAGTGAAAGGGAGAGTCAAAGTCAGAGTGAGAGTGAAAGAATTTTCGTGTACCCAATGAAGAGTGAGAGTGAGAGTGAAGGTAAAATCCGCTCATTGGAAACAAGCCTTTAGTCATCAATTTTCCATGGAAAATTTTCCAATTTTCCACTTTCCATTTCCAATTTCCAATTTTCAAATAGTGACACATAAATGGAAATTTCCACTTTCCACTTTCCATTTCCAATTTTCCACTTTCCAAAATGTTAGGCCCAAAATGGGCCTATTTGGGCCTATTCAGGCCCCATGGGCCTATTAGTCCCTTGAGCCTATTTAGGCCCACGGCTTGTCTTGAGCCTATTTTAGTCCCAAGTGACTATTAGTCTCTTTGTTTTAAGTGTTATAATTGACTCAATTTCACTTGATTTCACGCTTTAAAATTAGGGTGGTACGGTTACGGTTAATTTGGCCCTACCCGGTTTTCGGTTAACCGCTTTTTGGGGTACCCGGTTTTCGGTTACGGTTTATCACCAGTACCCGGTTAACCGACCCGGTTTTTCCGGCTTTTCAAATTTTTCGCAAATTAGTCCTAGACGTTGAAAATTAATGTAAATTTTTTGAAACACAAATAAATCTAACTTTTTGCAGACCTCATATACCGTACCTTATTTATTAAACCCTTATGGGGGATTATTTTTCAACCGTCAAAAAGTGTCTCAACTCTGTCATCCTAGCTAAAAAAAGGAGGGATGGGGGATTATTAGAGAAAAGTTAGTTAGTATTTGGATTTGAAGGAAAAGCAAAGAAAAGGCATGGCTTCACATGATAAAAAAAGGGCCAAAATTTTTAGTCAAACAGCTACGGGTAACTCCAGAATAGGGGCATATTCACCCAAATGACTTGAAAAGTCGAACGCTTGTCTTTTTTTATCTAAAATTATGGTAAAAAAAGGTATGCACCCAGGTGGATTCGAACCAGCACCCTCTACATCACCCATTAGAATCGCTCAAAACTCCATCCAGAGTGACCAAACCAAGTGGTCGGCCACTTGGATCAAGTTTGGCCATCCAGGTGGACACCCAATTGGGGAGGGGTTAATGTAGAGGTTCATATACAAGTCACCGAGGTTACTGGTTCGAGTCTCCTTAAACGTAAACTTAATTTTTAAACTCCATTTTTAGGCCATCCAGGCAGATACCCACCTGACCAGGAGGTACCTACCCCAGGAGTTGGGTTAGGGTGGGTCGATTTTCGGGCCATGGTTTGATGTGGTTTAGATACAATCTGAAATTTTTTGGAAAAAATGCAAAAAATTATCAATTATGTCAATAAAGTACAGAAAAAAATCAGAATGAAAGTCTTATAAAAAATATTGCACCGGTAGCCTTGCTGTTTGAGTCAAAATCTTGGCCCAATTTGCATTGGCCCGATTTGAAATTGGCCCAATTTGAATGTGGCCCAATTTGCATTGGCGCAATTCGATTTAGGCCCAATTTGCATTGCCCCAATTTGAATGTGCCCAATTTGCATTGGCGCAATTTGATTTTGGCGCAATTTGAAATGGCGCAATTTGCATTGGCGCAATTCGAAAGGGCCCAATTTGAAAAGGGCCCAAATTGAATTGGCTTAATTTGAAGTGGCCCATTCTTCTCCTCCCCTAAAGGGTAGAATCGAAAAGTTAGGCTTTGAAAAAGTATAAATGATAAAATAAATATGAAAATGTCAAGCAAATAAAATTTTGGTTTAATTTTATTCATACTTTCGAAGAAAAACACACTTTTTCTCATCCTTATTCTGAAGCACTGTTTTAGGTATTTTTTTAACAACCCCACTAAAAGAGTTTCGAACTGAAAGTTAAGAGTTTTCAAATTTAAGGTGCGAGAAGGCATTAAAAATCTTCAGCCATTAATGACAAGACTTTAAACTGTTTTTACACGCCAAAATACTACTTTCCTGTGAAAATTAATAATTATCGTGACATTGTCGAATAAAAGTCGACAATTTCACGCAGATCACTGCCTTTTGACTACAATGAATCAAGTTGAATAAAAATAGCCGAAAAAATTGGTCCTGAAAATTTTGTCTGATCTGTCGTCAAAAGGGGTCTTCCGTATGACATTAACTAATTAGAACATGAAAAATATACAATTTAAACAGTTGCTATTAATTTTCGATACGCCATTTTATCTAGTGCTTAAACCGGAAAACCGGATTCTGACTTACCCGGTTTTCGGTTAACCGGTTTTTTTAGTACCCGGTTTTCGGTTCCGGTTAATTAGGCCAAACCCGGTCCGGTTCGGTTAACCGACCGGGTCGGTTAACCGACCGTGAACCACCCTATTTAAAATGACAAAAAAGCCACAAGACATCTTTCAAACTTTTATTCTTGTCTATCCAGATTTTTTAATAACCACAATTATCATGAACTTGCTTTTTATCGGAGCAAACTACTTTGTCTTGTAGTATTCCTGGTTTCGCTTAGAGCAATTTGATACTGGAATGTTTGATTGTCCTGAGAGCACATCCTCGTGCAGAATTTCGCGTTAAGTCAATTTTGACTTGAAACTCATATTATGCATGAGAAAGCCTGATTTTGGACACCGGATGCGAGTTCAGCATGTTTGATGTGCTTAGAAAACTGCCCTTAAACATAAGAACTTGGTGACCAACTTCGAATTCTGCTCAACACAAAAAAAAATCAAATACAAATTTTTCGAAATTTAAATAATTTTTGTCTTGAGCGGAATTCAAAATTTGTCAGCAAGTTCGCACGTTTAAGGGGCTATAAGTGGTTCGCGCCCTCAAAATGCTCATTTACGCCCTCAAATTAATTATTTACGCCCTCAAATGTGAAAATTGATTAAAATGCTTATTCAGCCCTCAAATTACTCATTTACGCCCTCAAATTCCTTTTTATGCCATCGAATCGATCAAAATGCTTATTTTGGCCATCAAGCTGCTCATTTATATCTTTAAACTTATGCAACGAGTTGTAAATCAAAAGACGGACTTGTCTCTAGTTGCTTAAAAAGGGATGGACCTTGATATACACATCGCCTAGGTCATAGGTTCTAATCCCCCTGGGTGTACATCTTTTTTTAACACATTTTTAGTGAGTTCACTGACTTTTCTGTTAGCAACTGCCACCAGAATTCAAGCGTCTTGACACATATGACCGTCAAAATATAATGAAAACAGCTGAAATTATACGTACCTATGTTTATATAGCCTAACATCTGCCTATTTTGTTGACTTTTCAAGGGTTTGCTTACTTTTTAGAGTGGCCATTAGGTGAACGTTTTACTAACGAGAAAAACTAAGCAAAAAATGTAATGGTTTAAGAACTTTATTTGCCGTACTCAACAATAAAAATTATCCAACAATTTAATGACCTGACAAGAAGTATAAAGCACGCCTAACTTTTTTTTTTCTTCCTGGAGCTCGGCGTCTCTCCAGTGGTCGGACAAGTTTTTTTTATCAGCAAAAGAGAGTGCTTGTAATGCTCACCCTCGATGCCTTCAGGGCAGCTGCAGCGGATTATACCTGGGTAAACAGGTGAATGATCGAGTTGATAAAAGAAACTACGGAGAGTCTAGTACGATCCCTAAACAGATTGGAGTTAGGTTGCTTCATTTATTGAAAAATGTGGATTACCAGCTGGAGAATTTGAACTGCGGGTCTTCATTTTGCTTAGCCTGCTGTAGCTCTGTCCAGAGTTCTTGAAGATCTTGCTCTTCGGCACAGTTTGAAGATCGGATCAACCATACGTAATCACCAACCAGCATGAAAGGTCTCGCAGCTTCTCCATTGCTTTGCGCATGTTACTTTTTGGATCGCTCGGGATTGTCGGCAATCGAGCTGGTCTCTAAATTTTCATTTCAACAGCTTGAATTTACATAAAAGCTTACCTGACGTTCCAGATCCTTGCTCCATCCGCGCAAGAGTTGCACCACCAAAAGAATGAATCGAGACAAACCGAGGCACTCGTGGTGAGTGTAGTCATCCTTAATCATCTTGTTTGTCCCTTCGAGGCCGTTGTTCGTAGTGATGAACGGCATTCCAAATCCGGTAGCATGTCTGTAGATCCACCCACGGTAGTCATCTCGAAGAAGCCAGGATCGGAAGAATTTCAAGCACGCAGTCGAAAGACGTTCGATTCCACTTCACTTTGCAGCCCAGTGTCGAGAAATAGTTTTGCTGCTAAAGAAGTTGTCTAAGATATTTCTAGATTGATAGACGTTAGAGCTTACCTGCCTCGAATTCGTAAATATTGGTGGCAACCGGACAAAACCGGATTTTAAAAGTATCTGTCGCGCGACAAAACCGAATTTTAAAAGTATTTGTCGGACGACAAAAACGACTATTTCCGGATTTGTCGCGCGACAAAACCGACTTTTTTCCGGATTTGTCGTGCGACAAAACCGACTTTTTTCCGGATTTGTCGTGCGACAAAACCGACTTTTTCCGGATTTGTCGTGCGACAAAACCGACTTTTCTAGTTTTATAATTCTTCATGTTCGACTTGAACGTAGTCACCAACTCGGCCTTTTCGGTCATAATCAGCATAAATGAATCAAAAACACTCATTTCCGCTTTATCAACTTTATTTACCTAACCATTTGACAATAATAACGACCAAAAATTTGAAAATAACATGAATTAAATTATTCTTCGTCTTCCTGCTCTTCATCGTCACTCCATTCATCCACGTCTGGATTTTGGCCGTTTGCGAAGAAAAGCGCACCTTGAATCGATTTGAGGAAGTCGATCACATCTTCGTAAAAGGGCTCTTCTGTCGAACCTTCTTCTCTCATTCCAAGCTCTGACCAGACCATGCACTTGCTCTTCTGACTCTAACTGCCTCGGTCGGACTTGTCGGAACTCTTCCTCTGGCCTCTCCTCGTGTCTAAGATGCGGCAGTTAGAAAATTCGAATGAACCAAAGTAATGACTACCTGATCACAGCATGCCTTACCGATTCTTCTTCGTCCACGTGATGTTGAATGACTTTACTGCGATCAGGCTTGCCTCCGCCGGAGAAGTGGCCCTTGTACTGTCTATTTCTCTGAAAGACACTGGCCTTTGCAAGAGAATGTGCTCGTTTATGTTCCACTCATTCAAAGGAAATCATGCTGCCTTGGATTGCTCAATGACCCTTGATAGATGTAATTTCTGATCACTTCACATTTATTACAGCTGCAAAATAATAACATCAACAATGTACTAAGAAACCAGTAGCAAGGAACACGAATAAATACCAAAGATTTATAAGAAAAGTAATAAATAAGTCGTTTTTGTCGCGCGACAAATCCGGATATAGTTGTTTTTGTCGCGCGACAAATCTGGAAAAAGTCGTTTTTGTCGTGCGACAGATCCGGATATAGTCGTTTTTGTCGCGCGACAAAATATGAAAAAGTCGTTTTTGTCGCGCGACAAAAACGATGCGACAAATCCGGATATAGTCGGTTTTGTCGCGCGACAAATCCGGAAAAAGTCGTTTTGTCCGGTTGCCAATATTGGTAGCCCGAGATAGCACAGCCACATAATCCTTGATCTCTTTGACTGCATTCTCATGTATCTTTGACTTTGGCAGCTTCTTGCTGAAATAAATCATGACGTGTACATAGCGCATTTCTAGCTTAACGTTCGGCCAGATTGCTCGGCATCCTTAATCAGTCAGTAATACAATAAATGGTCACCTATACCTACCGGCAGTAATTGCTGTAAGACGGTTGTCTGGATGAGCGAACTGGTGAGATTTTGAGTAGCGGACGCGCATACGAGCCTTGCGGTCGAACTTCCCCTTTCGCTTCTTCTTCGAGTTGTAGCACACGTAGAGGTCGATAGCTTCCTTGATTCCTTCTTCAGCGTAGTCGTAGCGATAATCCTTCCCGTGTTCTTGCAAAGCATACTGGTTTTCCACTCGAAATCAGCCCCTCGCTTGCTTAGCATCTTGAGAAAACGATCTTAAAAAGAAATTGAGGGCGTAAAAAAGAAATTTGAGGGCGTAAATGAGTAATTTGAGGCCTAAATAAGCATTTTGATCAATTTTCAAATTTAAGGGCGTAAATAATTAATTTGAGGGCGTAAAGGAGCATTTTAAAGGCGCAAATGAATTTTAGCCGTTTAAGGCACATTTCTAAACAAATCAATCATTAAATCAATCAACAAATCAATCTTGAATTTGATGGCTAGGGGAAGATTGCCAAAAACGAAAATCGCCAAACGTAGGATTTCCCAAAACGAAGATTGCCAAAACGAAAATTGCCAAAACGAAAATTACCGAAAATGAAAATTGCCAAACCGAAAATTGCCAAAACGACATTCGCTTTCAGTGCAACCAGTGTGGGGAATACAGTTAATTTTAACTGGATTTTGAAAATTAGTTAAAAATAACTAATTTGAAAAATAGTTCATTTTAACTGATTTTAATTTTAGTTAAAATTAACTGAAACCCAAATACAGTTAAAAAATTTAATTTCTTTTGTCTTTTTGGTACTTTTCCATGTTTATATGCTTTTCTCGTGCTTCTCATGGTCCAAAACTTCCAGGATGACTAGTTACAGTCCCAACAGAATTTTGAGTTTAAAATGGCTTTTCTTATTTTATGAAATTTATATTTTAGGCCATACAGGAGTTGCTTAGGAGGTACCCTAGGTATTGTGGTTGGAATAAGTAAAATCGCCATTTAAGTCCTAACAAACCTAATTAATCCTAAGTCAGGAAAAACGGATAATTTTTTATTTTTTAGAAATTTTAACTTTTTGGGCCATCTAGGTGGATATCCACCTGACCAGGAGGTAACTACCTAGGTGTTGTGGTTGGGGTAGGTAAAATCGCAGTTCTGGTCCTAGCAAACCTAATTCCTTACACAATTTTGAATCAGAAAAATAGTTTTTTTTTTTCTAGATTTGGGTTGGTTTGGGGGCATTTAGGGCAGTTTGAAGGTATTTTGGATAGTTGGGGTGGTTTGGGAGGGGGAGGGTTCTGACACAATAAAAAAACCCTTAAAGTCTTTGGTACCCCCTGTTGTTTGAAAAAAGTTTCAAATCGGAAAACAAGTCTCAAAATTGAAACTTTTTTCTATGTGGGAAACGTTTCCCAAAGAATGGAAAAAGTTTCAAATTTCGGCAACGTCTCTACCCGCTGGCTCGAATCAAGCTGGGTAATATTGTAGTTGTATTGCATTAATTTTGTAACATTTTTGTCAATTTATCACCTAATCGCCCTTATTTTCTCATGTTGTTGTCCACCTGGTTTATTTAGGTGGTCCACTTGAATCATGGAGGTCTCTATCTAGTCAAAAAAATTCAGCCACTAAAACTACTCAAATTTTAGATATGTTCATTAAAACTGCTAGATACATAAAATATCTCATATTCAGGTGGTTTAGATAAACTGACAAACTTGACAAAGTGGACACTCATATGAACCAAGTGGATATCCACGTGGTGTGGTTGGTGTTGCATCTCTTTTTTAAATTGAATTTATACCACGTATTCACCGGAAACCTGTATAAAATGGACAATTGCTCTCTGTTCATAAAGGCATTCTTACCCTGCTCAGATAATAGAGACAACGGTACTAATTCGGTTTACACCCCACCCCATTTTTTATTTTTTTTTTTGCATTTGCTATTTTTGGTCGTGTTCTTGTTTTTTTGTGAGCTCGAAAATTTCTTTTCGGCAAAGCCCGGTTTAAGACCGTCCAGAGATTGATTGAAAACAACTTAGTTAGGGACTTGTTTGCACAGACTCCTTGTAACCAGAGATTGATTGAAAACTGGCACACATCGTTCTGTTTTTAAAAGTTATGTCTCAGATTTTGTTTGGCGTCGAAAGTTCAGTGGAAATGATAGTATATTTTATTTATGGTCTCAGATTGTTGAACTGTATGTATGTGAATAAATAAAATATGTTTGTCGCAACATAGAAACCGATAAACCCAAAAACTGGGGTGGGGTGTAAAACCGAATTAGTACCGAGACAACAATTATTTGACTTCAAAATTGATCAGGCTATAACCAACTTTAGCTGCCTTTCTTTTGATCCAAGTGGCAACCACATGGTTTAGTTAGCGCAGTGTTGTGCTGAGCTCACTCCGAGTGAGAATCTCACTGAGAATTCTCAGTGAGAATCTCACTCACAGCCTGTGAGGACAAAATTCAAAATTCTCACTCTCACTCACATCCTGTGAGGACAAATGCCATTCTCACTCACTCTCACTCACACAAAATATCATTCTCACTCAATTCTCAGTGAGAATTTTTGATAATTTCCGTTACATAGACGGCATCAATTCATATCATTCTTGAATTATTTCAGTCTTTATTATTTGTAAAAATAAATTGTTTACAAAGATAAGGTAGATAATTAAAATAATGAAGAGCACAAAGTAAACGTTGAGTATATTAAGTAAATAAAAAAATTACATAGCTGTAAAATAGGTATTGAATAAGATGGGTGGAATACCGTGTTTCCTTTAATAAAAGCCCCGGGGATTCTATTTTTGAATAACCGAAAATCGGAAAATTTGGAATTCGATCTCGAGATTTTCGGGTGCTCAACTAAAATATAAAAAGTGAAATAAGAAGAACTGTTAGAGTTAAGACAACAGCTTTGAAAAATATTGCTTCTGCCCTGAGATTTTTTTTAAATTTATAAAATCAACAGGGGGACCAAGCTGATTTTGGGTGCTTGTTCTTTACTCGAGTGGGGTGCTTGTTGTTAACCTTGGCCCAGTGTGAATTATGAAAATACTGGTCATAAGAGAACATTTCAGGAGTGGAAATATATTGCTGAGCTGGCATTAGAAATATTAAGCACGCCGGCGACGAGCAGCCCAATCGAACGAACTTTTCCTCAATGCGGGTTAGCAACGGCAAGACTTAGAAGTCGAACTCAATTTACTCTTTTGAATACACAATTTTTTTATATCAATTCCCGAAATTTTGCGTAATAAAAAATTACAAATTGAAAATTTCAATTCTCACTGAGATCTCAGTGAGATTCTCACTGTCAGTGAGGACAAATTTCAAAATTCTCACTCTCACTCACAGCCTGTGAGGACAAAATTCAAAATTCTCACTCTCACTCACAGCCTGTGAGGGCGAATTTCATTCTCACTCACTCTCACTCACAGGCCGAAAAATCGTCCTCAGCACAACACTGAGTTAGCGCATGGATTGTCCAGTAGAATTAAAGTTGGATCATAAATTTTAAAAGTTCTTTACAAGACGAAAATATTACTATCCGGGTACCACTACACTACCTGAGTACAACAAAATCAAGTGGTCGTCAATTTGGTGCAATTTTTTTTTACGTTTTTCATATTCCGAAACCTGTTTTCTGGACCAATTTGGGCATGCTGAAGATGGTTCGACAATAGTAAAAGAAGGTTTTGTATGGTATTTTTAAATTATTGGGAAATAATTGAATTTGCCAAAACTAGAAAATAGCTTACAAAACGGCATTTAACCACTATCAAACCATCTTCAGCATTCCCGAGTTAGTCCAGAAATAGGTTTTGGAACCGAAAAAAGTAAAAAAAAAATCTCCAAGTGGACGACCACTTGGTTTGGTCGGTTCAGACTACAAAATTTTTCAAAATGTACGAATTTGAAAAGTGTGGACCATTTTGTGTGTGTGGGCCAATTCGGTATGGATCAGTTTAGTGTGGATCGATTCGCTTAACGCCGTAAATGAATATACACCTGGACGAGGGATACCTACCTCTAATTGTGGGGATCGGTTCAGTGAACTCAAAATTTTGATATTATGAAACCTGATTCACCACATGATTTTACATTTGATAGCATGGTTGGTTTCGATTTAATTTTTTTTAAATTTCAGGCCATCCACGTGAACATACACCTGATCAGAAGGTACCTACCTGGATTTGGGGTTCGGATGGTGAAATCGCGGTTTCGGTCCTATCAAACAAGATTTACCACACAATTTCACGTCGAAAATAAGGGTTTGAATGTGGTATAATGACTGTGACTTTTCAAAGATTACTTCTAATAGTTTTTTGTACGGAGGCGAATTGTCCCAGGAGGCGAATCGGCCCGGAGGCAAATTGTCCGCGAAGCGAATTATCCTGGAGGCGAATTGTCGCGGACCCAAAAGAAAATGACTGTTGGCTGCAGATGAACACACCAGGAAAACAACAACAAAAAATCTCGGCCTGGGAAACACTCCAGCATGCCAAGCACCAACTTCTCCTCGAAGGGGGGTGTTGCGTCTTCGACGTAAGTGATGTCTACAAATTTCTTCACTTTCGCAGTCTGCGGTTTGGTGGCCTATTGATTAAGGCATTTCTCTGTGGATCCAAAGTGAGTAGGATCAAATATCCCTCCATTCCCCTTTTTCCAATTCACGAGCTGTTGGCCGTGGCCGCTCGCGACACCAGGTACCCCTACCCACTCTCGAAGTACCCCTACCCACACTCCAGGTAGCCCTACCTACTCTCCAGTTACCCCTACCCACACTCAAGGTAGCCCTACGCACTCTCTACGGGCTTTCTCAACAAACCTGTAGAAAAAAGGGTCGTAGCCTTTAGGCCCTTTTTCCACTTTTTGGCGTTCTGCCCTATGTTATATTTTAGCCACTTAGGCTTTATTTCGAAGCCATTTTGTGGTTCTTAAGACATTTTTTAGTCCGGCTAACGTGCGCTGGCCTACCCTGAGCCTAAGCCTAACCCTAAGTTAAAAAATAAGGCCTAAGTGGCTAAAATATAACATAGGGCAGAACGCCAAAAAGTGGAAAAAAGGGCCTAACGCCTCTACGCCGAAAAAAAATAAAGCAAAAACACAAAACAACTCAAACAATATTAGAAACAACTTTCCTCTTAAGACAAAAACATTGCAATTCAAAAAAGGTTAAAATTTAAATTCTCTCTAAATGACCATCTCCATACTCTTCAACAGGCCCCTAATTTAAAGTCGTCATTTTTCGCCGATCTTTTTCTTAAGAAGCTGAGATTCCGGGCTACACGGCGAATGCTGCAACAAAACTTTCTGACCCACTTAGCTCCGAGATTTTGACTCTCGAACAAAAAAAATTGAAACCGAAAAAAAATCTCGAAACCAAAATCCAAAATAACCATTCTACTCCTGAAATTCCCAGCTTCAATTTAAAAAAAATTGACCAAAAACCCAAACAAAACATATCAAACAAACTCAAAACATCAATTGTCCACAGACAGACAAACTAAACGCTCTAATACTATATAGAAGATTTGTATATTTTGAGAACCATGATTACGTGTCAAAAACTCCGATTTTTAGTGTCACAAAAAAGTCTGATATTCGTAAAAGACATCTTTGTGTGCGACGGTTTGGCGTGTTCCATAAATGATATTTTGAAATTTTTTGACTATTGTGAAGCCCTGAATGGGTAAGTGTGCATTATATGTTTTTGTTTTTATAATTCTGAATTTTAAATTTTGCTTACCGTATTCCCTCTAAAAAGAGTCCATGGGCGCTTATCTTTTAACCTCCCTCCAGCATGGGCGCTTATTAGAGCACGGGCGCTCATATTTCAACCTATCAGAGCCGACAGAGCTGATCAAGAACTACGAAACCCGCTTTACAAAACATTTAAAAAAATGTAAATATTGAGATATGGCACTTTGAACAAAATTTAGAATAACCAAATACCAATTTTTCTTCCTTTTTTTGAATTTCAGTCATTTTTAGGGTGGTTGTTTTTTTCCAAAAGGCCATATTTCAACAGTTAGATTTTTAAAAATTATTTTGTTTAATGTATTTTGTAACTCATGATCTGCCTGACAAGATTATGTGAAAATTTCATTACAGCGTTATACACTCAATCTAATCCATGGACTCTTTTTAGAGAAAATACGGTATACTTTCATTGGTTTGTATTTTTTGCGAAAAATAGAATTTTCACCGAAATGGAGGAAGGCGGGCTTATTTAAGCATGGGCGGTCATTAGAGCATGGGCGCTTATTTTCAACCTCCCTCTAGCATGGGCGCTTATTAGAACATGCGCGCTTAACACTAGAACGGTGGAGCGTACTAAAGTGTTCGTCTTGTACGAAATTCAATGCTAAACAAGTTAGGCGAAAAAAAAAATTCGAAAAAGTGCTTTTGTAAATTGGACTCGGTCGATTTTCAAAAATACCGCGAAAAAGTGGGTCATTTTACAAATCAATAAAAAAACCCAAAATTTCATAACCACTTTAATAATTTTTATAGTGGATCTGAAAGCTGAGATTCTGCACTATCTTTTGGTATGTCTGCCGTTTCTCAACAGTTTTTAAAAAGGAAGTTTAGATTATAGAAAAAACTTAGACGAAACTTTTCAACCTGACTTACAACAATCTCTCATTTTAGAGCTTTTTGCACAAGCTCTTTTTTAGCAAAGGGCTTTTACTATTCGATAAAGCGAGTGTTTTTCTGTGTGTTTTTCACTTCTGTTTTTCTGTTTTTGCTTCTGTTTTTTTGAGGAAAAAAACAGAAAAATAGAAGCGAATAATTATAGAAAACATTCCAGCTTTCCAGCGCTCCAGGAAGATCAATGGAAAGTGAAAGGCTTTTTTCGAAAGCGAAACTTATTCTTACTGACCTTCGAAAAAGTCTAACCCCTATTAATCTCAGTATGTTGCTGTTTGTCCATAATAATTTTCATTTACTGAATGTTGAATGATGGAAATATGTTTTGGTCATGCTGCAAAATAAAGATGATTTGTTACGGGCATTGCCTTTTTTACTTCTGTTTTTATGCTTCTGTTTTTTAGCAAAATACCGCTTTTCTGCTTCTGGTTTTAAAAAAAACCGGCTGCAGCCCTGGTGTGCACTATAAGTTTTTTTCTATAATTTTTTAACTTTGATTATTTGGAATAAGAGATTTAAAGTTTTGATTGTTCGTGTTTTAGAGAGTTGTAAGATTTACAAAGGCATATTTTTGGGCGATGGTTTGCATGTTCTATAAATGAGATTTTCAAATTTTGTAAGTATTTTGTAGCTCTGAATGGGTAGGTGTGCACAATGTGTTTCTTTTTGAAGTTTTCTAAAAGTTTAAACTTTTAGAAATCAATTTTCTCAATTTTTCCTAATTGTTTTTTCGAGTGGGTAGTTATGCCAGCAGAATGAGTAGGCATGTCAGAAGAGTGAGCAGGAAGAAACTCTGGTATGCATGTTTTTTCATGCATCCAGAGTCTCTTTCGAAGGGTTCGTGTCTGGGTGTCATCTAAACCCCAAGTCAGGTGATGGGTTATAGCTCGCTTTCAATGGATGTAGTGTGTCAAAGTCAGATGTCGAAGTCGGAAGTACCGTATATTCTCTATTAGAAGGCCGGGCCTTCTATTTTTCAACCCTAAAAAAGTTGGAAAAAATTTGGGTCGATTTTGAGATTTTTGCGTGCTCAACTAAAATTTTAAAAGTGGAATCAGGTGAGCTCGTGCTAACTAAGAAAACGCGAAAAACAGATTTGCGAATTTCTTTTTCTAGGCTGATATATAGGTCCTCAAGGGGGCCTTCTATTAGGGAGGGGCCTTCTATTAGAGAGGGGCCTTCTAATCGAGAATATACGGTAGTGGTTCCAATGGATGTCGAAAGTAGGATGTCTATAGTGAAGGGATGGTGGCTTAATAGACTTCCGACTTATGTACCGTATTTCCTCTAATAGAAGCACCGGAACTTCTATTTTATGGATTCCCTACAGGGGGGGGGGCTTATATTAGAGGGGGGGGGCTTGTATTAAAGGGGGGGGGCTTTTATTTTTCGAACTCGCCGCGCCGAATGCGCGGAAAAATTTTTGACGATACAAAATTTTTGACAGCGTTCAAACATCAAAAGCACTTATTCTATATTCATAGTTCACTCACTGTTTTTCTGAGTCGTTCTACCTAAATTTATTTGGGCGTATTGGAATTTCGCAGCAAATTATCTTAATTTTTCAGCAAATTTTGTTTCACTTTTTCTATTAATTTACATATACTTTTTCTGAAAGTATTAACACCATTGTGTAGCTAAAGTGTCATTTAGAGTAATAACTTTGCAGAATGTCTGAGAATAGCCTCTGGATGGCCAAGGCCAAACCACAGGGGGGACCAAACGAAAATGTGTTTTTCACATTATATATCAAACAAATTCCTATAAAAATTGAGTTGTTCTGCGTTCACAGAGTTTCGGAATTTGTCCTATGCAAAAAGATATGGCCTATTAAAAGTGTTCGAATTTCTCGACTCACCCTGTACTTTTCGAAAAAAGATTAGAAAATCAAAAAGAAAAGAGTGAGACAAAAATTTGCTCCGAAATTAAGATAATTATCTGCGAAATATCGTTATGCCTTCTTTTTATCTGACCTATGCTGCCAACTTATTTTCTTGTTCCTTAAACGTAAACCGACGTCACTTCATATCGTTCGTTGCTGATTTTCTTCCGATGATTACTGCATAAAGCGATTTTTTAAACCAACAAAATACCCGCTAAAATAGTACTCGATGTAGTTTTTGCTTTGAAATTCACTCATTCACAAGTATTCCAACGATCCAATTCGAAAGACGCGCTTGGCAAATACATAAAGGCGTTCTTTGTATCTTTTAACACGTTTAGCAACACTTATTTATCGAAAAAAAAATTGATTTTGGGGTTTATATAAAAAAGGGGGCTTATATTTTTAGGATACCCACTAGAGGGGGGGGGGCTTATATTAGAGGGGGGCTTTTATATTTTGGATGACCTCCAGAGGGGGCTTATATTAGAGGGAAGGAGGCTTATAATAGAGGGGGCTTCTATTAGAGGAAATACGGTACTTAGGTAATGCCTAGGCAGTGATCTACCTCCCAATATGGTCTGATCCACCTCCTCACATAGTCTGATCCAATCCAAACAAAGACTAGAAGGTCCCTAGGTAGGGGTACACACGTGGTGCTACTTATGGAGTGCTACTCAGCGAGGCTACTCAGATGGTGGTGCCCAGCATTAGTACTCAGGTAGCAGTGCATGGGTAGTAATTTTTTCGGTTTCTAAAGTAACTTTGCACCCATAGGGATTTGAACTAACAACCTCCTCTGTGAGTACATGAAGCAATACACTGAGCCCTCTCCTTTTCAGCATCGACAACAACAGCATAAGCAAGAAAGGGAGGTAGGTGTGTGGTTTAGCATGTTAAAATGCATATAGACTCTATATTATAGAGTCTATATGAGTATTTTTTTGCGATATCCCATGTTGAAAACATGGTAAAAGAGCCTAAAAATAGGCAATACCTTCAAATTTCTTGGCGTGTTACATTATGCACCTTCCCATTTGGGTAAAAATGTACATAACGCAAACGCACTGTTTCTTTTAAAGAGGCATGCCCGAGCGTTTTGAAAAGTTAAGGCGTGGACCAGCAAAGTTTTTGAATCGTCCCATTTTTTCCTCTATATGCGTCAAATCTGATATTGATGACCTTATGCTACTTTGTAAAACTAGGCAAACAACTTAAAAAATCAGGATGACAAGGCATATAAAAGATGTACGAGAAAAAAAACTGCTGGCCCCCGCCTTTTCTCTGTGTCGGGCACGGGCATGCCCCTCTAATGAGACTTTACTAATCAAACAGATTATTTTAACTTTATTATACAAAAGACTAAAATTACTAGAATCGATCAATAATAATTATTATAATTAATTTGTCTCAATATATTTAGCTAACAATAATTAGTTAAATTGACAATGGTAACTATCGTTTTGGCAACAATACAGTTTATAATTTGTTCTTATAAATAACAATTATATAGCCAAAGACACTAAGCACAAGATATATAGACTACTTGGGACATAAAACCTTTGGGGGCAACCGGATCACGCAAATACAACATCAGCGAGAAATCTAAGTTACTACAACGAAGAAGGTGCACATAATAAATAAATATGTATACAGCAGTATTCATGATAAATACAGAAGTGGAACAAGGCGCAATGACTTGCAATAAATTACTTACTTATTTGTTTGTGATATATGACCACTATCACCACCCAGAAAACACTTAATTTTGTTATAAATACATTTTTATGGCCTAAATTGGAGACACACTCTCTTCAAAATATGTGAACCCCTCACCAAATCCTCCTCAAATATTTAAAAATTGATGTTATTTGAACTATTTTATGATTTTTTGTGGACTAGTTAGTTTTTAGTGGTATTCTAGTTTCTAACAAGGTATTAACTGGCTTGATGTCATGTAAAAAAATAGAAAAACAACTGGTTTTGAAGAAGAAGAAAAATTAGGGCGCTACTGGCTTATACCCCCCCCCCCAAAACAGCTACTTTCTTATACCCCCCAATCCTCGGACCTACTGGCTTATACCCCCCCCCCCCAAAAATCAAGATTTTTAGGAGTGGTCAAAACATATTTTTAAGCAATAATTTCGCCATAAAAGGTCCAGAAAAGCAATTAAAATAGGGTTCAAGGGCTGTATTGGGAGGGGAAGGGACAAAACAGGGGCCACTTCTATAGTGCCTATAAGTACCAAAGAGTATTAATTCTCTTAGCGTTAAAGTCACTTTCAAACCCAGCCACTTGTTGTGCACGTAAAAGTATAAGGACTCGAAATGATCGGACCGATCAGCCGGGTGGATCCTGATGGTTGTCGTTTAACTTTTGGATGGCTGAGCCTCTGGCTCGTAGCCCCAGGCCTGAAGAGGGGGAAACCCTTTTCGGTCGTAAAATCAAAGATGTTGAACATAGTTTTGAATACTGGGGCCTACCGCATAAATAACTCTGGTATGCATGTTTTTTCATGCATCCAGAGTCGCCTTCGAGTGATTTGTGTCTAAGGTATGTGGGTGTGCGCATCTCAACTCCAAGCCCCCAAGCCCCTGCGCCCCCGAAGGGGGCTTGAGAGTTAGAGATGCGCGCACACACTTACCTTAGACATGATTCCGAGAAGTACACTTGATCATAAAATGCATATAGAGTCTATTTTTGCCACGGCCCGAGTTGAAAAACATGGTAAAGCAGCTAAAAAAAGTGGCCCCTGTATTATTCCCTTCCCTCCCAATACAGCCCATAATCCCTTTTAAACTGCTTTTCTGGTCCTTTTATGGCAAAATTATTGCATAAAAATGGTTTTTAGACACTCCCAAAAAAGTCGGTTTTTTGGGGGGGGGGGTATAAGAAAGTAGCTTTTTGGGGGGGGGGTATAAGCCAGTAGCGTCAAAATTAGTATATAAAATAGGAATAATAATATAAAAACTGATTTTTCTCAATTTTTTCTAAACACATAAAGTCAGTTTAAGACTTAAAATAAATAAAAATAGTAAAGCTACACTTTTCTTCAAAAAACTGAACAATGAAAACCGCAATAACCACCAGTTTAATTTTTTTTAGGAGAAATTCGCATAATTTGAGGAGTGTTTTTACCTACAGCCATACATTTCTTACAGAGGTGGGAATGAAATTTTTTAAGCAGTATTTTTTACAGAGACAAGTACATTTTGTCTATTTTAAAAAAGGCTCGTGAATAGAGGATGTCAAGCCAACTACAGTTTTTGAGCTGTTGGCTCAGCTAGTATCTCAAAACAATTGAGCTTTGAGCATAAAACCCGATTTTGAGCCTCCTTATCTACAATCCTACTCATGGCTTGTTCTGATCCGAACAAGACAATAATCAAAAGATGCATTCTTAGGCTATTTTCGACATGTTCTGTGAGAAAAAGTTAGTAAAGACCACCAAATAAGGTATTCAAGAACCCTCAAAAACTAAGAAAAGGTCGGTTTTTGTTATAAAATTCTTTTGGAAGGTGCCTTCCTAGTTGTTTTTTCACTTTTTATTCACATAAAAGTACATTTCACGTGTACTTGTGTAGGCAATGTGTACACACTGTAGTCAAAACGCACAAAAGAGGTCTAAACTGGTTTTCGGGCCATGACGAGATGTTGTACTCCGACAACTCTCTATAATGACAGGTTGAGTGAACTTTGGATAACTACAGTCCCGATAAGGAAGATTTAAAGGCCTGACCTCTTCCTAATCGGTGGTCCCCCGCCAATTCAAAAATTTTCCTTTGATCATTGGACTTCTGTACGGATTTTTCCGATAGGTTTCTAACAAAACTAAGCCTAAAATTTGATTTCAGGCCTAGTTTTGTTAGAAACGTGGCGGAAAAATCCGTACAGAAGTCCAATGATCAAGGGAAAATTTTTGAATTGGCGGGGACCACCGAGTAGGAAGAGGTCAGGCCCTTTAAATAAGGACAGCTCCCAATGGGCCGTATCGAATGAACGTGGGTATGAGGTATGGTATATACCCGTACCCGGGTATGGTATTTTCTCCATATCCGGTATTAAATGAAATACCCATACTCGTGAGTATATGATTCAGCAGGGTATTAAATGAACATACCCATGGGTACTTACCCATACCCTTTTATACCCTTCACGACCACCAGGGGTAAAATTTTACCCTCGGTCCAACAAACAGTATTGTCATTTTTTTCTGTAGGACTATTATATACATTCTTTAATGTAATTTTTAGGAATTTTTGAGTGATTTTCAATGGGTCACAAAATTTTTCATTCCTTCATGAACTCTTTCGAGAAAAACTTTAAATAAGGTTTTAACCACTTCTAAACAGCGTTTTTACGCAAAAAAATGATAAAGACGTTGTTTTGAGGCTAGAATTTAATTCTAATTATAGCCGTTTTGTAAAACTGTCAGCTAGGATTGTAAATGAGGTGTGCACCCAGGCGGATTCGAACCAGCGACCTCGGCGATGCTTATATGAATCTCTACACCGAACCACCTCAACCAATTTAGAGTCGATCAAAGCCCTATCCAGAGTGGCCAAAAACCAAAAATAACTGGTTTTCGGGGGTTTACTAAAATCGGGTGAACTTTTTGCACAAAATCAATTGAGCGGATCAGAATCCCGGTCAGATAGCCTTAATCGCTTAGAATTCCACAGTGGTATTGGGATTTATTGAGCCCATCGCAGTGAAATTCTGATTCGTTTAATCGATTTTTCGCAAAACTACTTTTAGTGAAACCACTTTTAATGGCTTTTGGCCACTCTGGCATGGTTTACTGAGCGATTAAAGTTATTTTCGTACTGTAAAAATCTTTTTCCTGCAAAATTTCAAGCTAAAATGCTAAATTCGGGTTTCTATAATTGTGGGCATATATAGGTATATATACCAGGTATATACCATCGTTAAAAGGGTAACTTTTTACCCACCCTCATTTAATGCTGGTATGGGTATATACCCGTGGGTATGGGTTAGATTAGGTTATTGGGGTAGGCGTATATACCCGTTCATTTGATACTGCCCATTCGGAGCGTGGAATGTATCCAAAAAGAAACAATAAGTCTTTTTGAAATTTACTATTTCCATCCTTTACAAATTATTATTGTAAACATTATTATTATTATTAGCAATAACCATTATGGTAACAGCAGTCAAGAATGGACAGTAAGCGAGGAAAAGCGCTGAGAAATAGTCTGCCAATGCAGTTCACTCGTATTGATACCCTGTACGCCTGTTAGACAAGGCCTGCAACCATAAAATTAAACACATTTATATGTATCACAAAATTTCCGTCTAATTCATATATATGAAAATAGGTTTTTTAGTCAATTTTAGCCCAAAAACAGACCCTATAATTTTTTAAATTGCAGTGTCCCCTCGATTTCTTGACTCTTTATGTGAAAGTGCCATCTTTAACACGCTAACGATTTTGTAATACCCTACTAAAGGTAGACTTACCAATGCTTTTTATGCACAGCAATCACTTTCTGGATGGTTTCTTGGGCGGCCTGGTTAGGCACTTTATCCAGAATATCCGCACTTAACCGACTGATATCTCCACCATCACATGACAGAGCCTGAAATGTCAACAATTAGCAAGTGTGAAAAAATAAGTATCCTACCTTAACACATTCTTCAGCAGACTCACAAATAGAGGCCAAATCATACCCTCCTTCAAGAGCCAAAACCACTTTTCCATTGGCATAGGACATTAGAGACCGGGTCAAATAACCAAATAGTTGGGGCGACAGCTCATACCTGAAAAAGATGGAATGGTTAATGGTAAATTTGGCTTAAAACAAATTTAATATACCCTCCTAAGGCAGCAGGATGCCCTCGGGCAGCATCAAAACCACAAGAGACTATGATAAAATCAGCTTTGAAGGTGTCTAGAAGTGGAAGCACAAGCACTCGCCAGGCAGCCAGATACTCCTAAAATAACTTAGAATATAGATGGAATATCATAGTGGGACAAAAACCATTTTTGTTTTTCATTCTTATGAAAAGTTTCTTTAGTAATCAAGATCTAGAGACAGAATACTTAAAATTCTCCGAATAAAATATATATTCCGCAAGGCTTTTGGATCAAAAGAATTAAACGAGATCAAAGAATAAACGAGATCAAAGAATTAAACGAGATCAAAGAATTAAACGAGATCAAAATCATTACTGTATATCTTCTAATAAAGCCCTACCTTCTATTAAAAGACAGTGCCCATGCGTTCTAAATTTTCCCCGCCAATTCAAATTTTTTTTCTTAATCATTCAACTTCTGTACGGATTTAACAACTTGATTTTAAAACGACACAACAACACAAAACAAGGCCTAGAATTTAATTTTAGGTATAGTTTTGTTAGAAACTAAGTTGAAACATCGGCACAGAAGTTCAATGATTCGGAAATTTTTTTGAATTGGCGGGCGACAATCGTGGACGTAGACGCATGGTTCTTTAAGACCCCATCTTCTAATAAGGCCCACTTCCAACAGGTGTTGAAAAATAAGGCCCCATGAGTCCTTTTCAGATGATATACGGTACTACGCAATATTCCGGTACCCCGCTGGTCTTGAGAAAATATTCCTCATGAATTTGACTCTCGATAATCCGACACCCTCGATGATTCGGCAACTTAGGGTCAGTCCAGACGGTGCCGAATTTTATCCCTAAAATACTGCTTTAGAATACAGCAGCAAATTGATTATTCTAACAAAGACAAAACAAAGCCCATAAGAGTTTTGTCTCATTGTATAGCCAGTAAGCAACTTTAAATCGAACATGTTGAGATCTCGAGCCAATAGGCCCAAAAGCCAGGTGAGTGAAAAACAAGTTCGGAAGGTTCCCTTGTAAGAGCAGTTGACGCTACTGGAATATGCCAATTTTTCTAAACGACAACTTTAAAAACCACTGACCGCATCACCATAATGTCACCACTAAATGGAATGTTGACTGTGAGCCCCTTGCCTTCACTAGATCCAACTTCAGTCACTGCTCCAGTGCCCGGGAAGAAGTTGCCGTTGTCGTGCCGATGCAGCGAAATAAACAGCACATTTGGATCTGATTCGAAACACAGTTGAGTGCCATTGCCATGGTGCACTTAAAACAGAAAAAATTACAAAAAAATTCAAGAGTCAAAAGACAGAAATCTACCATCCCAATCCACAATAGCTATTCGAGTGCAAGTGTCGGCGAACCGCTGCTGCAGATGGCGCACTGTGATCGAGACATTGTTGAAAAAGCAGAATCCCATAGCCTGCTCTTTCTCAGCATGGTGACCTGGAGGGCGAATACAGGCAAATCCATTGCGTAGTTTGCCTTCGACCACCTGAATTAGGAAATCCATTGTTTAAATTTGTTATTGATACTACGCTCACATAGGCTAGTCGAGATCGAGCTCAAAGTGCTCACATAGGCGGTCGTGGTCGTGGTCGAGGTCGGGTCGAGGTCGATCTCATGGTGCTCAGATAGGCGATCGAGGTCGTGGTCGAGGTCGAGCTCGGGCTTTTTTATTTAAAAATTGTGTTTCAAAAATATCTGAAAACTTTTTTTTGCACTATTACCATTGTCCATATTTTTTTAGTACAGAAGCTAGTGTTTGGTACTATCCGGTGCAGAAAATTCAGGGCTTTCTTTTGGCTGTAAAGGTTTCCAACATTTATTGCAAAATTGCTTGGAAAATTCAATTTTTCTAATATTTTTTTGAGCTCGACCAGCACCTCGACCACCCTTATTGAAATCTCAACGCTTTTTCGTTTCATAGCCTTATTTTTCTGTTATTGATACGAAATTTTTGACTATCTTTAATCCTATGACAAAAAAAGCGATTTTTTTGGTTTTTGTTGTGTATTTGTCCATTTCTCATAGGGAATTCTCTGGTTATCTTTTACAAAAAAAATTCTTGATAATTCGACCGGGTATAATGTTGTGGTTATTCAAAAATGAAAAAATTTAAAAATTTGCATTTCAAAATTTAAATTCGCGCCAAAATTAAATCTTTTCGTCTTGACAAGTTTTAAGTTGTAGCAGTGTTTCTCGAGAAATTTTTGAGCTAATAAATATTGGAAACTAGATTTTTTAAATTTTCGCTGAAATTTAAGTTTATTGTTATTGAAATTCAAATGGGCGCAATAACTGAAATTTCAATTTTTGAAGGAAACAGCTGGTGTATATATCACTTTTAAGGTATTTTTTGCACTGAAAATGGTAGAAATAAGGTTATGAAAAATTATACCTCGTAATTTAAATTTTTTTATCATTGATTTTTGTGTCGCTAATATAAGAGGCGGGCAAAGATCAGTTAAGATCGACATAGTTTTAACACCAAATTTGGGTTAAGGATGGTTGATTTGTTGTAAAAATATCTTTAAAATTTAGAAATCAATGTGAATTTTCAAATTTAAAAATTGAATTTTTTCAAAATATTAATATTTGTTGTCTTGAGCGGAATTCGAAATTTTTCAATGATTTTTTAGTTTTATAAGCAAATCCACCAATTTTTTGCCAAAATTCAATTAGGCTCATCAGAATTTTACTTTAATCGGCTTAATCGCTGAGAATCACACCCTGAACCATCCAGAACCACCCTAAAATACTCAAAACCACCCTAATCACTGGTTCAGGGTACTTAAATACTGGTCGGGAGTGGTTCAAAGTGGTTAAGGGGAGTTCTGGATGGTTCAGGGTGTGATTCTCAGCGATTAATCCAATCAAATTAAAATTCTGATGAGCGTAACTGAAGTTTCGTAAAAGTTTACCCCTTTTTAGTAAACCCCCAAAAACCAACTTTCAGTGGCTTTGACCTTTCTGAGGTCGGATTCTGAGAAACCTAAGCTATTTTCAGACTATAAAATTTGATTTCCCGCGAAATTTTGACCTAAAACTAGGGTTGGGTAATTCTCCGGAGAAATACTTTCCGGGTAATTACCCGGGTAATTACCCGGGTAATTACCGGTAATTACCCGAAAAGCGGAGAAATACTATTTGCTGATACCTAAACCATCTGGATGGTACCAAACCACCGGTATGGTACCTAAATCACCTGGATAGTGCCCAAACCATCTGGATGTTACCCGAAACACCTGGACGGTACCCAAACCATCTGGATATCACTCAAAACACCTGGATATTACCCGAACCACCTGGATGGTACCCAAATCACATGGATGGTACCTAAGCCATCTGGATATCACTCAAAACACCTGGATATTACCCAAACCACCTGGATGGTACCCAAATCACATGGATGGTACCAAACCCCTGGATAGTACCCGAACCATCTGGATATTAATTAAAACACCTAGATGATACTTAGATCATCTGGATGATACCTAAACCAAAAAATTTCTGGCTGAGTAGGGTAGGTGGATTAAGTGAATGGTGAAAAAAGTGATAAAAAAGTGAATGGTTGAAAAAAAAGATAAAAAAGTGAATGGTTAGTGGCGATTGTGATATTGTCGACCATAATTGCCATAAAATTGTCTATGAAGAAAGCAATTTTACTTGTAAAATAAAAATATTTAAATATATCAACGTAAAAATGAAGAAGATATCGCAGAAAAATAAAATAATGAAAAAATGTATCAGCTGGGAGTCGAACCTTTGACATTAAAAGGAGACCAGTAGTGTAAAGGAAAAGCATGGCTCAAGCGG
This sequence comes from Ditylenchus dipsaci, assembly GCA_004194705.1. Taxonomy (NCBI): domain Eukaryota; kingdom Metazoa; phylum Nematoda; class Chromadorea; order Rhabditida; family Anguinidae; genus Ditylenchus; species Ditylenchus dipsaci. The sequence goes on along the minus strand of SADC01001309.1, from coordinate 283,740 downwards.
GAAGTGATTCCTGCATAATTAGGAAGTAAATATTGCCTCCCCGAGCAATAAATACTAAAAATAGTATTTCTCCGATTTTTCTCTACGGAGAAATACTTAGTATTTCTCCGGGTAATTACCCGGGTAATTACCCGGAGAATTACCCGGGTAATTACCCATCACTCAACCCTACCTAAAACTTACTCCCTGCTTGTAATTATTTTATTTTACGTCAAATTTTTGACGTAAAAACCGTAATTGTGACGTAAATTATTGACGGCACTAAATCGGAAATTTTATAAGCCGTCGAAAACGAGTCCCTATCAATGAACTTTAAAAATATGTTCCGAAAGTTCAGCGAAAAGATTAAATATCTGGCTTGTCAAATAGGTGTTGTGTTAAAGAGAGTTGAAAAATCTTTTAACATTGTTTAAATATGTGCTCCTAAGCCCGCCTAATTCTCTGCTACGAAATTCCCGAAAAATATATGGACAAGTAAAATTTGATTATTTGAGCTCGACCTCGACCTGTCTATGTGAGCACTTTTTGTAGATCGACCTCGACCGCGACCTCGACCGCCTATGTGAGCACGGGTTAGTGTGGAGCATAGGAAAAGTGTAGCTTACCTGGCAAGACAGTTCCACCAGCAAACCAATAGCAACTCGAATAGCTAATTGCGTGCTGGCATCATTGAAGTAGGTGTCTGAGTCGACTCCGATACCACCGCATGGCAACTGAAAAATAAAAATGGATATAGGCTGTTCTCAGATGAGCGATTTAGGTCGCTCCGGGCCCAAATTTCAATATTTCTTTCGGGACCGACCAGACTTAGGCTAACCGAAACAAAATTCTAAAATTTTCAAGCCAGGCCAATACTAATAAGTTTGGACCGAACTTGGATCATGGAATTTTAGCGTTTATACCACATCGGATATCTGCATCGAATAGCGGCGAAAAATGCCTAGGACTGAAAAAACATCTGCGTAACATACCTGGACAAAGCTTTCAGGGCAACTCCAGCGGGTCCAACCTCAAGCAGGCAGTTGGAGAGATAGCAAAGAATGTCACATACGTAGCAGAATGAACCTGCAAAATCATAAATTTGAAATACAATCCACAACTGAAATAAACTGACATTGCACAACTTTGACCCCATCTAGAGTTCAACATCTTTCTTACAATAATTTTACCGGCTGTAGGTGAAACCCCTCATCAAAATTGTTAAATCTCTCCTCAAATTTATTTTATCACCTCAAAATTTGAGGCGCAAATTCATTTTTTAAAGGGAGGGTACATTTCTTATCCGTATCTGGTTCCGCATTGAAATCGTTTAAATTCAAATTCAAACACGTCTGAAGGTTCTGGTTCAAATCCCACTGGCCGCACACTTTATTTTTAAACATTTTATTTCCGAGTTTGGTATCGAAATTATCCTAAGACTCATGGGAGCACAACAAAGACTTAAGCGCAGAGATGCATGATTACATGAGCTAAGTTAGAGCCCAAACCTAGGTAAGAATTATTTATTTGAAAGATGAAATGCATTAAATCGTAAAATTAAGACTGTTAATGACACCAAATCGATCCTAGAAATGATCCCATTCAATAAATGGATAATTTTCAGCATTAGAACACATGGTGTTTAACTAAATCATCAAAAAAATATGAAAAAAATTAAGTGTGCGGCCAGAGGAATTCAAACCAGCAACCTACAAATGTGTTTGAATTTGAATTAAAACGATTTCCATGCAGGACCAGATACGGACAAGAGATGTAAATTTTGAAGAGGGATTTACATATTTTGAAGGGCTCTAGGCAGGGTTCACAGATCGAAAATCGCAAAAGCAGGATTTTGTTTCCAAAAGCAGGAATTTAAACCAAAAAATTTACAAAAAGCAGGAATAAGCTGTTATAAAATGCTGTGAGATGTGCGAAAATTCCTGCTTTTTCACGGACAAAAGCAGATTTTAAAATCAAAAAGCATGAACTTCCTGCTAAAGCAGGACATCTGTGAACCCTGGCTCTAGGTTAATTCGTCGACGGTCAGTTCGTCGACGGTCAATTCGTCGACGGTCAATTCGTCGACATTTTCGTCAATCTTAGTTGCACCATGTCAATTGAGTAATTAAATATAAACTAGTTTCAAAAATGGCTTTTTTCCTAATCCTAATATAAACCCTATCATTGGTAACTATAAAAGGCGCTAAGCCCAAAGGCCGCCCCTGGGTACTCTTCAACTGGGCACCACATCTTGAGTACCCTCACCTGGATACCGCCTATGTACCACCATTTGAGTATTCCCTCTTGGTACTTCCCCCTGGTTACCACCTCTTAATTACACTTACCTGGATACCACCTCCTGGGTACCCCACCTCGGTAACACCTTCAGAGTACCACCTCCCGGTTACCTCCACCTAGATACTCTCACCAAGGTACTACCATTTGAGTACCTCCTCCTTGGTACTTTCAACTGTTTGCTACTTCCTCGTTACCTCCACCTGGATATGGTTGGGCACCTTCAAAAAAAACATCGCCGCCGCCGGCGGCAAATAAATGTCACTAAATGGGAGTTGTGTGAGGTAAGGTATTCGAGTCACAGTTTCTACCGAAAATGTCGACGAATCGACCGGTCGACGAATTGACCGCCGCTCATTTTGAAAAGATAACTAAAGCCATAACTTATTTAGGTGTGAAGGAACCATTCGAAAGCAATTTCAAAAAGGAAATTTAATTAATTTTAAAAACCTCTCCAAAAATGCTGAGCTGATACACCATTTCGTTCAGTCACTAACTCCCTTTCAGATCTCCAATCATATTTTTCTAAGCCACATCCTCCTTACTCGCCGGATTACGCCTCATCGGGCTACCGTCTCCAACGTTTTCTTCAACAGTTCTTACGAGTCAAAAAGTAATAAGGCATCGAGGCGGACCTGAAGATCTAATCCAACTCAAGGCCAGCTAGATTGTTCATCAAAGGGACTGCAAGCCTTCAGATTGATTTGCATATTAAACTCCGTTCACAATGTGAACTTCACATCCAAAAGTCGCATTCAAATTTCAAATTCCGCTCGAGACAAAAAGTTAAAAAATTATTTAAAAGAATTTCAATAATTGGCCAGCGTCAGATTGAGACAATTCAAATTGAGACAACGACGATTGAGACAAATCATCGGTCTTATTTGTCAAACATTTACCGAATAAGACCGATGATTTGTCTCAATCGTCATTGTCTCAACTTGAATTGTCTCAATCTGTCGCTGCCTGTGAATCTCCCGTCAAAATATGTGAATCTCCCGTCAAATTTTCAAAACTTCTTGTTCTCGGTGTTCACTTATCAATTTTTTTATTTCGGAAAACATCATTTTTTCGAAAAAGCGGGTGTTTCTATATTTTTTCTGAGAAATATTAGCAGTTCAACACCTCAAAAGAAAGCGTAATTTAAGCCGGTTCTAATGATACCAAATTTTTACAGAAGACTGTGTGAAAATGATTTAAAATATACACTTATCGCAGAATGGTGCTAATAAAAAAAAGTTTTAGTCCATTTTTCAAAATTTATAGGGTTGGCCAAATTCGTCGAACTATTTGTTTAGATCATATCTTTTTCAATTCATTCAAGATCTCCTCCAAATACAATAAATTCAAAAAGATACAACCAAAACAAATAGTTCGACGAATTTGGTCAACCCTGTATATATTTCGGTCAATATGCCTGGTTCACATGGACTGTCTTTTTAGAAGTTGCTTAAAAGAGTAATAGGACACAATGGATATCACAGAAAAATTTTGAAAAAAATCGTGGTAAATCGTTGTTTGTAACTTTATCATTTTTTTCAGAAAGTCTCTTTTAAAATTTCATTATCCTCGAAAATTGAAAACCTCGTAAAAAACTATAGACTAGGGTTGGGGTCTCTAGTATAAAGTACCCGAGATAATTTTTTTCAATTGACTTTTGGAGTATTTCTCCGGGTGGTTACCTATTGCTCAATTCTAGGTCAGACTCTAGACAGGGTGTTGTTATGTGAAAAAATTGAGTAAAAAGTACCAATTTGAGCAAGTCGAGAGAAGCCTTGCGCACCCCCACCCGTTCACAACTGTTGACTAGCCCAGTTTCGATAAGTCTTGACCAAATGGACTGAACTCGACCTCCGTGCTCCACATGGTTTCCATTCTCTCCACATAAACACTGGTGCTTAGACATGGCAGCATCGTAGGCAAGACCTGATGTGGCGATTGATCATTAGCAATATTGTCCAAATAAAAAATATTAAAAAATTACTACCTGTTTTAAGTTGGTTATTCTGGTTGTGTGCCAGATTGTGCCATGCTCTCTGCGCCATTGCTTCCACCACTGACTCATCTTCTGGCTCCTCACGCACGAGCGACTTCCGACGTAGCACAAGATCTGCAAAATGTCAATGCTTTTACACGGTGTTTAAATAATTTCTCGTACTTTAAAACCGTTGTAAGTCTAAAAGCGGCATAAACAGGTTCATTTAAATGGAGATATATAAGGTCAAGACCACGGTTTTTGCTTTATCATCCCTGTGGTTTAGTTTTGCTTATAAAGATGCCACCCACAGACCAGGATCCGAACCACAGGCGGTATGTACCGAAAAATTGCTTTTCATAGAAAAGTTTCTTCAATCTTTTGAAAAATTTTAGTTTTGCTAATTTTTAATAAGAATATCTGGTCGAGTTCAATCGCAACTAAGGTATGACCAAATTTTTTGCAAATCACGATGAGCAATTCTTGTTAAAAACGTGCAAGGATTTCGAACATCCAATTTGTTTGTGCAAATGTCAATAGTGGTACTTTCCGGCCTTTTTTGGAAACTTCGGTGTTTTTTTTATCAAAAGATAAGGCGTATGTAAGGGTCAGAGCAAAAGAACTACGAACCTGTTCACTTATTTTATAAATTAAAAAAATTAATCAAGTAAACTTGCCTCTGAGCTGTTGCTTCAGCAAACTAGGATAACCACCCATGGGCAGTGATGGAGGTAGGGTGCGAGAGTCTGCACTCACATTGAACTTGACTGATGGCTTGCTGCTGGAGGTGGTTGGGTTGCTAGTCAGAGAGTTGCTGGCTGAAATACAGGAGTATTAAAATTGTAACAAAACTAATCTTGCAGCACTTACATCCAGCCACCGCGGCAGAGTCGATCAAAGGTTCGAGCATGGTGTTTGGCTGGAATAGAGGGTTCTTGAGCAGCGAAGGCATGGAGAGGAAGCTGGCAAAGCTGGCCTGCAACATTAAATTGGACATGTAGTCCAGTGGCAACCCTCCATATTCAGATGGTTGAGGTTGGGCAAGGAGGGGGACGGCACCATAGCATTGGAGGCAGGGAATGGGGAACAAGGTTGGATGGGGCACCTGCTGCTGCTTGTTGTTGCTGCTGAACTCTCTGATCCAGTCCTGCTAGTGCTGACGATTTGAACAGCAGATCCATGGGTTGGGAGGTGGAGTCACTATCACATCTGAATTACAGGTTTACAGTCACGTGAAACAAAAACGAAAAACGGTGAATTCGTAAAATAATTTAAATTACTAAATTTATAACGGCACTTGATACAAACTAGGTTAGTTGGCGGTCGGTCGAACCGAAATTAAAAACCGAGTTTCGAAAAAGCCGGGAACACCAAAAACCAGGTTTAGCAAAATACCGTCTAATTTACGACAAAAATAAAACGAAAACCGGCTACAGACTAGCTAACTGACCGGAAAATTTTGAAAAAACCAGATCCGAAAATTGGCTTAAAAGCCGGTTTTTTAAGACCAACAATCTCCAAAAAACGGGTTTGCAACAATTGACACCCTGTACAATTGACCCCCTGGGCCGTTTGACCCCCGTGGCTTTTTGACTATATTCATCTTTTATCTGTTCATTTTTTTAAGTCCGATTTTGTATTTATTCATTTTTCTGTGTTTTTCTTTGAACATTGATATTTACTAAAAATAAAAAAATTAAACAATCTGATGAATGCTATTATAGAGATCGTGAAAAAAAGCTTGAAAGCTAAGTGGTTGCAAGAAGCGTTTGCACACAGATGTTGCAACAGGGCGTATCGTTAAAAAGTAGGAAGGCATAACCATGACGGGGATTCAACAGCCCTGTCAGTTGCATTGTCTAAACAGTCTCTCAAAAAAGGCCGTTACTACTATGGAAGTAAAATCTTGATAAGAGACTTTTTCTGGTTGTCTTAGAATTAAAATTTTATATAGAATCCTGCTCAAATATTCAATCAGATTCTTCCATCAGCGAAGGCAGTTGAATCCAAAAATACAAAAAGTGCTTCCAGAAAAGCTGTTCAGAAAACTCGTATGAGACAGACCGATGGTCCATCAATTCCAGGTGATGTAAACTTCAGAATTCCGGGTGGCTTTAAAAGATACGATGGCGGAAACTTCTTGCTAGGTGACTCTGAAGATGAGAACAGGCTAGTCTTTCAACCACATACGCTATGATACGAGAATAGGTCAGTTGTCGAATACCTTGGTGGCAATTCTATGAACTTCATGATGGGTGAATAGAATTTCGGCGATGAATACTCGATTAACTATTATACTCTCTCTTTGATGTTTTTCTTGTTCTATTAACTAGAATAAAAACGTGTTTGCTGTTCGAATTTTTTATTTGCTTCATTTCATCCCTGATTTTATGAAATTACAAAATGCTTAGCAGCTTTAGTAGTCAAAAAGCCAAGAGGGGTCAAACGGCCCGGGGGGTCAATCGGCCCAGGGGGTCAATTGTCCTGCTCCCCAAAAAACTAATCACCAACTACCCAAATACGAAACTCAAAAATGGGTAGATAGGCAGGCAAAGGGCAAGCAGATCAAGCCGATTAGTAGGAAACATGTAAATTAAAGACGACGAGGAAGAGACAGGTAAGCTGATTAAGAAGGGGTGGGGAATTCAAGAAACAATCCAGCTAGTTTATGTCCAACCAATCCGAATTTCCATGGTCATTATTTATGAGCAAATACCCGATTGGCCTTTTTACCCTGAAAACACATACCTCTGGAGAACAGCATGGTTAGCAGCAGTAGCTTGCTGACTAGATATAGGTGGATAATAATGATTGACTGGACTAGATCCTTTATTTAGAATCCTAGCACGAAGCTTCATTTTCATATTGGGTTCACTGTTCACCTTCCTTAAAGGATGGGCTTGATGGTAGTCGGCTGAGCCAGAGGCAGAAGCGTTAGCATGCGAGACTGGTGAAGGATGGGGATAGGGCTCAAAATGGGTATTGGAAGGGGTCATGCTACTCTTGTGGTGCTGCACCAAGTTGATCTCGGAGTTGGTGCCTCCAGCTGGGGGATCCAGGTGGACGGGTTGGCCGCCGCTCCTGATGACACGTTGGATGCAGAGCCAGTGGAGCCAGTGCTGTGCAACCTTAAATAATATACTTTTAAATAAATTCAATATGTAACCGTGAGGATAGGGCTCAATTTTTTTCAAAACCCGTACATTTTAAAACCCCATACATACCTTTGCTTCTGTTTTTTGCTGGCTATCATAGTCTTGAGTCTGTCCCTGGTGGTTTGTGAGATGGTCTGTCCAGAGCCTGAGAATGCCCTTCGATTGCGAGAAGCAGCTGTGAGGGAGCCATCTGTTTTAGAGGCTAGTTCCACCTCGTTCTCAGTGGACTGCTCGCTGCTGGTCTGCCTCAGAGTGCCTAGATAGGGGTGGTGGTGGTGGATGGCTGATGGGGTCAGCAAAGCCCCTGCTGCCCCTCCACCTGGTTGCTGCTGTTGTTGCAGGTTTTGCAACAACTGCAGGCTTTGAAGGTAATCTTGAGTGGCAAAGCTTTGGGACTGCTGTAGAGAGGCAACCAGTTCAGCATGTTTGCGCTGGTACAACTGAAATTGGAATATGAGAATGTTGTGGTGCTAGTCTATTTTTAGGCATTAAAGATATATTTTATAAGTAATGGATCATTGGTAAATACATACACAATTTTGTGAAACTTGCTATGTAAATGTTTGTTATAAATATGAACTTTAAGTCCGTTCTATAGTTTTGTTTCACCAGGAAATTATTAGTGGATTGTAGTTACTTTTTGTAGCTGTTGATGGTGAGTAATACTTGCTCATTAAGATGCTAACAAATGCCCGAACACTACATTTTGTTAAATAACTACTCGGTGATTGCTAGAATTTAAGTGAAACATGTAAGTAAAAACATGCGTTTTTTTAAAGATCACGGTTTTTGAACGAAACGGCATTTCCGAATTTCGGATTAGCGGGGACACTTTTTTACTCAGAAATATTCAACACTTATTTTTCGAATTATTTTTTGTTTACATCTAAAATTTATCCAAAATTTTAAACTATCGACCAGTCGAGCCCAACTTTGCTATCTGTTATCATAGTGACCACGCCGTCCTACGCCGTCCTAATTTTTTTCATCGCCGTCCTGCATTTTAACAATATTTTTCATTATGGACCGCCTTTTTTTATTTTACAACATATAATCAGTTTTTATTTTTATACTTTATTTTAGGCGACCGTCCAAGTTTTCTTTCATTTTTATTTCAAAAAAATGGGGCCGTCCTAATTTCACACAAAAATTTTCAAAAAAGTCGGTTGAATTAGGACGGCCTCATTTTTTTGAAATGAAAATGAAAGAAAACTTGGACGGTCGCCTAAAAATAAAGTATAAAAATAAAAACTGATTATATGTTGTAAAATAAAAAAAGGCGGTCCATAATGAAAAATATTGTTAAAATGCAGGACGGCGATGAAAAAAATTAGGACGGCGTAGGACGGCGTGGTCACTATGTCTGTTATCAGTCTAAGATTTTCATGCGGTAAGACATGAAATTTAAATATTAAATTAGGGTTCTGAAAATGCTCGAGCAGATTGATTTCGTAAATAAAAAGCTGGTTCAAAAACCTTGGTCCTTTAGCACTTAGCACGGGAAGGGCTGTGTGTACTATTCGTTTTGTGCAGAATTTCAGGGCGAGCAGGATAGCTGAAAAAATTCGGAAACAGGAGGGAATCCACCGGGTAAAACAGCATTCGAAGATAGTTAATTATAGACCGTTTTTAAATATTTAGAAAATGAGTGGTACTTGCTCAAATTTATGGAACACCTGGGCATTTAATGCAGTGCACGCTCGATATAACATAAGTCGATATAACATGAATCTCCATATAACATTTTTTTTTGACTTATTTGGTCTGAAGGAAATTTAGCCAAAATAACTCCCGATATAACATAATTCGCTAAAACATAAATCTCGATATACCTTATTTTCTCCAATTGTCGCTCCGGGGCGGCAATTAGAAGCATGCAATTTTTTCAAACTTCAAGTGGTTCAAACTCAGGTTTTGTGTAAAAGGTGCCTGTTAGATTTTTGAAATCCATCGCAGGCATTTTTTAGACAGCTCAAACAGTAAATAAAAACATAAATTTTAGACCACTTGAAGTTAGGGGACGGGGGGCGGCAATTAGAGGGGTGGCAATTAGAAAAAATACGGTAACATAATTTTTGGCCGCTTTCAGCTAACAAATCGACTCTTGCTATAACATAATCGTAGAACATTGGTTAAATTTGTTTCGTCCTGGCAAGATAATTTTTTCTTTTTTGTGAGCTTTTATTTTTCAATGTTCGAAACTTGTCATTGCTGTGTACATTTTTCATTTCTGTTGCATAACATATTTTGTTTCAGCAAAATGGCAACTTCTAACAAGCGGCGCGCAAACACATCTTCGATTATTTTAGTGACTAATGATATTGTAGTGTTATTCTTGCTCGAATAAAATCTTCATTTGATGCAATTTTGATAAAGTTTCCATATAACATAAATCTCATGGAATTTAATTCTAAGAAGCTCGATCTCGCTATAACATAATTTTTTGGAGGTCCCTGAATGATGTTATATCGAGCGTGCACTGTATCTCTAAATGCAGTACGTGATCAGAACTATCTATTGAACATAAATTTGTAGAAGTGTGATTACAATTTCACAGGAAATGTTCGATTCTCTTTCTATAAGCCAGTTTTTGAAAATTTTCCACTCGAGACAACAAATACTCAAATACGTCACGAAATTGAATTTTCGAAAATTGGCTTATAGAAGGAAAATCGAAAATTTTCTGTGAAATTATTCTTCATTTTAAACTTAGATTTTTCAACTTGGTTTCTGACAAAACAAGGCCTAGAATTTAATTTTAGATATAGTTTTATTAGAAACCAAGTTGAGAAATCTGTACAGAAGTTCAATGATTCGAAAAAAAAATTTGAATTGGCGGGGACAAAATTTGTAACAGGTGACCATGCCCCTTTAAAGGGGCATACCAGCGCGTTACACGGGCAATTTCAAATTTTCAAAAGGGTGGGACCACACTTTCAAGACAAAAAAACATTTGATTTGAAAACGTTCCTTTAAATTTTTTTTGAATTTAGTCGTGTTTTTCTTACAAAACATTCACTGGTTTTTAGACTGCGGTAGACTAGCTTAATCTCTGACTGAATTATATACATCCTAGTTTTGAAAAATATTCTTTAGCATTATGGTCTGTCCCTTTGTCGAAAAAAGGCAGGATTTGGAAGTGGTGTTCGGATTTCACTCAATGACAACCGATTGATTCCTTACCGAAAAGTGAATGATGCGTTGAATTCTCGTCCATATGTTTGCTTCAGCCACTTTTCTACGCACGATCTCTTATACAAAGCTAACAATTCGATCAAAGGAGTTAAAGCTGGGGCTAAAATTTCCCATACATCTCTCCATTGATCACCATTGATGAAGAAAGTGAGCCAATTGTCGAAGAGCCAGAGAGTGACAAGGATAGCAGTCCAGAACTTCTGCACGAGAGTAGTTCAATAAAGAGGACGCACCACGGAGTAGAAAAATCGACCCAGCGCACGAAACGTAGAAATACCATTATACTGGTAAGTTTAGGGCTTGTTTTTACGAAATTCAACAGATTTATTTTGACTTTTAGGAAGATGGAATTGAGGAGAATCCCGAACAAGATGATGAGCACGAACTAGAAGAGAAATCTGGCCCACAATTCTTCCTTATTCAGCGAGAACAATTTCTTTTGCTTTTGAAAAGATGTTTTTCTTGTGGAGCGAAGATCAGTGATTCACCCAAGTTCTCTACCACTGCAACCAATCTGAATGTGAAGTTTAATTGTTCGAATTGCAAGCGCAGAAAATTTGTCTGGCAAGAGAAGGTTCCAAATACCGCCAATACGAATATTGCCGGAGTGTGTAAATCCACTTTCCAAAACATTCTTGTTGCTCAGTCTGGCCTGTCACTCACCTGGACATTGCGCTGACCTTTCTTCCGTAGCCTGCACTGACGACGACTCAAAGATGGTGCTCACAATTTCAACAGTACAAAAAGCTGAAACAGGTGTGATGAAAAGTCAAAAAAAAACGCTTTCATTATTTGAATGGTATTCAGGTGGTGTATCCGACCGGATGGAGCTCGAGGGAGTCAAAAATGTATTGACAAAATTGAAAATGGAGGGCTTGTGATAAGTTCAATTACTAGCGATCGACACGCGCAGCTTCGATCTTATCTCCGAAAAGAGAAACCAGAAATCACTCATTACTTTGACGGATGGCACGCTCTCAAACCAATGCTTTCAATCCTTGCTTCTGATCAGTTTCGATCAGACATAACACGTCTAAATGGTGAAAATAGCACTTCATTTGTCGAGTTTTTCAACTCTGTGGCGATTATTTACCGAGCAAAGCGGAATATTAGTAGGACAATGGATTTTTTTTGCTGTATTTACGACATTTTTAGTGCGAAAAAAGGATTCAATGCAAGAACACAGTTAGCAGCTTTACATTTTAATGAAAACAGGCTTGCGGAAATCAGGGGAGAACGATGGGTGAAATCAACACGGAAAATATTTTCTAAGGCAATAAATGGATATATCACAAAGAAGTTGATGAGCGAAGGGCCTACGAAATGGAAGAAAGACATAGTAGACGAAGTCATTAGTCAAAAATCACAACATAATTTACAAACCCAGTGGGAAGAAGACGCAATGGACGATGGCATGTCAATAGATGAGAGCAACCAAAGAGTATCTGACGATGAAATTTTCTGGGGCGAGGAATTTGAAGAAGATGAACACAACTTTTGAAAACTGCTATGTTATAATGAGACTGCGTTGATTGTCGAGAAGATGTTGAAGAGCACAATAAAAATTCTCGAGGACTTCGCTATGGTTGAGGAATTTGGCGATGAAAAATCTAAATCCATTATTTGCATATGAAGCTGCTCTCCCGGCTTCAAAGTACTTGTCAGATTTCAAATTCCGCTCGAAACAACAAACATGCAAACTCTAAATAAAAAGAGAAAAATTCTTACTTGAATGTTTGTTGTCTCGAGCGAAATTTAAAATCTGACAAGTACTTTGAAGCCGGAAGAACAGTTTCACATGCAAATAGATCATGCTGAACACGAATTTGGTGTCGAAATAACAAACTTGCCTAGCGAAAAAAGTTTTGCGATCACTATCCACCTGTTGGCTCAAATTACAAAACCAGCTTCTTGAATAAATACAAATTTACTCGTGTCAGTGACCGTATAACATGCCAAATATTAGAATTTTTCAAAAATTTTAACAAATAAAAAATTAGTTCCTTTTAATAAGAGCCCAAAAATTTTTCGATATCACCGTTGATAACAGAAAGCGCAGAAAGTGCACCTAATTTTATACTAAAACTAGACAGGAAATCTTAAGAGAAAGTAGTGAAACGATCAACAAATTTGGTGGTGCCTCGGCTTTTATGGGTCATTTCAATTTCGCGCTTTTTATGAAAAGCCGGGACATCAAGAAATTTGTCGATTTTGGACTTGTTTCTCTCAGAACTTGCTGTCTTGTTTTGGTATTGAAATGATAAAGCAATTTCTGCGCTTTCTGCTACAGTCAAGTGCTGAAAAATAAACGGTGATATGAACGATTTTTTATGCTTACAAGAAAGAATTGAATTTTTTATTATAAAAGACTTTTGAAAAGTGCTAATATTTTTCATTTTATACGGATAATTACACAAGCAAACTTATATTCATTTAAAATCTGGTTGAATTTTGTACCAAATAGGTTTTAAGCTGCGCAAAATTCTATTCGTATAAAATAATACAAACGAATAACTAAAAAAGTCCAAACTATCCGATTTCATACAATCAACCCGTGAAGGTTCAATGGTAAGAGCACTTTTTGAGATAATTTTTTTCTCCTATTTTGTTCAGTGCGAAATTCTGAACAAAGAGTACAAATAACCTTCAAAGTATCATAGAGACTATTGTCAAAATGGTTCAATTGAATCCTCTTCTTTGAAGTGTGTGCAAAATAACCTGCTTACAACGCACCTCTTGTTATATAATCGCCAATAAGCGCTAGAAAAAAAACGGGCAAACCTTTTTTATCCGATTAAGCACTTTTTTCCGACTAATTTACTTCTTTCTACGACTAATTTCTCGTTATTTATATGACCCCTTATCTAAGGTCTCCGATCCAATTTTTCGGCTGTTTTGAGCCACTTAACAGAGAGAAAGGCAAGAAAATTAGTCTTAAACCGGTAGAAACCCAATTTAAAACATGCCTCGCAAAAGGGTAGCTGAGTCTACTGAAAAAGCCCGGATCACTGAGAAAGCAATGAAATAACCATGCTCCCTGCTGTTAAGGGGGTTAAGAATTGGATCAGAGACCTTAGATAAGGCGTCATATAAACAAACTAGAAATTAGTCGGAAAAAGAGTGTTTAGTCGGAGAAAAAGTATTGTCCAAAAACAGCATTTATTGCTTGCAAATAATTAAATTTAATCAAAGTTCAATTTAATTTTTGTAATAATTTTGCTGTGAAAATTGTGAAATACGTTATAAGTCAGCTAAAATTACCTACCTCTTGCAAAATAGCCAGTCTATCGCCCAGATTGTCCTCAGCTTCGTTGGACATTTGAGTGGGTTGAGCTGCACTCTCTTCCATTCTAATACTACTCGAACAGTGGGTAGGGGATATTAAAGCTAGTTAGCACTCTACCAAACACACCTGATTACGCATGTTTTTGTTCTAAAAGAAAAAATAATTAAGCCGTGCAGCAGAATATGCGGGGTTTGAAGATGTTTGAAGAATATATATCCTAAAGATCAGCCAAACTACGCGATTTCGGCTAATTTGATTAAAAAAACCTGTTACACACCTCCATAATTGCATTAGTACCAGCACTGGCGGGACCGCTGGTGCAGTATTTGAAAATGGCCGGCGGCGCCGGGATTTTTATGGAACCTGGCGCTGACGATGGTTTATGGCTGAGGGTCAACAATATACAAATCTCAGCATTTGTGCACTTCGGGGCTCCTTTTTTATTAACTGTGAACAGTTATAAAAAGTTAAAGTTTGGTAACGACATTTTTTCGAAAACTGAACTTTTTAGTAAGGTAAACGTTAAAAAAGACTTTTAAACAACTTCACTCAGGAGGCTTAAAAGCACTATTCACAGTTAGAAATAACAAGACAACCACCCCCCCCCCCAAGTGCACAAGCGCCGAAATCTCTGTCCCTCTAGGTATTTTTGGATAAAAATACGTATTAAATCTGGCTGCATGACGTTTGCTCAAAACGATGTTTCTCAACGTAATAATTGCTCAAACGACACTTGCTCAAACGACAGTTGCCGAAACGATACTTGCTCAAACGATACTTGCTTAAAGGACACTTGTTCAAACGACAGTTTCCTCACTACCGTTATATCAGGCCGAAAAAGTAAATCGATGAGCAATTGTCGTTTGAGCAAGTATCGTTTTGACCAAATGTCATGCAGCCTTAAATCTTATTTTTATAAACCAGTCCAGTAAGTAAAATGTTCTCAATAATCCGAATCCCTTTAAAAAATTTCAAAAAGGGGCTAGCTTGTCCAGATATGACCTAAATTTTAAGTGTTAGGATTTCAAATAGCGACCATCGAACTTTCGGTCAGATGTCGAAAAACAAGCTTTTTTATGAATTCTGTTTTGGGTTTCAGATATCTAAGAACATTTTACTCTCTGAGATGGCTCTCGAAGAATAAATTTACTCAAAAACAGGTTTTGAGTGAGTATTATATATAACAACTATATGGACAGTTGGCGTGGACGCGAATTAGCCTTTTACCAGTGTTATTCGCTATAAAACTCATCAAATAAATTGTCAAAGTGAAAAATATCCCTTTAACACTACTTTAATGCCACACTTGAACCAAAAGAACTGATAAGTCAAGGAAAGTCGTCCCATGACCAGCCTTTAATACACCCAATAAAAGCAGCAAAAGTAACAGCAACCAGCAGCCGGCAACCACTAATTTGCGTGTGCTTATTAATAAAGCTCACAGAAAACATGATTGTGCGCCTGAGCCAGGCATCCATGTCCCTCTAGTCATTAAGTGCCACCTTCACACACCCCTTCACCACCCTGGCCAATTCTATAAATAAACGAGTCGGGGAGAAAGTAGTAGCAGCCAAAGGAAAAGAAGCAGTGCACAACTAATGAGACAAGACTAGGGGATGTAGCCGCTACTCCCTGACACATCCAGCAGGGAGGCCAGGAAAAAGTATAAAAATAAACTTGTGCAAACAACAATTCAAAGAAAAAGACAGGACACACACATGAGCCAACCAACCAGCCTTTTGAGTATTGATTGGTGTAACTGGGGCTGTAGATATTGCCTCTGCTGCTGTTTAGATTCTCTCTGGTTGGAAGGCAGTCAGTCAAAGCACACACCATGAAATGACCGTTGCACTCAGCGATAATTTTTTTTGTTGGTGTGTTTGAGCGCGTGTTTGAAAAGTAATTTTATGGTAGGCGTATGTTTTTAGCAGGAATAAAATATTAGTTTTGGGTGTTTTTTTTGAAGAAAGTGCCATGTTTAGCATAGATAACATAGATAGATATAAATATACATAGATAAAATTGTATTTAAAAGACGTTCTCTGTAGTTTTGCAGAAGACGTTGCTACCCTAATTAGTTGGCAACAAATTTCTTCGGTTCATCGTGTTAATCAACTCATTCTGAACAACTTTAGATTTCGGTCGACCAATTTTTTCATGTAAAATTTTCGAATGTGCACATTTTTTAAAATATTGTGTTGGAAATTTCTAAAAAGTGAGAATTTTGTATTGTGATTTTTGTAAGTCTTTTGTTCATTCTATTTCAAAACAACATACTGTTCAACGCAGAATTGACAGCGCTTTTATCCTTTAGAAAAATATTCTGCAAACGACAATAAACGTTTTAAGATATAGGCCACTAAACATGAACAAAAATTCGTTATTTATTCGTTTTTTTGCTCTAAAAAGACCCTATTACGCATGATAAAGCGTTGTGACAAGAAATTTCCTTCTTCATTAATATCCCTTTATGTACTTATCTTTCCAAACCACAAAGGGGCCAAGGCAAAACTCGAATTTTCAATGAACTCATTTCATTTTTCTGATTACACTTTCACACAAGAAATGGTACTTGTGCAGGTAACACTTTACTTGGCCCCCCCCACGGCTGACCCACTTTCGAGGTGAATTTTTGAAAACCGATTGCATATTCGTGTTTCTCGACCCGGATTTTTACGGGAAATGATCATCAGATTCTGTGAAAGTGAAAAAAAATTTTGGGATTTGCCTTGGTCCCCCAAGGTAAAATTTTAGAAAATTTTGAAAAAAAATATTTTTTAAATTGGCGCCTTTTAAAATTTTAAAGGGATTAAGGGCTGTATTGGGAGAGGGAGGGAATAAAAGGGGGCCACTTTTATGTCAGAACAATAGAAAAGTAAATATATGTATTCTTCGACTGCCTCACCATGCTTTTCAACTGGGCCGTGGCAAAAAGAGACTCTATACGCATTTTTTGATCAAGAGTACTTCTCGGAATCATGTCTAAGGTAAGTGAGTGCGCGCATCTCTAACTCTCAAGCCCCCTGCGCCCCCGAAGGGGCGCAGGGGCTTGGGGGCTTGGAGTTGAGATGCGCACACCTCCATACTTTAGACACAAATCACTCGAAAGCGACTCTGGATGCATGAAAAAACATGCATACCAGAGTTTATTTATGCGGTAGACCCCAGTATTCAAAACTATGTTTAAGATCTTCTTGTTAGTGGGCCCTGTGTGATTAGTGGCCCCCTTTTATTCCCTTCCCCTCCAATACAGCCCTTATTCCCTTTTAAATTCAAAAGGCGCCAATTTAAATTTTTCAAATTTTGACTAAAAAACCATGATACCCCTGTGGTTCGAAAAAAATTTTTTTTCTCAGAACCAAAAAAACAGCCGGCTTTCTCATGAAATCGGGGTCGAGAAACACGAATATGAAGTTATCTCCTCCACCTGATCAGTCCCCGTGGGGGGGGGGATTCTGAACTCAAGCCAACATAAATCAAGGATCAACAATTTTCTTAAAAGACCATAGCCACGTCGCCGACAACATGAATTTCAAATGTTTGAGTTCGCACGGGACAGTTCTCTTTCGACCCTCTAACTTTAAAAAGGAGTAGTTTAATCGAGGTTTTTCTTTTTTAAAAGCAAAAACTTAAGATTTTTGAAAAATGATCGACAAAATCAGAATCCTTGCGATATTTGCAACCAGACTGTGGAAATAGAACTGATAAAGCGCGCTTAAAATCAGCTTAAAAAAAGTTTCGGACCCTATATGGGAACGAATTTGAGGTAAGGGTCGTTAAAGGGTCGTTTTGGGCGCAGCGATTGTCCCTCCGCCAATTAAAATTTCTTTCTAATCATTGAACTTTTGTACGGATTTTTCAACTAGGATTCTAACAAAACAAGGCCTAGAATTTCATTTTAGGTAAAGTTTTGTTAGAAACCAAGTTGAAAAATCAGTACAGAAGTTCAATGATTGGGAAAAAAATTTGAATTGGCGGGGGACAACCGCTGCGCGCAAAAATCATGGTCCTTTAAAGGGGCATGCTCGCCGCCGATGGGAATATTTTGAAAGGCGGGTACCAGTTCAATTAAAAAAAAAGTCAAAAGTCAAAAACTCAAAAGAGTTAGGACGACTAACAAACTTCAAATGCCTTTTTCTTCTTGTCTCCCTCCATTTTTTCGGGTTTTTTTTTGTCAAAAAGGTGCCTTATGAAATGCTGTTTTTAATGCACTAAAACTTAGGAGGATGCACGCCAATTTCCGATTTTTTGCCGAAAATTGGTGTTCGAAAAATGGCGACTATTTTGAAAAACACACTTTTACGCTAAAATTTATTACAGACTATGGAGTTTTTGTACTAGTTAGAAAGAACAGCTCATCCTGCGTTGAATAAATTTTTAAACAAACAGTTTTGAAACGTGCATCAATATATTTTCACTAAGTATAAATTGTTATAAGAAAGGTACTGATTTTTCTGAGCATCGAATTTCGGGAGGCCACAGCTCGGCGAAATGGTGACAAAAAGTGGTCGAATTTGGTGTCATCGTACTCAGCACATCGTAGGCTTTTATTTAAGCCCAAACACTCAGATTCCCATTTTCTGCGGGTCCGACCAAACTACAAAATTACAGAACTTCTCTTTCAAATAATCCTACATATATTCATAACCGAGGTTACTGGCTCGAATCCCCATGGGCGCTCACCTTATTTTGTACCTTACTTTTTTCGGTTTGACTTAGTTTTTTTGGGCCATCCAGGTGAATATCCACTTTACCAGGAAGTACCTACCCCAGGTACTCGGGTTGGGGTTGGATGAAATCGCAATTTTGCTCCTTACAAACCTGATTTCTTAGACATTTTCAAGTTAGAGAAAATGGTTATTTTTTATTTTTTGAGAAATTTTTATTTTTCAGGCCGAGGAGGTGGATATGCACGTTACCAAGAGGTACCCACTTTGCCAAATCTCGTTTTGGCAAATATCGTTTTGACAATTATCGTTTTGGCAAATATCGTTTTGCCAAATCTCGTTTTTGGCAAATCTCCCCTAGCCCATGAAATTTTAAGTCTAGCTGCACAGGTCTTAGAATCCGTAGCCGACGTGTTAAATGTGCCTACAGAATTACTGGTGAAACGTACCTAAATTATGGAATGTGCCTATTTTAGGCACATTCCTGTTGCTTTTTAGGAACATTCCTGTTTATAGGTGTTGTTCCTTTATGTATGTACCCTATTTTAGGCACATACGTATTCATTTTGTTTCCTTTTCAGGAACATTTTTTTATATACAGTCAAACCTCTATGTTGCATCCCACAAGGGACCGGCCCTTTCCGGATGCAACATAGAGGGTTAATTATAGGTAATTTCTTATTCGGCCAACCAAACCACAGCGAAAACAACAGGTGCAACAAGGAGGTAGACGCAACATTGAGGATTGCAACATAGAGGTTCGACTGTATGTGTTATTCCTCATAGGAAAATTGCCTTATTCATGTTAAAAATCACGATTATTACGCCCTTTTGCTGTATTATAAGGCAGTTTTTTGGTTTCAGTGACGAACCCTCTTCGGGGCCGCAGGGGGCTTGGAGTTGAGATGCGCACACCTCCATACTTTAGACACAAATCACTCGAAAGCGACTCTGGATGCATGAAAAAACATGCATACCAGAGTTTATTTATGCGGTAGACCCCAGTATTCAAAACTATGTTTAAGATCTTCTTGTTAGTGGCCCTTGTGTGATTAGTGGCCCCTTTTATTCCCTTCCCCTCCCAATACAGCCCTTATTCCCTTTTAAATTCAAAAGGCGCCAATTTAAATTTTTCAAATTTTGACTAAAAAACCATGATACCCCCTGTGGTTCGAAAAAAATTTTTTTTCTCAGAACCAAAAAAACAGCCGGCTTTCTCATGAAATCGGGGTCGAGAAACACGAATATGAAGTTATCTCCTCCACCTGATCAGTCCCCGTGGGGGGGGGATTCTGAACTCAAGCCAACATAAATCAAGGATCAACAATTTTCTTAAAAGACCATAGCCACGTCGCCGACAACATGAATTTCAAATGTTTGAGTTCGCACGGGACAGTTCTCTTTCGACCCTCTAACTTTAAAAAGGAGTAGTTTAATCGAGGTTTTTCTTTTTTAAAAGCAAAAACTTAAGATTTTTGAAAAATGATCGACAAAATCAGAATCCTTGCGATATTTGCAACCAGACTGTGGAAATAGAACTGATAAAGCGCGCTTAAAATCAGCTTAAAAAAAGTTTCGGACCCTATATGGGAACGAATTTGAGGTAAGGGTCGTTAAAGGGTCGTTTTGGGCGCAGCGATTGTCCCTCCGCCAATTAAAATTTTCTTTCTAATCATTGAACTTTTGTACGGATTTTTCAACTAGGATTCTAACAAAACAAGGCCTAGAATTTCATTTTAGGTAAAGTTTTGTTAGAAACCAAGTTGAAAAATCAGTACAGAAGTTCAATGATTGGGAAAAAAAATTTGAATTGGCGGGGGACAACCGCTGCGCGCAAAAATCATGGTCCTTTAAAGGGGCATGCTCGCCGCCGATGGGAATATTTTGAAAGGCGGGTACCAGTTCAATTAAAAAAAAAGTCAAAAGTCAAAAACTCAAAAGAGTTAGGACGACTAACAAACTTCAAATGCCTTTTTCTTCTTGTCTCCCTCCATTTTTTCGGGTTTTTTTTTGTCAAAAAGGTGCCTTATGAAATGCTGTTTTTAATGCACTAAAACTTAGGAGGATGCACGCCAATTTCCGATTTTTTGCCGAAAATTGGTGTTCGAAAAATGGCGACTATTTTGAAAAACACACTTTTACGCTAAAATTTATTACAGACTATGGAGTTTTTGTACTAGTTAGAAAGAACAGCTCATCCTGCGTTGAATAAATTTTTAAACAAACAGTTTTGAAACGTGCATCAATATATTTTCACTAAGTATAAATTGTTATAAGAAAGGTACTGATTTTTCTGAGCATCGAATTTCGGGAGGCCACAGCTCGGCGAAATGGTGACAAAAAGTGGTCGAATTTGGTGTCATCGTACTCAGCACATCGTAGGCTTTTATTTAAGCCCAAACACTCAGATTCCCATTTTCTGCGGGTCCGACCAAACTACAAAATTACAGAACTTCTCTTTCAAATAATCCTACATATATTCATAACCGAGGTTACTGGCTCGAATCCCCATGGGCGCTCACCTTATTTTGTACCTTACTTTTTTCGGTTTGACTTAGTTTTTTTGGGCCATCCAGGTGAATATCCACTTTACCAGGAAGTACCTACCCCAGGTACTCGGTTGGGGTTGGATGAAATCGCAATTTTGCTCCTTACAAACCTGATTTCTTAGACATTTTCAAGTTAGAGAAAATGGTTTATTTTTTATTTTTTGAGAAATTTTTATTTTTCAGGCCGAGGAGGTGGATATGCACGTTACCAAGAGGTACCCACTTTGCCAAATCTCGTTTTGGCAAATATCGTTTTGACAATTATCGTTTTGGCAAATATCGTTTTGCCAAATCTCGTTTTTGGCAAATCTCCCCTAGCCCATGAAATTTTAAGTCTAGCTGCACAGGTCTTAGAATCCGTAGCCGACGTGTTAAATGTGCCTACAGAATTACTGGTGAAACGTACCTAAATTATGGAATGTGCCTATTTTAGGCACATTCCTGTTGCTTTTTAGGAACATTCCTGTTTATAGGTGTTGTTCCTTTATGTATGTACCCTATTTTAGGCACATACGTATTCATTTTGTTTCCTTTTCAGGAACATTTTTTTATATACAGTCAAACCTCTATGTTGCATCCCACAAGGGACCGGCCCTTTCCGGATGCAACATAGAGGGTTAATTATAGGTAATTTCTTATTCAGCCAACCAAACCACAGCGAAAACAACAGGTGCAACAAGGAGGTAGACGCAACATTGAGGATTGCAACATAGAGGTTCGACTGTATGTGTTATTCCTCATAGGAAAATTGCCTTATTCATGTTAAAAATCACGATTATTACGCCCTTTTGCTGTATTATAAGGCAGTTTTTTGGTTGCAGTGACGAACCCTCTTCGGGGCCGCAGGGGGCTTGGAGTTGAGATGCGCACACCTCCATACTTTAGACACAAATCACTCGAAAGCGACTCTGGATGCATGAAAAAACATGCATACCAGAGTTTATTTATGCGGTAGACCCCAGTATTCAAAACTATGTCTAAGATCTTCTTGTTAGTGGCCCTTGTGTGATTAGTGGCCCCTTTTATTCCCCTCCCTATACAGCCCTTAATCCTTTTAAATTCAAAAGGCGCCAATTTAAAAAATATTTTTTTTTCAAATTTTTCTAAAATTTTACCTTGGGGCCAAGGCAAATCCCAAATTTTTTTTTTTACTTTCACAGAATCTGATGATCACTTCCCGTAAAAATCCGGGTCGAGAAACACGAATATGCAATCGGTTTTTAAAAATTCACCTCGAAAGTGGGTCAGTCGTGGGGGGGGCCAAGTAAAGTCTAGCCCTTGTGCACTTGAGGGCCCTTTTTGGTTAACTGTAAGTATGGTCTAAATGTCTCCTAAGTAGTTTTTATACGCCAGAAACGATAAAAAGGTTTGTTTCCCAACGATTTCCGCACCAAAAAGAAAAGTTCTCAAAAAAGGTTGGCTACCAAAGATTGACCAACTGCCTTGGTCCCCAAAGTAAAATATCGTATATTAAGGTATCCTGCCATGTTTCGGTCACTGGAGCTGGGCAAAAAGAGTCTTTAAAGGGTGGGGAAGCTACTTAGGTTTGAAAAAGTGGCTTTCATAGCGCAGCGGGTAAGCGTTCGCGCTTTTGGCCCAAAATGGTGTTTTTTGGTGTTGCAGGTTCAATCCCACGTAGTGGCACACTATTTTTTTGGCTTATTTGGCCAGTTTAGAAGTAATTAGTCTTTTTTGACGCCAGATTCGGAATCAGCGACCCAATTACCTCTAAACTGGCATAAAAAAGCCAGAAAAATAGTGTGCCACTACGTGCGATTGAACCTGCAACACCAAAAAACACCATTTTGGGCCAAAAAACGCGAGCACTTACGCGCTGCGCCATGGAAGCCACTTTTTCAAACCTAAGTAGCTTCCCCACCCCCCTCCTACCCCCCCCCCCCCCCGCATGTAATGCATGTATGATCAAGAGTCTTGCTCGGAATTATGTCTAGGGTAAGTAAGTGCGCGCATCTCTAACCAACCAAGCCCCCTGCGCACTTTTTGGGGGTGCTTGGGGGCTTGGGTTTGAGATGCGCACACCCACGTACCTGAGACACCAATCACTCGTAGAAACTCTGGATGCATAAAAACAATATGCATACCAGAGTTTCTTTATGCGGTAGGCCCCAGCTAACGAAACTATGTTCAAATTCCATTTTTTTTTGGTTTTTTAAGATGTATAGCCCTTTTTGGTTTAATTACCTTGGGGACCAAGGCAGTTGGTCAATCTGTGGTAACTAACTTTTTGTTGAGAACTTCACTTTTTAGTGCGGAAATTGTTAGGAAACAACTTTTTTTATCGTTTCTGGCGTATAAAAATTAATTAGGAGACGTTTAAACCATATTTACAGTTTACCAAAAAAGAGATCCCCCCCCCCCAAGTGCACAAGTGCCCAAGAAATGTCAAACTTTATTCGAAAATCAAAAACAATCTTTTTGCTTAACTAGAATTTTTCTTGTGAAAAATTAAAAAGTTAAAAAGCAAGTTTAGTATTAAAGAAATAGGCCGCTCAAGAGCGTTAAAATAAAAAAATATCGCAACAACAAGTATACAAAAAGTTTAGTACTGACACGTGTGATCAATTTTAAAATTAACAAAAAAAATTGGGCCATCCTGTATTTTCAGGCGTTGAGACTAGAGCAGCAAGATGCGTAATGCAAAAGACTATGAGATGCTACATCGGCTGGGCGAAGGAGCTTATGGCACTGTGTATGTACTTCACCACATTGCATATGCTCTTTTATGTTATATTTTTGCAGATATTTGGTGACCCATGTGCCCACCCAGAGTCAGTATGCCCTCAAGAAGGTGATCATGAAGAATAATGACGACGTAAGCCACTGTAGCCAAAATACATTAAAAAATTACAAACGTCGAGTGCAGGAAAGTTGCACTCTCAAAGTTAGAAATAAGATTGGCGAAATTTTTTTGTCCTTCAAATTTCTCATCACCGTTGGTTGCTGTATACTCCGCCACTTTTAAATCAAAATAAAAAAAACTAAAACCAACAGATAGAATTCAATGTACAGGCACCTATGTATTTATCCTCACTTTATCCTGTTAAGTTAGCTAAACCGGCCAAACCAAACCGGTCTTAAAATATACCCCTTCATTTTTTTTCTTTATAGGGTATATCCCAGAATGTGTTGCGAGAGATAGCCTCTATCGTCTCCTTAAAAAACTTTGAACATCCCAATATTATCAAGTAAGTGGTCTAAAACTTTTTGAAACCAATAACTATATTTTCTTAGAATTCATGACGCCTTTGTATCCAAAGCTCAGCAGGACATGTGCTTGGACATTATTTTCGAAAAATGTGACTGGGACCTACAAGAGTTTCTCAGGTCTAATTAAATAAACCACAGTTAACCTGTATTAAAGAAAAAAATTTCAGAAGCATTCCAGAAGACATGTGTGACGGACAGTGCCGCCATTTGGCCAAACAGGTACTTGGTATCCACCTAGCCTAGTCTATTCAATTAACACGAGAAAGGCGGACTGTAACTTTTGACTAACTGGGGGTTTTCAGACCTGCTGAGCACGATGATCGCGAAATCAGACCCATGAACTTGTGTGCAATGCCCTTGATTTCCCCAATTTTCGAAACGACTCTTTGAAAAATGGACAGTTTTTTCTTAAGGCTGGTGAGCAGTGAAATTATTCGGCACAGCATTTTCTTTTATGCTCATAAGAAAGCCCTTTGTCTGGGCTTTCTAATAGTATGTCGTTTGCTTACATATGAAACCATTGTAAGGCTGCCAGGCCACTTCTTCAATCCTCTCAAAAAGGGGAACACACAGTAACATTTGTGATCTGATACTGGTATCTCATGGAGTTTTTCATGCTCTATCACATGATGTTTTTACTTTTTTTTAAACTTTGATAAAATTTTGAGAAAATTACGAAACCAAGCCATAACCACGTGAATTTTCGTCCAAAAGCCCTTGGTTTTTGGTATGTTTTTGAGGTCAAATTGTTTTGGCTTGAATTTTATGATATTCGCTTGGTGTCTTGTGAGTCTTTGAACCGGTTCTGTCGCATGTTTCATGCTGATCATTTTGGTATATTGGAAACCAAAAATGTTGAAGAAAGTCAACCATAAATAAGCCAAACCAAATACCCTTCAAATTCCAATACCAGGAAAACAGCTGATTTATCTCTTCTCGTGAAATTTCTGAGTGACTTTTGTTTTATTTTTGTGCTGATTTTTGCCTTATCTTGTAGCTCTTGAATTCCTCTACAAGTATTGACCAAGCATCATGGAGTTGAACGGCGATATGACATGTCTTGCGCAGCTTGAGTAAACTTTTGTCAAGTGAGAAAATTTCCGGTTTAATATGGTTTCATATATGGTTCCATTACAATGGTTTCATATGTAAGCAAACGACATACTATTAGAAAGCCCAGACAAAGGGCTTTCTTATGAGCATAAAAGAAAATGCCGCGCCAGATAATTTCACTGCTCACCAGTCTTAAGAAAAAACTGTCCATTTTTCAAAGAGTCGTTTCGAAAATTGGGGAAATTAAGGGCATTGCACACAAGTTCATGGGTCTGATTTCGCGATCATCGTGCTCAGCAGGTCTGAAAACCCCCAGGTAGTCAAAAGTTACAGTCCGCCTTTCTCGTGCTAAAAAGTCTTTCAGATATTTGCTGGCATTGACTTCTTGCACTCCAACAGCGTGATCCACCGCGACCTCAAGCCGCAGAACATACTTGTGAATCGGGACCAGAGCGTCAAAATAGCTGATTTCGGACTGGCCCGCAACTATGGGCTGCATTCCACATTCACCACTGTGGTGGGCGGCTATATCGTGAAGAATTTTTTAATTACTAGAGAAAATCTAGGTGGTCACATTGCATTATCGAAGCCCTGAAATACTTCTGCAGAGCAAATATAACACCAGTGCAGACATATGGTCTGCTGGTTGCATTCTGATTGAATTATACAGCCGACAGCCCTTGTTACTGGCACAGACCGAGGCTCGTCAACTGCTCACCATATTCCAGTAAGTAGTGGTGGTTCAGGAATTGCAGTTATTACTTAATTATGAGACTAGGATAGTTCTTGTCAAATTCATGACTAAGTGGTCCGAAATGAACACCCTCCACAACCAAAAATAAGAGATATTTTTGACTGAGTTGTGAGCAAAATGAATTTTTTGGCCAAATTCCCACAGCGAAAGTCGAAGTCAAATCTGCATTTTTATCTTTAAGTTTGACGCGATAATCTTTCAGAAACCTGGGCACTCCTCCACATTCAGCCTGGCCTGCAGATGCAGTGGTGGACAGATCTTTCTACCCCAACTATCCAGCTATTCCACTTCACCTGCTTGCTCCAAAGCCTCTGCAAGAGCCATTGAGTTGGCTAACGAAAGTGAGTTTTTGAGTAATCTTTAGAGTTGGGGGTAACGGACAGGAAGCGGATTTCAATAAATTAGCAAACTCTGAACCGAAAATCCGGACAGATTATGGTCTGGTTATTTAAAATTTTGGTCTTTTGCAGTTCTGAAGTTTAACCCACACCAACGTCCCACAGCTGCCGAATGGTAAGTTGTTTTGAAGAAAATGGTTAAATTGAATTAAAAAATTTCAGCCTTCAACACCCTTACTTTGCATGATGACGACATTTTAGTTTGATAATATGATGGTTCAGGACTATTAAAAGTGACCGTATTTCCTCTAGTAGAGCCCACCTTTTAATAGAGTCCCCTTGATCTTTGAGGGTTCGTGAAAAACATTTTTCAAAGCCTTTTACTACATTTTCCTAAGACTCATGGGCTTTACCGATTCCGCTTCTTATATTTTGGATTTTAAATTAAAAGATTTCGAAAAGCTGAGAAATAAAGACCCCGGAGTAGAGATGATGACGGGACGGGATCCCGTCGGGATCCCGATCCCGCCCGACCCGATTCTGGTCTAAAATCCCGCCCCGAAATCCCGCCCGATCAGTTCCCAGAATCCCGAACCCGATCCCGAAATTCGTTGAATCCCGAGCTCCAATTTTGTTTTAAAAAACACCACTTTCGCACTAAAAATCACCAATTTTTAACTTTTTTTTGCTAATGATTTTGATTTTTTTCATAAAAATCTGGATTTTTTATTTGAATTTCTTTGTTATTCATGCTTGTTTAAAGGACCATAACCGTCGCCAACAACGAGATTTTCAAATGTTTGAATTTGAATTTTTCTCTTTCGTCTTTCATTGTACTCTTTTGAGTCATTCAAAGCAAGTCAAAAGAGTAGAATGAAAGACGAAAGAGAACTGTCCCGCGCGAATTCAAACATTTGAAATTCTTGTTGTCGGCGACGGCTATGGTCCTTTAAGGGAGAAGAAACTTTATATACGCATCGCCGAAGTCTACCACTGGATAAAACCCTCATTTTTACTTTTTTTTCAATTCAAAAATTGGTGTCAAAATGATCCTCACATTCTTGGCTATCTAACAAGATCATCAACGTTTCAAACTTATTGGAGCATTTTTATTGGCTAAAATAGGCTAAATTTCCGAAAATCGATAAGTTTTGGAGTTTTTGTTTGACTGTTTTGTTTCTTATTTTCTGACGATTTCCAACAATTAACCACTAGGCCACCAATTTTATTAAACGAAATAAGTGTTTTTGGTTATGATTACTTATTTCCTGCATGCTACTCAACTAAAGTTTATTTTAAAATGATTCTTGTTTGAATTGACCTGGTGTTTGCTTTTCAAAATATTCCCATGGGAATCGAGCGTGCTCCTTTAATTTTTTTCATTAAAAGTTCAGAATAAATAACTAAAACAGGTCAAAAAAAATAAAAAGCAGCTAATTACACAGATTAGGCAGTACTTTTCAATATGTATGTGTTTTCATTACACATGTTTGGTGTTTAAAATAGTCAATAGTTTGTAAATATGGCAAAGATATGTGAATTTTCCCTGTTCTTCTCTCTGCTTGAAAAATCCCGAAATTTGTTCGGGATCCGTTGGGATCCCGAAATTCTTTTTTTGAAATTCCGATCCCGAAATATGGCTGGAGTTTAGAATGTGACCTTTTTCTAAAAATGGTCAAAATCAGTTTTTTTAGTTGTGTAACATTGTAAAAAATGCTCAGCATTCATTTTTATTGTTGGGAAAGCCAATTTTTCAAAAAAAAAAATTTTTGTCGAAAATTGTCAAAAAACGTTATATGCTCCTTAAATACCTGTTTTTCTTGTATAAAAATGTCACAAAAAAAAATTTATTTCAACATTCCTTAAGCAAACTGTTAAATCACTCAATTATTGCCAAAACAAAAATAAAACCATCGGCGGGAAGAATCTGAGCCAGTAAAACAATGGTAATAAAGAACACATCCAGCAAGTACAATGGTAGGAATAAAACCGATAAAAACGTTGTTTCCGACCACATAAAAATACAGAAAAGGTTTTTTTCCATCAGACATTTTGACTTTTTCACATTTTTTACCTGCCTGCCTTCGGCAGGCACCCTAATTCAATAGGAAGCCCCTTTGGGGGTACATTGTTTGGGCCAAGGGCTGACCCTTTATACACACCTGCCTGCCTTCGGCAGGCACCCTAATTCAATAGGAAGCCCCTTTGGGGGTACATTGTTCGGGCCAAGGGCTGACCCTTTATACACACCTGCCTGCCTTCGGCAGGCACCCTAATTCAATAGGAAGCCCCTTTGGGGTACATTGTTCGGGCCAAGGGCTGACCCTTTATACACACCTGCCTGCCTTCGGCAGGCACCCTAATTCAATTCACCCTAATTCGATTTTTCACCAACAATGATGGTATAACGTTTTTTGACAATTTTCGACAAAAATGTTTTTTTTTGAAAAATTGGCTTTCCCAACAATAAAAATGAATGCTGAGCATTTTTTACAATGTTACACAACTAAAAAAACTGATTTTGACCATTTTTAGAAAAAGGTCACATTCTAAACTTTAGCCCGAAATATTTTTGGCCGAAAATCCCGCCCCGAAATCCCGCCCGAACCGGTTTCATCATCTCTACCCCGGAGGCTCTATCACTTTGCAAGTTAATACATTTTAAAAATGGACTGCGTGCCAGATGTATTGTATTACCAAACAGAAACAATTTTGGTTGCCAATCATCATTCCACATCCTCAAGTATTCACTTAACATGCCTTTACTTTCTATCTTTGCTGGTTCTGTATTTCCTGGGCTGTATTATTGTTTTACAGACGACGCTCTGTTAAAATATTTTGGCTATCTTTTATATTTTTTAGTCGGTCTTAGAATTCTTACAACGGATGTCTAATTTCTGTTCCACCGTGTCTTTTACATAGAGCGTCGAATGTATACCAGTAATATTGTGTGTATGTATATATTAACAAATTCCTCAACCGTATAGTTATGCCTCTTGCAGGAATAATAGCTAGTTTTAGATGGCTTTTTTATTTATTTTTTGAAAAAAATACTTATTTATATCGAATTTTTTTCTGAGCTCCACCTTTAGTTGATATTTCCTCAGGAATCCAACCACAAAACGAAATTTAAAAAAGATGCTTGTTTGCCGAGATATGGTTTAAAGTTGAAAGGACAAGATTTCAAATGACTTTAGGTGGTGATATCTCGGCAAACAAGCATTTTTTAAAATTCCGTTTTGTGATTTGGATTCCTGAGGAAATTTCAACTACTATCAAGCTTCAGAAAAAAAATCCATATACGATGGTACTTCGTTCGAAAAAAACATAAAAATCGGAATGGCTATTCTCCCTTTTTGCATCGCGTCTTGCCTTTTCCATAAATCTCAGGATCTTGATTAACTTTTGGACTTGAATCACTTACTTTTGAACTAATTAATTTAGCCTTAGACATGTGCATTCTATTTTGATTTTTTTACACTATTTGTAAACTCATTTTCGGACCAATAAAACGATTGATTTTTTTTTTAAATATACTTGACTTTTTTCCTTTTCACCACAGAAAATACCTATAAACGTTGTTGTTGCAAAGGTTGACCATAAATCCAAGTGTTTAGTCGATGGACAATAGCAGCAGCATTTCGACAGATATTCGTTCACTTGAGTCTTTGGACACACACTCTTCCAAGACTGCCATTGCTGATTTTCAATCATGGATTTCTGAGGGTGAATCGCTAGATTTTTTGTTCTTTTATATTTAGTTCAATTTCAGGTGTAGCCATAGCTCAATTAGTGGAACATTATGTAATATATAGTAGTACGGTCAATCTTGGTTATAAAACAGGGTCCTAAGTCACAGTGATTCAATATCTGCACTTTTGGGTCAAAATCAACCAAATGCTGAGTAATCAGCCCACTTGAGAGCCCTGATATAATGCCAGCCTTTGAGACTGACCCCTAGGTGTATATCGAGTCTTCGGACAAGCTCTTT
Organism: Ditylenchus dipsaci; assembly: GCA_004194705.1. Classification (NCBI taxonomy): domain Eukaryota; kingdom Metazoa; phylum Nematoda; class Chromadorea; order Rhabditida; family Anguinidae; genus Ditylenchus; species Ditylenchus dipsaci. Next base: position 253,275 of record SADC01001309.1, on the reverse strand, counting down.
ACCATTTTAGTATGAATCCTACCAAATGTAACTTCCTCTCTCTAGTGTGGCGTTATATTTAGGATAGACAGTAGATTTACTAGTCAGGGCTGCCATCTCGAAAATTAAAAAGAAGGACATTTGGGTAAAAAAGGAAAAGTTTGACTATTTTGAAGGCAAAGGTCATTCTATCCAGTGCTTATTGCTGTTTCAAAGCAAAAAAAAGATTTTTCGGCGTAAAACTTCAAAACAAAAAAAGATTTGAAGTGGTGGCAAAAAGACAATTAAAAAAAAACAAATAGCAGTTCTGTTATTAGGTGATTTAAAAATATTATAGGAAAAATAAGATTGTAAGCCAAAGTGAACTTTTTTCGACGGCCATCTAAACTCATAATGATCCAATAATGATCCAAGGGCACGCCGGAGCGTTACACAGAGAAAATTCGGCGACCACCAGTTTTTTTTCTTTCTCGATAAATTTTTGATCTAGATTTTTTAATTTTTTGTCTACTTTTTAAAAGCAGTATAAGGTCGTCTATATCAGATTTGATGCAAAACAAATTAAAAATAGGACGATTCAAAAAAATTTGCTGGTTCCCCGCCTTAACTGAACTAAGGTCCATCTATTTTTTGTTTCTAGGCCAGCAGTCAGTCCATCCGAGCCCTTGAATTGTTGTGTCTGGTGCAGGAACCGCATGATAATGTGGGCCTTGGCTTTACACAAATAATAATGTTCACAATCTAAACTTAATAAAATACAGATTTTGCTGGACAAAATGTTGGAAAGCATAGCTCAAAGTCCACAAGGAACTTTGATTTTGTTGGGAAGACTGGTCCAGAAAGCGCCCAGCTGGGTTGGTTTAAAAAAAACCAAATAATATTTTAAAAAATATATAATTTTAGATACCTAAGCTGCCACATCACCGTATTTTCCGAATCATTACAGAATTAATCAGGGTATTTTTAATAAAATATTATTTCGTTTTTTCATAAATGATGGAAATTCAGATGGAAAACGATTTGTAAGTTTTCTTAGTAAGTATGCAACTAAGGCCAAAATTGCATTGAACCTAACCTAACGACTTTCATTCCCCTGTGGTCCGCAAACTTTTGACACTTTTTTCTGAAAATTTGTGTATGGCTTTAAGTCTGCACATTGTTACCTTTAAATAAATTGCCAGTGTTTGGGGCCAGGAGTTTGAGATAAAGAGCAACAAGGCTATAAAAAGGGGTGCAATTTAATTTTGCCCCCTTATTACTGAAAAATGCACCTTGATTCGCTGAAAAATGCCCCCTAATCAGAAATTGAATTTTTTTCTTAATACTGGCTCTAATGGAGATACGTACTCAAATTTTTGCCTTGGTCCCCCCGTTGATTTTTCTCAAGATTTTCTGGAAATTTTCTTGAGCCTTCATTGTCCTCTTCCTCAATACTTAGAGCACACTGTTTACAATTAACAATTTATTTCATACTTAAGTTTAAAAGTACAATAATACAATACTATAATGATGTAATAGAAGAATAGTTGATTGTAGCAATCACCTCAAATAAGGCACACAATACATTTTTCTTATCCACATTACAGTGCTGACGAAATACTGCTTCTGCGACATATGATGAAATGTGTTCAGAAGATTTTCTACGGAGACGCTTGATCTTGTGTTTCACATGCATCCAGAATCCCTCCACCTTGTTTGTATGGATGCGCAGATCGGCTTCACTTCTTAAAAGATTTACATTTGCAACACGAAATATTTTCAAAAGAAATAGTACCTTGCGAACACTTTCTTGTGACAAATTACATAATGCTTGTATCCGACTGGTTTCCCTAGTTGCTTGCCAAGTTTTCGGTATGCTGGCCAGTCATCTGATATGATAGTTGTCCCTCTTCTGATGTGCTTCCGGATCAATTTAAACATAGTCTTCTTTTTGCGATTAGGAACTTCAAACGCGAAAGCCTTTCCTTCGATACCGCCTTCAATGCCACCGAAAATCCATTGTTGCGAACCTATCCTCTTTCGACCGCGGTTGTACTTCCTTTTACATATGCAAGTTTCGTCGATCTCGATGATCCGAGCTTTCCCTCCGATAGATTTATGATCGTTGCAATATCTTAACAAACATTAAAGGGGCATGCCCACGCCAATAAGTTTCATTTCAAATGTTTGAATTCCCGGGCACCAGTTTTTTCAGATGAAGACAAAATAAATTTGAATTTGTTTCTCATTTCAAACGTTCTTATCGTGTTTCTCTAGTCGTCTCACAGTTTGCGATCTTTTTTTCCGTAACACTTATCATCTTGTTCAGCAATACCCAATTTTAGGGACAAAACGAGTCTCGGTTTGTAATTTTTGGTTTCTCATCTTGAAAATATTTGAATTTTACGTTTCTTGCACAGCTTTACCTCGGATTTTAATTGGTCGTTCTCGGAGTTCAATTGGTCAATAACTCGCTTCTTAGGTCAGGCAATTTTTTCGTCTCAGTTATTCGTCCAAATGCCAACCCCGACATCAATTGTAATTTTATAAGTCCGTTAATTTTTTAACCAAACATAAACGGATTCCATTTGCCATAGGATGGAAGGTGTAAACGACAAAGCTCTACCGGACAAAGTTCTACCGTGGCATAATCCTCCCGCCATTTTATTTGATCATTGTATATAGGTTGTGCGTATGTACATTCATACCTACATAGTGCCCACGATAAAGCAATTTCGGAAATTATTTTCTCGCTTGATAACATCATGTGTATGGTCTCCGAGAGGTACTTGGCAAATTACCCTGCTTATATTAAGGTAAGCCACCTAGCGGGTAATCTACCCACACTTAATCGCACCCAAACTACTACAAATCTTTAATCTCAGCGCGCTTCTCTATTATGAAAGAGGCATGAGGACTGTTTCTTACACGTGTCAGTCATCTCTTGTTTTGGCGTTCTTACTATTTAATCTACTCTTTTTTTCGCTATCCAAAGTGTCGTTTTTGGATTTTTAGGCTTCTGCCTTCTGACACTCCTTTTTACCATGTTAAAAGATTTAAGTACCTCAGCCTCTTTTGATGATTGTCTTAGGCTTTGAAAAACAGAATACCGATACCGAAAACGCAACAAACTACTTTATCAATGGAAAAGTGTAAGAAAGACGAGCAGCTTAAAGACGAGCAGCGCTTTTCAGCTCAACTGGAATGCTCAGGCCCTAAAAATGCGGACGTGTTTCATGTTCACTCATTCAAGCCAAGATTACTTACATAATGCTCGATCATTTCCTTAGTCTCCTGGTCAACGGCGAGTGACGGATGGAGAGAGGAATCCAGATAAGAAATCTCGGGCATGTAGTTGTCGCGACGCTCACGTTCTTCTTCCTGCAGCTTAATGGAGATGCCACGAACTGGCCCCTTCTCGATACGCTTCATCAAATGGGTGGTGAACCTAAATAGAGTGGATTGTGACTAGGAAGCAGGATTTAGGAAGCACTAGGAAGCAGAACAAAATTTCGGCATACGTTTTTACAAAATTATGGTAGTGGATAGAAAGCGAAATTGTCACAAACTTCAAACACAAATCAAGAAAACATACCCAGCTATTCGATTTCTCATCTTTTTGCTCGGGATCACTGCTATTTCTGAAAGATATAAGGTGAAATATGTGTTAAAATAACGGTGAATATAGCCTACCCTCACAAATGCGCTTGTTGGTGTGGAAATCACGCGTCAACTTGGGATAGTACTTCTCGATGATATTTCGCGAAGCCTTCTTGACTGTCTTGGTACGAACTCGGCCAACCATTTTGTCCAGCGATTGAGATTTTGAATTTTGCAGATCAGCGAGATAAACCTGAAAACAATACAAATCTTACTCTTACCGCAGCATAAAGCCAAAACATCGAACAGGAAACGTGCACAACGACCACATTTTATATGAAACAGGGTAAACAAGAAGGGCGACAAAAAGAAACATGTCGCACAGTAAGAGCTCAGCTACAAAATGGCACGAAAGGAATAATTTTTGAAAATTTTTTAAAAAAAGTTATGGCCATTTCCGAGTGAGGATTGCTGAATTTACAGTCCACCATGGTGTGCAAGGCCTGAGACGACTAGAAGGATAACATAAAAAATTTTGAAATGAGAAATATATTCAAATTTATTTTGTCTTCATCTGAAAAACTGGTGCCCGGGAATTCAAACATTTGAAATGAGACTTATTGGCGTGGGCATGCCCTTTAAAAGGGTATAAACTAAATTCTAGAAAACGATGAGTTACCTGAGACAGATCTCCGGATCTCCATTAGAGCCTACTTTACGTATGTTTTTCAACTATCGTGTAGCTCAGGATCTAATCCTTCTAACGAGCTGTCAAACTCCATTGAATAATTTAATTTAGGAGTTTGAATAAAGTAACTTTTGTTTTTCTCTAATTTTTCCAAACCCCGAAATTTCTACATTTGTCAAATCATTTACTGGAGTTTCATAGCTCATTAAAAAGCTGAGATTTTGGGCAACACGATAGTAATGAAATTGTTTTGGAAAAAAACGTAAAAATTAAGACAAAAATTTAATTTCAAATTAGAAGGCATTTTTCAGCGAATTAGGGGGTATTTTTCAGTAATTAGGAGGCGAAATTAAATATTACCCTATAAAGATTCTGGTCTGTCTCATCCACCAATCCTCCGCTGCCAAAGAGGTAAAACGAGAAAAGGATTGTGTGCAGAGCGAGAATTCGAAAACGAGAAAGAAGTCCAACTCAAGAACGAAAAATTTACATTCTCAAAATTTATGGTTGTGTTCAAACGAGAAAGTTAGTGTTAGTCGAGCGATCAACTTTTCTTGGTACTAGTTTCTTAGGTTTCCTCTTTTAGCCATCCAACACCAGAAATTAGTGGTCCTCTCAAAGTCCTCTACAAATAAATCTCTAGATCTCAAGTTTCAGGGAAATAGTAATAGCTGCCATGATGTTTATCACCTCTGTCTTACCCTTTTCTTCCACCCTCAACGAGTAAGGAAGCGAACACATTACCTATTTTAAAACAAATAAATATAAAAAATCTCTTTTCAGACACCTATTCAACGAGATTTTCAACGCTTTTCTGGAAGCTTGCCGTATCTTTGCCCACAACCAAGCCATCTCCAAAAATTACCATTCATTGTCTAAACAAAATAAACCTTCCGAAAACAAGGCAATGCTCCAGTGCAAATCTTCAATAGCCGGTGGTCCAACCCAACCATCCCTCAGCCATCAGGTATCCTCAAAATTTGAGGCCCTAGTGCACCAATGTACTATGAACACCATGAAGTCGACTCTAGTCAAATTTTTCCAAACTTTCTACGCCATTTGGCCGTGCAATCTAATTCATATGCTCAAGTTGGACCTTTCTTTCAGTCATTTTTTCAGAGATGTGCATTTGGTCATAACACAGGAAACAATAATGGTTCTATTTTAAATTTATTTCTAGTTTTTCGCGCACATGTCAATGACGTCCGAAAGCCCCTACAGGCCCTATGAACATGACCAAATGCCCATTCCTGCCTGTTTTATTTACAACCTTTATAGTAATTATTTCAGAGAATTTTCTGTTAACAACAAGCAAAACAATACATGGGATGTGGTATGTCAACTATTATTGCACAACAGATACTTTAAATTCGTTTTTGTCTACTAAAAAGGGGTCAGGCAAATCTAAAATTAAATAAGGGATTGATTCAAAACCACTGTTGTGACTATTTGGCCAATTTGTATATTAGCGTTAGCAAGAATTATAAATATGCAATAATTTAGATAAAACAAATGTTAATGTCTGTCCGGCTACACCCCTCACTTATATTTGACACTAGAGCCAAAGAGTTGAGCAGGGACAGATGGGTGAACTTGGAAATCCACGATTTTTCGCACTTGCACAGATGATGGCTGCTGCGCCAAATGATGATGAGACAGAAGAAGGCTTTTTTGAGTTACATGATGAAGAAAAAGGCATTGAACAGGAAGACGACGGTAACTGCAGTAAGCTGTGTTTGTCAAAACAGGCAAATGTAAAACAGCAGAATCAGAAATTGCTTCTAAGTAAATCTATACAAAATCCAACTATGTATAAAAAAATTTAGAACTTTTTCGATACTAAAAAAAAAAATGTAATCCGTCTCCTGCAATATACTAGAAAAATGATATTTTTGTGGGTTAGCTCAGTGACGATAAATCAGATTATTCACAAATTTCCCTTTTAATTTAGATTTAATTTTTTCCACTTCCAACACTTGGGGGAGTGTGGAGGATTTCGCAGAATAACCTTTTTTCTTTTCTTTGACATAGTGGAATAGCAGCATCTCAAATATTTTCCTCGAGTTTCATGACCACTTCAGTCCCACTTTTTTGGTTGTCTTTTTCAAATAGGGAAAAGCAACCAATGTCGCAGAATCAATTGCAGCATCTCTACATAGTATTTGGGACGGGGTTTCAACGACACTTTTGAGTGGTCCCATTGCACCAGTTATAACTTTTTTTAGGTGATCCGGTGAGTTTGTACTCATCCGAAAGCCCTTTTAACGGCAGAGGGTTTTTGAAATTCAGATTCGAAAATAGTTTTGAAGAAATTTGAGATTTCATCCCCTGAAGTTGAAAATTAGGGGTTTTGTGGGAAAATACCACGAGTGGTCTCTATGCAGTAGAGTTGGCCCGGAACCCCGATTTCGATTTACCGGAATTCCGGCCCTTTTTAGGATTCCGGTCGCGGTTGTGAAAAAATATGTAATTCTGGTTTCGGTTTTACGAAACTAAAATTCCGGTTCCCTTCCAAATAACAATTCTGAGCTCGACTCTATCATAAGTTTTGCTTTTGCTTGGCGGATTTTGAACGCGTATTTTTTACTTTTGAACGAATTTTTCGTGTTAAATATCACTTGGATCTCATGTATTATTAATAATATTAATTATTCATAATATTAATACATCATTATTAATACTAAGCGGTGGTACCTGGGTAGTAATATTCAGGTGATGGGTGTCCAGGTGGTGTAACCCAGGTATGAGTAATCAGATGGGTAACCTAAGACGAGGATAGCCAGGAGGAAGGTAGGCAGGAGGGGTAGGCATTAGAAGGATAGCCAGGAAGGGTACCCGGAAGAAAGCAGGCAGGAGAGGGTGCCCAAGAGGGCGGGTACTCAAGTGGGAGCATATGATGGATTAATACTTATTAAAATTTCAAAATACAATTGAGGCGGTGATAGGCGCCTTTTCCCCGTAGTATTGAATATGATGAAAATGTAAAGTTGGTGAAAAAGTAAAAGAAAATAGGGCCGGAGTACGGTATAAGAACTCCTCCCAAAAATCGGTTTTAACCACTTTTTCGTGTGTTTTAGCATCTTTAACGTACAGAAAACATGTTTTTAGGTGGCGGAAGACCATTTCTGGAATTTTTTTTTTTTTTGAAAATTTTGACTTTTTGCCTTGGGGACGACGGTAAACCATGGTTTCCAGGGTATTCTACCCTGTTTTTGTCACTGGAGCTGGGCAAGAAAGAGTCTCCAGATGCATTTATTATCAAGAGTATTTCTCGGAATCATCTCTAAGGTAAGATGAGTGCGCGCATCTCTAACTCTCAAGCCCCCTGCGCCCCTTCGGGGGCTCAGGGGGCTTGGAGTTGAGATGCGCACACTCTCACACCTTAGAGACCAATCACTCGAAAATAGAATCTGGATACGTAAAAAGATATGCAAACCAGAGTTTCTTTATGCGGTAGGCCCCAGTTAACAAAACTATGTTCGAACACTTTCTTAAGGTATCGGAATACCCTTTTAGGATGGCTTACCTTGGTCCCCCAAGGCAAAAAGTCAAAATTTTCAACAAATATATTTTTTCCGGAAATGGTCTTCCGCCAGCTAAAACATGTTTTCTGTACGTTAAAGATGTTAAAACACACGAAAAAGTGGTTAAAACCGGTTTTTGGGAGGATTTCTTATACCGTACTTTAGCCGAAAATAGAGCTAGTCAGACTCTTCAAGATTCTAAAAAAACAATCATCCCAAAACAATATTCTGCAATTACAGGTGATCATTCCTTTAGAGGTGACTTTGAGCAAAATTTGGATGGTTTCTTTACTGTACAAGAAACTAAACATGGTGAGATTGAAAACCAATTATTGCGCAAAAATTCTAAAATCATTCAGACACAAACACTTTTCATCCCACATCTGACTATACTAATAGTAGTAGCACCCATATTGACATTGGTCTAGGGCAAGCACTGGACTCAACACCCCTCCAACCGAATCCAGTCTATTGCAGGAGCGTAGAACGGAGAATTCTCACTTTGTTGGGTCTGCGGACATAGCCTCCAGACAGGCACAATTTACACTACTACCAGCTAGTCAACATCAATGTATGCCTTCCAGAGGCAACAAACCCAAGACTTCAATTGCCAAGAAGATCAGTCTACTCTTTTCTCCAACTTACAAACCCGATATTGCAACAAAGATAGATCGCACTCAAGCAAGAGAAGAACAAAGAAAGACGGGCAATGAAGAAGTGGAAGAAGTCGTGGAATAATTCTAGACAATGAAGTGGGTGTTGCTGTTGAAAAGTTAATTAATAATACCTATTTTTAATTTCAGAATAATCTGCCTCAACAGGTAGACTCGGCTGAAGAGTGCATGGGATCTATGGAATCTTTAACAGCCAGCCGAAACCACCATGCTGACCTGGAGAAGGTGATTTATAAAAAATAAAACTATGTGAAGATAGATTGTAAAAAGGAATTACGCTGGCCTAATATGTAGTGAAAAGTACTGGAAAACTCGAAAACTAATCTGCTCCTATAGCTTTGTCTAAATTTGAAAAAATTAAAAAAAAAAAAAAATAAAAGGCGCAAATTAAAAAAAATGACCCAAAAGTGCGTAAACTATGTCAATGAAGTTCAGTAATTTGATGGTAAAACTCAGCCATTTTTATGTCTAATGAAGTTTTTATGAAAACTCAAATTTTTAAAATTACAAAAAGTGATTATTAAAAGTAAGTAAGTCATAAAATGCCGCGAGTTGATATTTAACTCTGCTTATTACCTATAATCTTGTTTACTATCTACTTTTGCAGGAACCTTCAACAAAAGAACAAGATTACAAAGAAACTATATTAGCTGGTCCAAGTGGAGTTCAATGGTTATCTTCTTCTGGTGATGACAAACCAACATCCACGGCGCCATTGACCACAGCCCAACTACTGCAAACGACTGTTGCAAGGGGCAAGATGATATTGAATGTTTCCAAAAGCCATCTACATCAAATCACTCATCCAACAAGCAATTGTAAGAAAGTCTAATCTCGATATAAGCACACTCAGAAAATTTCTACCCCACTTAAGGTTCGATATTTCCTCTATTTTGATAAGTCACTAAAAGTTTAAATTTTTTGCGAGTATGATGAGTCGCTCTCAATATAAGCATACCTTAGTTTTTGCAAATATGATGTACTTATATCGAGCACCGCTCATCTTACTAGCAAAAGTTCTGATATTTTTAGGAATATCAGTCAAATCGTAATTCTTGAGATTTTACAGACCAAATCATTATTTTTATATTTTTATATTTTATTTTATATTTTATATTGATATACAGGGTGGCCCAAGTATTTTTTCCTTTTGAAATGGCTGTAACTTGGTTATTTGCCAACATTTGAACGAGATCTTTTTTTTATCATGTAGAGGAGATCTGGCAATTTCATTTGATACCGAATTTGCAACAATTATTTCATTGATAATTCATACACCGCGATAACAAGAACATTTAATTTCCAAAGGTTTCTTCCACACTTCTACCACCAACAGCAATACAAACGAAGAGGATAAGCAGTGATACAATTATCAATCATTTCTTGCGGTAGTTCTTCAAAGGCTATCTCTATTCTTCCGATCAGCTCATTAATGTCTTCAATTGGCTCTCTGTAGACCTTGCTCTTGATCCAGCTCCAAAGGAAGAAGTCGCACGTGAGGTCTGGTGAATATGGAGGCCACGGTAAGTTTGGTGATCCTCTGCCCATCCAGCACTGCGGAAACATTTCTGTCAAATAAGCGCGCACTCTAAGAGTCCAATGAGAAGGTGCACCATCCTAGAGGCATCAACAATGAACATTCAATGAATGTAGCAATCAGTACCTGCATAAAGATCAGCTCATTGAAATTTTGCCACCAGCTCAGGAATCACTTCTTGTCGCAGCAGATTCAGGTAGTTGGCGCTATTAATGTTTTCGAAGAAGCACGGCCCTACAATCCCTTGCTGGCCAATAAGAGCGAACACGGTGATACGAGGCGAGTGGAGTGGAACTTGCTCGAACCAATGCGGATTCTGATCATCCCAATACCGGAAGTTGTGCCTGTTGACTCCTCCATTTAGCGAAAAGTGCGCTTTATCGCAAAAGACGAGATTGTCGAGGAACGATTCATTTGGAACTCCCCAACATGCCAAATTCGACCACACAAAATGCTTTTTCTTGCACAGTAAAGACCATTTTCTAAAAAACAATAATGCAAAGAAATTTTTAGTACACAAACATAGACATTTGGTATCAAATGAAATTGCCCAATCTCCTCTACATGATAAAAAAAAGATCTCGTTCAAATGTTGGCAAATAACCAAGTTACAGCCGTTTCAAAAAGGAAAAATACTTGGGCCACCCTGTATATTTATTTAACGTCACTACTTTTCGAAAATAGTGTAGGGTGGCCTCTTTGTAATGAAATTGTTAAGTTTTTTTAAATGTTCGGCAAAATTAAGTTTCGGACTAGGCTGAGCAAAGCCGACTGATCTAAATTTTAAAGAATAAAAGTAAAAAACTGTCGCACCCTAGGCGGGAACGAACTTGAGTGGGTGTGCTTACATCGAATAATAAGTGTATTTCAATATAATTACGGACAAAACTTTCGCATTGTCACTAAATGCTTATAAATTGCGCTTGGAATTTCAAAGGACAATACTTTTTTTGGCGCGAATTTTTGTTTTGTGTCATTAAATTGAAAATTTTCAATTTTTGTGAAAAGCTTCAACATCATCATGTAGCCCTGCGACTCTAGTTTCTAATAAGGTATCATTTATTGCATCATTTTGAAAAAATGTAACACAAAAAGTGAAAGTATGAAAATAATTGTTGCTCTAATTTTGTTCATACTTTTACTTTTTCGCGTTACATTTTTTCGAAATAATGCAATAAATGATACCTTATTAGAAACTAGAGTCGCAGGGCTACATGATGATGTTGAAGCTTTTCACAAAAATTGAAAATTTTTATCTAATGACATAAAACAAAAATTTGCGCTAAAAAAAGTATATTTGCGCCAAAAAAATGTTTTTGCGCCAGAAAAAAGTATTGTCCAATTCCAAATCACTGTGAGATTTCGAATTCCGCTCAAGACAACAAATATTAAAAAAAGAAATTTTCGAAAAGTTAAATATTTGATGCTCGAATGAAAATTCAAATCTTACAGTAATTTTTGAATTCCAAGAGCAATTTTATAAGAATTTGGTGACAATAAATACTATAGTCCGTCATTATATTGAAATACACTTGATGTTCGATGTGAGCACACCCACTCAAGTTCGTTCCCGACTATGATGCAACATTTTTTGTTGCATCTCATAGTAATAGACCATGATGTTTTTGCGCCATGCTAAACTCGAATCCAGTTTCAAAATTAACACCTTGTTTAGCGAAAAAAAATTACTTGAAAATGTTTTTTCGGAGATTTTTTTAAATTTTTTATCGTCATTTGCTCTAAATTTTATAACTCAAAACGCTGTTCGGTGAAATTTTCAATGGACTCTCGCATGGTATGTCTCTTTTTGTAAAATAAAAATTGTGTAAAAAGTTTTTGTTTGGGTTTTAAACTATCGATATTTCTAAAAATGGCCTTCTCCTAATTTTTTGGTTTTGGCCAAAAAACTGAGCTTCTAACTGCTCTACAATACCAAAGCTGAGATCTGGGGCTATCGAATGCGTATGATGATAATGATAAGTTTGCATGCATTGGCAGATATAGCCACTTCTATCCTCCAAATCAGTCCTCACACCTCATTTATAAAAGGACAATTTATTAAACAGCTCGTTTGAGCATGTTTTTTTATACTTTTAAAAAAACAAAAACCTAGAGCGACGCAGAATTTAAAGTTGCGTCGATACATACAAAAGTCAAAGTCCGCCGTTCCTATGTTAAAAAAAGTATCACCGTATTTCCTCTAATTGCCGCCCCGGGGCGGTTTTTTCAAACTTCAAGTTGTTCAAAACTCGTGTTTTAATTCACTTTTTGAGCTGTGTAATAAGTGCCTGTTAGATTTTCGAAATCCCTCGCAGGCACTTTTTAGACAGCTCGGACAGTAAATGAAAACAGGGTTTGAGACCACTTGAAGTTAGGGTAATTAGGTAATTAGAGGAGATACGGTAGATCATTATTGAAAAAATAAAAAGTGCTTAAAAGTGCTTTGTCCGCTTTGTGGTTTCAATAAATCGGTGACAAAAAAGAGTTTTTCAGTGACAATATAAAGTTTCGCCCTATAAATACCAAAATACTCCCATTTCTTGAGAATTTATAGGTTGCGCAAGGCTTCATCGTCAATGTCGCATTTAGAAAAGTTAAACTCTTATTACAATGTAATCGAGGAAAGCACCAAGTTGCCACTATTCCCCCCTGCTCAATCAAGGCTTCAATCTAAAAGCAACAATTGCAAACCAGATAAAAAGGAAAGCTATGCAAAACAGGTTTTATTTGTAAAGTTTGACACAAATTAATTTCTAAATATTTTTTTAAGATCAAGCCCAAGTAAAGGTTTTACTGGACAGAACAGAAAAATCCCGCAAGAAATACATAGAAGCCAGTGCAAAACATCACCAGGCACTAAAGCAGCTAGGTTTGGCTGATAGAGTCCCTGGAAAAATGTAAATTTTGGTAAAAAAATTTGTGAAACTCTAACTGGCCATAAATTTCAACTGGCTGCATTCCCAAGTCTACTAATTAGACTTTAGTGACCAGTAGGATATCGCCAGTACATTTATTAAAGGCAGCTGGGTTTAGTTGAAGCTAGTTGGGTCATCACCAAGTTACATTCAATCAATTTATGAAAATATATCGCGCTGAAATTGCAGGTACGATGATATGCAACCTATCCTCAAAGGTCTTAGTGTTGATAAACAGGTCATTTTTTAAACTGCTTTTCACGAGGATAGCTAGGGCACATTAAAAAAATAGCAAAAAAGACGTACGGCATTTTTCTAACATCTCACCCGGGTGAGATACTTCTCTATCCTTTTGAAATCGAAGAAGCTTGAAGTCGATCTCGAGATTTTCGGGAGGTAAGTCAAATTTCAAACAGCAGAATCGAAATGCAAAATACTTCGATGTAAAATTTTTTCTTGAGCTGAGGTAAGCTCGAACTTGAGTGGTTTTCGGATTAGCTCTTCTCAAAAGAGACAAATGTACCTAATGCCGTATTACCTTCAATAGCCCCCCCCCCCCCACCTCTAAAAAACGCTCCCCTAACTTCAAGAGGGCTAAAATTTATGTTCTTGTTCACTGTTTGAACTATATAAAAAGTGCTTGAAAGGGGTTTTAAAAATCTAACAGGCACTTTTTACAAAGCTCAAACACTAAATGAAAACAGAAGTTTCAGACCACTTGAAGTTTGAAAAAATTGCATGCTTCTAATACCCACCGGGTGCGGCTATTAGAGTAAATACGGTATGCATTTTTGAATGTCCATTTGGAACCATATTTTATGCAAAATTCAATGTTGTGATGTTAGACGAGTAAATTTGCGCAAAAATAAAAATTGCATTGGGAACATCTGCAACAGAATTGCAAAATTTCTACAAAAATGGTCCGAAAAATAAGGGGCAATAAAAAGTTAGTCAAGCTTTTGCAAAGGATTTTAATTTTTCTGTGGTGCTTCCATTTTAATTAAAATTAATAAATGACTAAATGGCGTTTTTTTAACTTTCGAGTCAAAATTTCTCCTGTAAAACTACATCGAAAAAATATCTTAGGTACATCCTGTCACTTTTGGTTAGATTACTTATTAGAGCATATTTGATTTTGCTTGCAGTGCGAACTACTGAGCACCCGTCTCCGTCTGGTCAATCAGCACCTGTTGTTTGAGAGATATTGTAGACTAATGCATGCCAACAGAAATCGCCGCCTATTCGCCCAACTCAACCAAAAAGAAGCTACTTGGCGGAGTGTGAACGGTTGAAGAAAAGTGAACACCAGTCCTTTGTGGAACTGGACCAGCAGGTTCAGTCTTGCAAAAAGTTGAGGCTTGAAATCGCCCATAAAACTAAGACCATTGCTGCAAATGAAGCTCATTTCAACACTGTTCTTGGTGGTCTAAATAAGGTAGCCAATTTTTACCCGGGTGCTTCAGGAGTTTTATGGCCAGACAAATGGCCGAACGAAAACCAAATATGGTCCCAAATGAGCTATTAGACTGCAGGAATCATCACCTCTCTAATTAGATGGTTGCGCATCTAGGTGCTAGGCTGAGTCCCTATTCCTCTCGGTCTGAAGAGGGTATAGAGTAGAAACATTTTACTTCCTTCAATCGGCCATTTGCTAAGGTAGATGTGAATGTAAAAGTTCGACTTATTTTCTCATTTATTGGTGATCTTAGAACACTTTTCCAAAAATTGTTTTATTTTTGCAATATTTTTTTGGTGCAGCATGTCAAAGAGATGGTCTAAAATTAAATAAAAATAAAATTTTCGTCGGATATCTTATCGTGAATTTTCTAATTATCCTTTCCTCCCTAAGATTTAACATTTGATCGACTTTTTGAAAACTGCTAAAACTGCTAAAAAAAGGTGTGTGTGGCATCGTGTTTTGACCTCTTTTTTAGAGATTAATTACCCCTGTCAAGATTATTAGCCTTTTTAGCCATTGTCGACTCCCCCCTCTCCCCATCCGGTCAGAAAATTATTCTGTGCCATGCATACGCCTATGAATTTTTGGCCTATGTATAAATTGGAAAAATTAAATTACAATTCCTTATTCAGGAAAAAGAAGCCTTGTCCACCGAACTGAATGAACTCCAACTAAAATATGAAGATTTGAAAAAATGGCAGAAGTTGGTGCAAACCAGCTGGACAAAGCCAGACGACACAACGATGACTTAATGGCGGAAAGGAGGCTGATTGATCAGGTTCGAGTCTGGCAATGCTTTCATGTGATTCAATAATTTGGTGTTGGTTTAGGAGCTGAAAGCATTTGATGAACTGCGAGTTGAGTTTGCTCGTTTGCAAAAGGAAAAGCTGTATTTAGAAGAAGAATTGACTAGAATGGTTAGTTGGTTTGCAGAATGTACTTTTGCGGATTTTCAACAAATAACAAGCATCTTAATAAAATTATTAATCATAGAGGCCAATCGGTAGGTTAATGGAATATTTTGCCTGGCAAATATTGGTTGTGTAATTTTGTTCCGGGCAATTTAGCTGTGGAGTTTTGCCCTAAAAAGTTTAAAAAATCTCCAAAAAAGTCCTTTGGTGAGAAAATGGCATATTTTGCCCGGTTTCGGGGCGAAATTCCACAGACAAGACACCCGCGACAAAATAGCACAGCCAAAATGCTCCGGGCAAAATGGCCTAGCGTTTATGGTAAAACCTCATTTCGAGGCGTATTATATTAGAAATGTAGGATTGGGCTTGGGGTCTTCTGGAAATCCCGAAAATTGTGATGCCGTTTTGCACCGGCATACAGTAAATCTCGTAAAAATCTAGTTTTTTGTTATGTTTCCAAAAAGATTATAAAGTTCTGAATTTTTTTAACTAGGATTTAATCACAAATCTTTTCGTCCAGCGAAAATCCTGGACGTCGGAGCATTTCAAAATATTGTTTGCTGCACGGAGTCTAGATGGCGTCCCTATTTTTGGTAATAATTTATTTATTGTTAAGACAGAAGAATGCTCCAAGCCATCCGCCAATTCATCCATTCATTCCATCCACCAAACAGAATACATTGTGCCTTACTATGAGACCCAGGTATTTGTTTATTGCGTCCACCCAACTGTAAGTGAACTAATGAGAGTCTCACCTGATTGCAGCTGAAGACTCTTCGAGCCCAATGTCGCAAGCACAAATGCCTGATGCAGCAGGCTAACGACAGAGTCAAGCTGATGGAAGTGCAATCTAAGGAAGAGATGGACAGGCGAATGGAGCTGCAGGCTATTCTCCATAGAGTCAGCATGGTTGGTTGTTACTTTTTGGTTTACGTTTACAATGGTGGGTACAATACAGCATATTGTATACTTGCAGGTGAATTCCAAACAAGCGGAGGCCAGTCAACACAAATTCAACTCAATACTAGCTATCTGTGGGTGGATAATATACAGGCTTTAAAAATCTTTTCACTAAAAAACGAAAATAGTCTATACGAAATATTTTTCGAACCAATGTTTGATAAAATTAGTAAAACTTTTAGAGAGAAAATTGTCAATTTCTTTCTGTAGTCAACCCTCAGTAAACCGCCACATCAAGACCAATCCCCAAAGTTGCGGGTTAATCGAAGATTAACTGTAATAGCAAAATGTCTTTTTAATCCATTAAGATCAGGTTAAAAAATTTAGGGAGTTAAAATAATGTGGCGCAAATTTTCTAGTTGGTTGAATGATAATAGCCATATCTCAACTGCAGTCCACGCTAGATACAACGGACTTCTATATACTTTCAAATGGCTAACAGAGAAATGGCTAAAAATCTCGAAAATTGCATATTAAAAATGGTCACAGATAGTCAAGTCCAGATAGTCAAATATTGCTAATTCCTATTTTAGAAATTCGACGCTACTGTCATATACCCCCCCCCTACCCAAAAAAGCTACTGTAATATACCCCCCCCCCCCAAAAATCGGACCTACTGTCATATACCCCCCCCAAAACCGACTTTTTGGGAGTGTCTAAAAACCATTTTTATGCAATAATTTTGCCATAAAGGGACCAGAAAAGCAGTTTAAAAGGGATTATGGGCTGTATTGGGAGGGAAGGGAATAATACAGGGGCCACTTTTTTTAGCTGCTTTACCATGTTTTTCAACTCGGGTCGTGGCAAAATAGACTCTATATGCATTTTATGATCAAGTGTACTTCTCGGAATCATGTCTAAGGTAAGTGAGTGCGCGCATCTCTAACTCTCAAGCCCCCAAGCCCCCTTCGGGGCGCAGGGGGCTTGGAGTTGAGATGCGCACACCCACATACCTTAGACACAAATCACTCGAAAGCGACTCTGGATGCATGAAAAAGCATGCATACCAGAGTTATTTATGCGGTAGGCCCAGTATCCAAAACTATGTTCAACATCTTTATTTTTTCGCCGAAGAGCATCTCCCCTCGTTCTACAAGGCCGGGCCAGAGGCCCAGCATCCAAAAATTTAGCCTAGCACTCAAAAAGTGCTAGGTCTATGAGTAAACCCGCGAGGTCCACCCCGCTGATGGGGTTGGTCCATGAAAAGTACTTATAGTTATGCCTGCACCACAAGTTCCTGGTTTGAAAGTACCTTAGACGCTCAGAGAATTAGTACTCTAAGATCCCAACCATCTCGAGAAGTGGCCCCTGTATTATTCCCTTCCCCTCCCAATACAGCCCGCATTCCCATTTAAATTGCTTTTCTGGTCCTTTTATGGCGAAATTATTGTGTAAAAATGGTTTTTGATTATCCCTAAAAAAGTCGGTTTTGGGGGGGGGGGTATTTACAGTAGCGCCAGAAATTCCTTTTCCTCAAGGATCCAGTTTCTGGATATCCTTTTTTGCGACATTAAAAAAAGCCAAAACTCTGCCTACAATCATTTCTAGCTAAATGATCAATAGAACATGAAAGAACAAAATCTTGCGGTTTTTTTGGCACTAAAAACAGCAATAGTTTATCATAAAATTGGGACAAATTATGCAAAATCAATATATAAGTTGTAGCGCAACTTTTCTATAAATTTATTCCCGCTTGAAAAAACTTCAATTCTGACACCGAATTCGTCGAGTCGATTTGCCTGTAAAACTGCTCTTGAAGTTGAAAAGTCACTGTCAGATTCCGAAATTTCGCTCAAGACAAAAAAATATTCAAATTTTAAATTCAAATGTTTTTGTCTTGAGCGGAGTTCAGTATTTGACAGTGACTTTTCAACTTCAAGTTATAAAAAAAAATTGCGCTACAACTTATACCGTATTTACTCTAATAGTAGCCCCCCCCCTGATTCAAAATCGTGTTTTGGCGTTGTGTTTTTGACCCACTTTTCAAAAACTTTTCTCAGGCAAGTTATACCTCATTTTGTAGCTCATCTCACTGGCTACAAAATGAGTGGAATTTGCATGAAACAGTCTTCAAAAAGTGGGTCGAAAACGCTATGCACAAACACGATTTTGAACGAGGGGGGGGGGCTACTATTAGAGTAAATACGGTATATTGATTTTGTATAATTTGTCTTAATTTTATGATAAACTATCGCTGTTTTTAGTGTCAAAAAACCGCAAGATTTTGTTCTTTCATGTTCTATTGATCATTTAGCTAGAAATGATTTGTAGGCAGAGTTTTGGCTTTTTTAATATCGCAAAAAGGATATCCAGAAACTGGATCCTTGAGGGAAAATCGTAAATTCTTTGTGAAAAAATGATCACTCTGATGCAAGTTTGGCCTCAATAGATAGCTCTGATCCAGCTTAATATTTTGAGTGGTTTTACGCCTAGGTGAAATAGAAATTTTGGTGACTACCATCAAATTTCTCAAAATTATAGATGATTGAGTGTGACCAAAAACAGCCTACTTTCAGGAGAGGTTTCACCATCTCATACCAACTTTTTTTTCAAAATTTTTTGCACTATCGTGTTCAGCGAGAAATTCTGAGTCGATTCGGGCAATTACCACGCTTGGGAGGCGGAGTGTTAAGAAACAAAGAAATTTGTGTCTTAAGATAAGATATGGGTTTTATATGGGCGAACCCGAAAATTTAGGGGGAGGGATACAACCGGAAAAGTACCTTTTGATCAAAAGTTCCAAAAGTTAGGTAAAAAGGTGTCTCGAATCGTACTTCTACAAAAAAACTTTTTTAAATTTCAGCCAACAAACAAGAGGCGCACATTTTTAACCTTTATAGATTCCTGGAGGAGGTGAGGCGACACACTAATATCTTGCTTGTTACCATTTTTGTTTTAGAACCAACAACTTTGAGTGACCATCCCAAAGAAATGAGCAATGCAGCAGTAATGCTGCCCAAGCACAGCCGATATCTATCGCTTCCGAACCTAGCGTTGGTGGTCTTTCATACTGCGACAATTCTTTGTAAGTTGATATTTGGGATTCAATAGTTAGGTCTGATGCCCTGCGTGAAAAAAAATTGAAAGATAAATAACAAAGTTGGCTAAAAAAGGCTACCGTATAAACTCTAATACTCAGCTCACTCTCCTAACTCAAAATCGGGCTCTTTTCGGTTATCCAAGGACCTTTTAAAAATTGCTTTTTTGATTTAATTTTACATATTTTATGAATTCTTTAAATTTTTATTACAGTCGAGTCTCTATATAGCATCCACCCCAAAAGTTCGTTCCCACCTCGGGTCCGACACTTTTTTTAGCTCAATTTCTAAAGTATTTTGCCAAAACTGATTCGTCAGTCTAGTCGGAAATATCGCAGGGATTCCGATTTTGCCGATCGTTTCTCAGAAACACGGTAATTTTGCCATTTAGACCCGCAAACCTCTATATAGCATCGCCTTAAATCTCAAAAAGGCGATGCTATATAGAGGTTTGCGGTCTAAATGGCAAAATTACCATGTTTCTGAGAAACGATCGGCAAAATCGGAATCCCTGCGATATTTCCGACTAGACTGACGAATCAGTTTTGGCAAAATACTTTAGAAGTTGAGCTAAAAAAAGTGTCGGACCCGAGGTGGGAACGAACTTTTTGGGGTGGATGCTATATAGAGACTCGACTGTATAAACAAACAACGACAAAAAAACTATTAAACTAAAAAATAAATATAAAAATAATAAAAAATGTAAAATTAAAAAGCAATTTCAAAAGATCCCCCGGATATTTTGTTGGCCAGCAAAGATATGAAATACACCCCTAAAATAACGGCACCCCCGCTATAGAGGGATCTTCGGCTAGTCCTCAGGGATGCCTTTATATTTATGTCCAACTGTATTCTGTTAATTCTTACTCCCGTTCAATTAAGAAATTTCTGGAGCAGAAATTTTTGGGTTCGGCATTTTCTTGGAACAGAGTCTATTGGAGTAGCCATTTTGAAAATGGAGATTTTCGGAATAATTACTTTTGGATTAGACCGGGCTCAAAGATTATCTACAAAATAAAATGCGAAGTCATCATAAAATAGTAGAGATTATACGGATTCTAGCCATAATTTAGCCAAATTACTAATTTTGACTCCTTTCAACCTGTAATTTTTTAAGTGTATTCTCGGAAGATCATGCCTCTATTGCTGATTTATTCACCAAGGAGGAGCCATTAAAGCAATATATTCACCAACCAGTCCACTACTGTCATTCTATTAGCCAAAAAGCAAGGCAGGGTTTTCAGAGACAACAAGTTATAATGTGTCCAGCAAGGCCAACCATCAGTCTTTCTCACTGCCTGATGAACCAGAACTTCTCAAACTAGCTGAGAGAGGGATAGACCCAGGTGCAGTAGAGTTAGATTTATCACAGGGCATCGGTACAGATGATGAAGCAGTAGATCAAAAAGCATAGGATTGTAGTAGGGCAATCATGGATAACAAAAATATTATGTGATACTCTGCAAAAAAATCCTACTTTTTTATTGTTCTCGTTTGTTAAAATTGATTTTAGTCGGGTTTACATTAAAAAATTGTAACAGACTATTTACAAAGATAGTTGGAAATGTGTGTATATGTGTGCTGCAGACAATAACTGAAATGAATTTGCAGTAGGATGTTCATATAACAACACCTGTTCAAGAAAAAAGTTAGAATAACCACTCAAAAACGACAGTCCTAAAATTTTAGCCTCAAACGAGGACAAGGCGAGTTCTTGAGCCCGTAGGAACAATGTTTGCACTCCAAACTGCCGAGAACGAGGTTGCAAGACACTTATAAGAAATCAAAGACCCTGCTGGAAAAATGCAAAATATGACCCTAGTAGCGGATACCCCTCCTCCTCCCCTAAATGTTTCTTTTAAAACTTAAGTAAAAAGTACTCAAATACATGTTCCAGACCGCAGAAAAAATAACGTAAGACATTTATTAGTCACAACCAGTGATGTGCTGCCGAAAATTTTGGCTCCTGCTCTGGTTCTTGGCTCCGGCCGCCAAAATTTTGGCCCCTGCTCTGGCTCTTGGCTCCTGCCGCAAAATTTTTAGCTCCTGCTCTGGCTTTTGGCTCCGGCCCTTACTCTTTTGGCTCCCGCTCTGGCTCTTGTCTCGGAGCGCTCGGAGCCAAGAGCGGAGCTGCGCACATTACTGGTCACAACTTCCGTACGCTGCTTGCCCCCGAGACTAAGGGCTAAGCCTAAACTTGTTGTTTCAAGGGGTGATTACAGCAATTTTGAAAAGGTCAGATTTATGGGGGGAGGGGGGTGGATATTCGCTACTACTATAAATATATATTACAACTAAATAATGCCAAAAAAAACTTGTATATTGCATTGCCAAATTTTCGGACCCAGTGCCGAATCCGGTCCATTTTTGCTCTGGTCACTCTGCTGATTTTTTATTTCTTTGCCTTGATCTCATGTTGCTATACAAGCACTTTTATCTGCCGCACGACTAAATTTGCACAGTCCACCAAGAATATATATTTTTTTATGTAAATTCAAGCCAATGTAATGCAATGGATAATCGGGGAATCGGACATTTTTCGGCGGTCATATTTTTCGGCCATACTTTTATTATTTCTATTTTCACCTCTGAAGATATTTGAAATGTTCTTCCCATATTCTCCGTAGTTTTTCTAGTTAGTCAATGCACCAACATAAACCAATTCTCTGTACAATTGGATACAAACATGATACATATATCGATAAACACTAAAGTATGGCGTCCTCCCACAATCAAGTTTTGAAATTTTAGTTGTAAGACCCAGGTAAATATGACCTATTATTGACCAAAAACAGGGTGCAAGAGAATTTGAACATGATTTTGTTAACTGAGGTCTACCCGGTGCTTGAATTTTTTTGAGCCAAACCGGAATTCCTAAGTATTTTGTGATTTTTTCAATATTTCGAAAAGCTTTTGTGTCACTCAGCACAGTATTAAATTCTGCGTTAGATGGACAAAAACATTGTGTAAAATGCTTATTTACCAAAGAAAACATACCTTTGAAAGTGAAAATTCCGGCCACTTTCCGGTCGGAATTAGATTCGACTCAAAAAAATTCCGGACCAACTTTAATACTCCCCTGTTTAAACTTTTCCCGCCAATTCAAAAAAATTTCCGAATCATTGAACTTCTGTGCCGGTGTTTCAACTTGGTTTCTAACAAAACCATACCTAAAATTAAATTATTGGCATTGTTTTGTTAGAAACCAAGCCAAAAAATCCGTACACAAATCCAATAATTCGGAAAATTTTTTAATCGGCGGGGACAAATTTTAAACAGGTGAGCATGACCCCTTAAACTTTATTATTTGCACACAATTTAGACAAGTTTTAAGTCTTTTAATTCTAAAGTCTTGATGGATTGTTTGCCCTCGCTGCTATAAATAAATGACGTAATTCTTCCAGATTTAACAGCCAACAGGCACCGCCTCTCTGATCCATTGAACAATAAAGAAAATAATAAAGCCAAGAGGTTGTCGTTGTTAAATCCGGATTGAATGGCCAGTCAACCGGTGGTTCTCCCTCTTTTTTTGCTTGTCATACTTCAAAGACATCTGGCCAGCAAGTTCTGTCTTTATTGTTAAGTGATCTGGCCCACCATATGTGCAATAATAGTTGGTGGCTGGGAGTAGTTGTACAACTGCTTTACTAATAATTCATGCTCCACTACTACTATATATTACATTTCAATCTTTAGTATTTATAGCTATAGTAAAACTTGCTAAACAACTTTAGGAATTAGGCGGAAGTGCCCTTTTCTGGGACGATTCTAACTGCGGCGAAAACCCCTTTTCCAAATTGAAATGAGTGGTTTCAGCCCGATTTTAATTCGAAAAAAGGGATATTTTCCGCAGTATGAATCCCCCAAAAAGGATTTATGCTTGCCCCCTATTTCGGTAATTATAGGTGGTGTAATTATGGAGGTCTAACAACCCCTTTCTCGATTTAAAAATGTATGTTTCAAAAAAAATCTCAGCCCACAGAAAATATTTAGCAAATCTGTTTTATTGCATTTTTAACTCTACGCATTCTACTGATCATGTTTTCTAATTTCTGCTGAGCATCTGAAAATATCGATACCATCACAAAATTTTCCAGGGGCCGTAGTAACAATCGTAGTAACAACTTCCGTGGCTAAAAGTGGAATATCTCGGAGTTCAGTCCACTTTTTGAATAGTAGTTTTTTGCAAACAAAAATAGACAAGTTTTATCTTCAGATTTCATTACAATCATCTGAATGGCTCATCGGTAACCAGAGCTAGCACTAAATGCAAAAAAATATCCGCAGCTGCGGATATTTTTTTGCATTAGTGCTAGCTCTGGTTACCGATGAGCCATTCAGATGATTGTAATGAAATCTGAAGATAAAACTTGTCTATTTTTGTTTGCAAAAAACTACTATTCAAAAAGTGGACTGAACTCCGAGATATTCCACTTTTAGCCACGGAAGTTGTTACTATGATTGTTACTACGGCCCCAGATTTCGAGTGGTTAAAAAATAATTCCATTAATGGATTATTAGAAAAGTACGGTAAGGACTTAATAAGGTTTGTTTAACTTGAAAAGTAGGTCAGGAGAGGATCGTGTATAAATTTTTAGCGTAATCAGATAGGGAACCCCCGCAACTTTAGTATGTTATCGATGAGAGTCTTAGCCAATACAAGATACAATGTATATCATCATACATCACACCTCGCATTTTTGATTTTTTTTGACAATTTTTGGCGGCCTTTTGTTGAGACGCTTCATTTTTTCGCGACGTTTTATTTATTCTATGCACCCTACTTATTTCGCGACGCTCTTTGTATTTTATTCTTTTGCAGGCATGGAAGAACTTCGCGATTTAAATTTGGCCAAGCTAGTTCGGTCTTTCTGATTTTGTTTATGTATGTTATTTGTTTAACTTTTGTGGTAATGATATTATGTTCTATTTATGGCCGCGAATTGTTGATTTGTATATATGTGAATGAATATGCGGAATAAATAAAAGAAGTTTATCCTTAAAAAATCGAAAATGCGAAATGTGATGTAAACCGGACTAGTACCCTTTATTCTAATAGAGAAATACCCAAAAATGGCAAAAAAAAGTCTAATATCTATTTTTTAACTGTCATTTGTGTTTCGATTCAAAGAAAATATCAGAATTTTAAAATTCCCTTAAAATGACTTAAAAATTGAGGCGATAACAAGAAATTCGAGAGAAAAGTTAAAATTTGTCCGATCAACCTAGCATAGCCAAAAAAATCGATACTGCAACAAGTTTAAAAAAAATTAAAATGCTGTAAAGTAACGCACTTTAACTTACACAAACAGTACTATATTTACACAGATGTATTTCAGACTTGCCCCTACCACTAAGTATTTTCTGGCGCTATTATTGCAACAAACCGCTTACTTTGTCTTCCAGTTATTTTCCTGGTTAGCAGTGGAAAGCGGTTGGAGATGGTGGATTGTCTGAAATTCACACTTACAGACAGCTCCATCAACAATAGCAATATCATAATGCAAAGCCAGGCGGATGAAGATCCATGTTCAGTGGATGTGGTCTATTCTCTGCCCAATCCCCGGCCTTTTCCTAATGCTGACCAACATGCAGTAGAATCCTCCGACGAAGAAGGCACCCTAGATGGAGATGAAACCCCTAACTGGCCAGCCAGTGATTCTGAAGAGCATACGGCTGAGCAGGAAAAAGAGCCAGATGAATTGGCCACCCTGCACCAAACATTTAATCTCAATTGTTCTCTAGGCGATAGAAGAGGAAGTCGCAAAATTTCTCTGAACACGTCTTCTTCTACGCGAGTTGACACTGACAGCAGTAAGGAGTCTGAGTCTGCCAGAGAGTCAGGCAGTCATTCCCCCTCAGTAGGAGTTTTTGTTATAAATTACAAGACTAAGTGCTGACCAAAAGTATTTGCCGTATTTTGTTTAATAGTTGCTCTCCAAAAAGTGACAAAAAGAACCTATTTTAGAATGTCTTGAAGTTTTATAAACAGTGCTAAAGAGGAAAAATATATCCGAGCTCAAAAATGGAAAAAGTGAAGGATCTTCAGAAAAGCATTATGAAATTGATGGTCGAAGGTCTCAGTTGAGGTATTCTAAAATAGCTTCATTTTGTCATTTTCGAGTAGGCGCTTCACTATAAAAAAACTTTTCTAAATAGCGTCTTCAGATATTCACCGGATAAATATACTGTAAGATACCGTTGCAAATAAATACGGCACAAACCCTGCGCCGCTATGCGGAAAAGATTCAATGTCAGAAAATTTTGTTGCTATTTTAGTTTAACTTACAAGGGAATCGCCCGAACTGCAAATTCGAAAATTCTGCTAATGTCCTCTGGAAGAGCATAGTCGATTTACTATATGGAATTTCAGTATTTTTGCCCAACAGAAAAAAATCGATATAATTTCATAAAAATATCAAATCTTACAGTTCGATATGTTCCCTTATTAGTCAAGCTGAGATTTGGCAGAACAATATTTTTCAAACCGATATTTGTAGCTGAAAAATAGCTGAACATCAAAAGCTGTTAAGGAGATAGTTTCGACACGAAAGGATTAAACCAAGTTTTTTGTTTTTCAAATGTGGTTTTAGAGTCATATTTTGTCGACAAGTTGGTGTTGCAATGTCAGGCAAACTTGTGCAGAATTAAAAGTTGAATGAGCATCATCTATATCAGAATTTCGAGATTCCTACAAAAAATGCCCTAAAAATCGAATCAGCCTCTTTCAATGGATTTTTTCATTTTAGATTGCCGTTTTAGGGCAATTTTTCAGGAATTTCGGAATTCTGATATTCATGATGCTAATCCAAGTTTTAATTTTGCACAAGTTTGTCCGACATTGCAACATCGAGTTGTCGACAAAATATGGCTCTGAAACCACATTTGAAAAACACAAAACTTGGGATCGTCCTTTCGTGTCAAGACTATCTCCTTAACAGCTTTCACCCTCCCTTTAATGATAATCGAATATCAGTGGATATTGTCTGGCATCTGCGGATATCCGCGGCTTCATAACCACCGGGACAGAGGCCAATAGCTTACTTGAGCTTGCCAACTCTGGTTTTTTCCAAAACATACGTTTGCCAATGCTTGTTTTTGCCGAATGTCCCCTAGCCGCACCAGACTTCAACGCTCTCAAAGATTAAGGTAAAAAAGTATCAGACCCAGCTAGAGGTTGAACCTGAGAGGAAGGGGCGTTAAATCACGGGTTTATCGTGTTTGAAAAAAAAGTTATGCGGTTAACCACAGCCGCAATCAGCTCTAATGTTTTACCCTAAAAATTATTTTTTTAGAATCAAGGTCAATAAAATTTTTGCTTGGAAATATTAGCCAAACAACCATTTTAAAAAATTAATTTTCAAAACTTTTGCAGGTGGAGTACAATGTGAGCCTCAAGTCGCCGCTACCACCAGAACCAGCCACACCTTCAGTTGCCGACATCATTCTGCTCAGATACCATCTGTCACCCCAGATGATAGATGAGAAGACGGCCGAAAGTGAGCGTTTCGATTTTGGCAAAGCAATTAGGAAACAAGAGGATTTGACCCCTCTCAAATATAACCTGGTCAACTTATGCACCATTGGAACGGGCACTTTCGGTAGGGTGCAGTTGGCCAGGCACAAGGTCACTGGACAATATTATGGTACGCACTTTAGTCCGCATTAGTTTTTCTGAGTGTTGGTTTAAGCTCTGAAGTCGATGTACATCCCAGCAATCATTTCTAAACACCAGTGTGGAACATGTGCACCATGAAAAGCAAGTGTTGCAGCAGTTGGAACACCCTTTTATTGTCAAAATGTGAGATCTTGTTAGTTTTATGTAAATATTAGTCTAATTTAAGGTTCGATACTGCCATGGATTCTAGTCATCTATACATGATTATGGAATTTCTTTCTGGGGGAGAACTCTTCAGCTACCTGCGTGTATCTAAAACTTTTAGCAGTCAAGTGGTCAAGTTTTATGCAGCAGAAATTCTGCTAGCCCTAGAATACTTGCACGGCAAATCGATTGTAAGTGTTATTTCAGTTCATACATTCTTAGTATATACCCCAAAGTTTATTATCAACTAATATCGGATTGATCCTTCAATACGATTCTGCAAATTTTTTGAGCTTCTCGTACAAAATCCAAAATTTTTAAGACCTTTTTTGCACTTGGCAATATCAGCGTCTTTTTGTCCCCTCACTCCAAAAGTGTCATAATTTTTTCTTTTTTTGGAAAAGTTTGCGGTTGGTGTCATCTTGTAGGCTTACATAATAAGCTATTGATAAAGTAGATATTGTTGTGAAAATGGGAATAAAATCTTGGAGTGCCTGAAGCCTGGATCCATACATTAACAGCTCATTTTTTAGGCCTGTCTTTTAGCTACAAGTTAACATAAAGTGAATTTTTTTTAAAAGGACCACGGTTTTTGCGCGCAGTGGCATGTGCAAAATTTGAATTGGCGGGGGACACTTCTCTTTCATCTGGCACCGTACTCTTTGGAGTAATGTCGAACGACTCCAAAGAGTACAGTGCCAGATGAAAGAGAAGTGTCCCCCGCCAATTCAAATTTTGCACATGCCACTGCGCGCAAAAACCATGGTCCTTCAATAAATGAAAAAAATGCATTCATGGAAAAATGCATTCATTGAGCAGGAACCCCAATTCTTGCGAATTTTAAGGGTGCCACGTTGAAATCAATTTGGCTTACCTGCAGATGGAAATATTAATAATTTTTAGTCAAGCACACAGAAAATCAAGCTTTTTTTCTAAAATTGATTTTAAACGACTAAGCCGATTTTTAAAAATTTAAATCGTCTCCAAGTTCATTGACAACTAAATACTATCCCGAAATCCATTTCTAGGCGTATCGAGACCTGAAGCCGGAAAATCTGATGTTGACCGAGGAAGGTCATGTCAAAATCACGGACTTTGGATTTGCCAAGAAGATAGACAACAAGTTGGTGCATTTGCTTGATCAATTAGTCATATTTGGGCGAAGGGGGTAGGCTTGATGGATCTGTGGGGCTCTCATGGTGCTCCCATTCAGCCAGTGTTTCTGTCTGAATGATGAGACCACTAGGAATGGTGTAGGCGGCAACTAGCTGCAAGGTCCGAAAAACAGCAGTTTGGTGTCTCTGGGAAACAACAACTGTTCCCATTAAGCTGGGTGTATGTGTGTCCTTGCTTATAGCCAGCTGGTCTAGCAGACTGGAAAAAGCATTCAAAACACTTGCACATTTAAATCACGGGAACTGCACAGATGGCCACTTTAAAACTTTTTAATGTGGCAAGAGAGAAACGAAAAAAGCGGTGGGATCAAAATGATACACTGAAACTTTTTTGAACAACAAGATTATTTTTTATGATACTTTACGAATAGTTGTGTAATGTAGCAAAAGTTTAAGTTAGATTGGAAGCAACAAAAACGTGGAACAAATAGTTTAAAATAACATAAAAACTTAAATATAACATGAATAACGATTAATTTTTACTTTATATTGCAGAAAAATCAGTTAAAATTAAAACTGCTTAATGTACCGACTACACTAATTGTTTGACGTAAATTAATTTTTTTAAACTTGTGGTTCTCGGAGGTTGATGTAGTTTTGAACATGTAGTCAACATTAAGTTTTGATTTTTTTCTAATAAGGTATTCACAACTTGCTTCTGATTTAAAAATAAAGATGAAAACAGTGAGGATGCTGTACAAAGCCCTGCTTACCCCAGGCCCGTGGTTTTATAAAAACCCTGGCCTACGGCTTTGGTATCGTAGTTTTGACTTTTTTGCAGGTTAGTATTGGGCGAATCGCTTGCCTTTTGCAGCCATTATATATTAACTTTTCAAAAATCTATCTTATTATCTGAAAATTATTCTAAGAAAGTTAAAATTTAAGGTTTTTGAATGAAGCAAACAACCTGATATTTTTCGTCATTCAGAGATCTTCAGACCCTCTCTAAATTTCTGAGATTCTGTATAACAGTTAAGTATCTCGTATGATAATTGAGATTCAAGGCCGCAATTTGGTAAAGAAAACATAAAAATCAGTTTAAACCATATTTTCTCTAATAAGGTCCCATAGGGACTTATTTTCAAACCTACAAATCAGAAAAATTTGAGGTCAATGACGAGATTTTTGGATGCTTAGACAAAATCAAAAAGTAAAAATCTATAGAGCTCTTGTGAGTTAAGAAAGTGCGATATATTAGTTATGTTGTTAGAAACAAGTGTAAAATTTGTACACATTTGGTGACACAATTTAAGTTTATCATATTTTTTTAGAAGCTATACTTTATGTGGCACCCCTGCTTACCTCGCTCCAGGTGCATAATGTTATTTTAAAACTGTTTCTTTTTCAAATCAATTGCAGAAATTGGTGCTAGGATTGGACACAACCAAATGGTGGACTATTGGGCCTTGGGTATTCTCATTTTCGAGCTCATGGCTGGATTCCCACCTTTCTATGGAAAAACTGTGGACGACATCCTAGATTCCATTCGCGAGGGTCAGCAACAGCAAAAAGACTTGGCAAATACCATGGCTGTGTGGATTTCCCGAGAAAAACATTTAGTGCTAATGCCAAGTGGGTTAACTTTATATTTTTAAAGTTAAACTTCCTCGGGGCTTTGACTTGACCACTTATGCCCGTGTGTTGCACGAAGATCAAGTTGACCATCAGTTCTTTACTTTCTCAAAAATTTTTAAGTCCTATCACTTAGGTTTTTTGAAGGCCCAAGGCAAAAAGTCAATTTTCGGTCAAAAAACTAATGAACTTGTCAAAAAAACATGTTTTTTGCCTATTTCAAGTTCTAAAACACCAAAAAGTGTTTTCGACTATTTTGGATTTCCGCTTACTTTCGCTTCACAATTCTAATTGCTTTAGAGACCTGGTTACCAAACTGTTGACAATTGATCCGGCCGAAAGATTGGGCTCAGTCAAAGGTGCCATTGAGATTAAAAACCACAGCTGGTTCAAGAACTGTGACTGGCAGTTGGTTTACGACAAAGCACTTAGAGTAAAACTATTGCATCTTATTTGTTGGGATTAATCATCAATGTTATTTTTCAGCCACCACTCATCCCAACGTAAATTTGTTATTGTTATTTCTAATATAGGCCATTTTGAGATCAAATGCTTCAGAGCAATACCCAAAAAACATATTTCACATCAAAAATTTCAATGTTGAGATTTTATTTCAAAATCAGAACCAGAAATCAAAACACTAAAAAACTAGAAAAAAGTCGAAACAAAATATTATAATAAATAACTTCCGACAAATAACAATTTGAGCCCTAGAAGAGGACTGTTTTTCCTTGGTTTTCCCTGTTAATTATTTTGTGATTTTTCAAGCTTAGTACGGAAACGGCTGATTGGGATTCAGGCAGATTCTAGTGCAGAATTTCATATAGAATCCGAATCTGTAAAACGTTTAAAAAAGTCTGGCTCTAGATTTCGACCAATTTCTGAATGGCGTCAAATGGTAGCATGAATCAGCTGCTACTCAATATTTTATCTTTACATTCATGACTTCTATATCTCGTTAGTCAGCGGAGAAATTCAGCTATCTAATGAAAGTACTTGTATAGTCTGCACACCACCCCCCCCCCCATCCCCAGGGGGTATCATGGTTTTTTAGTCAAAATTTGAAAAATTTAAATAAACGCCTTTTGAATTTTAAAGGGATTAAGGGCTGTATTGGGCCACTAATCATACAGGCCCACTAACAAGAAGATGTTGAATATAGTTTTGAATACTGGGGCCTACCGCATAAATAAACTCTGGTATGCATGCTTTTTCATGCATCCAGAGTCACTTTCGAGTGATTTGTGTCTGAGGTATGTGGGTGTGCGCATCTCAACTCCAAGCCCCTGCGCCCCCGAAGAAGGCGCAGGGGGCTTGAGAGTTAGAGATGCGCGCACACACTTACCTTAGACATGATTCCGAGAAGTACTCTTACCATAAAATGCATATAGAGTCTTTTTTTTACCACGGCCCAGTTGAAAAACATGGTGAGGCAGTCGAAGAATACAGATATTTAAATTTCTAACGTTCTGCCATAAAAGTGGTCCCCTTTTATTCCCTTCCCCTCCCAATGCAGCCCTTATTCCCTTTTAAATTCAAAAGGCGCCAATTTAAATTTTTTAAACTTTGAATAAAAAAGCATGATACTCCCTATATGGTTCGAACTTTTTTCTCAGAACCAAAAACAGGCGGCTTTCTCATGAAACCGTGGTCGAGAAACACGAATATGATGTTATCTCCTCCACCCGATCACTCCCCGTGGGGGGGGGTTGGATTCTGTAGTGCAACCCTATTTATTAATACTTTCAACCACTTTAAAGCAAAAAAAATTTTGGTGTAAAATATCAAAAAAATCTGCCTTGGTCCTCCAAGCTGATAGAGGCTCAGGCAAGGGTGGGCCAGCGTATGTTAGGACAAACTGAAACATGTTTTTCTTACTTCTTTAAGCTTCAAAAAGCATGTCGGAGTCTGTCCTAACATAAGCGTATATGTTTGCGAATAAAATACGTTGATTTTTAAAGTAATTCCTTGATTGAGGGGGGGGGGGGTACAAACTATACAAGTACGCTAATGAAATATTGTTCAGCGGTTTATGATAACTAAATGTAAAATTTTCGACCCGAAAAAAAATTATGTCACTTTTTCAAACACGCTGTTCATACTTAAATATGCAAAAAAGGTGTGGTAGAGCTGTCTCTACAGAAGACTTTACTTATTTTCAGAAAGAGCAAGTAAAACTGCACCAAAATAATTTGAAGTATAGAAAAAAATTCTTTAGAGTATTGAGCGACAATTTTACAAAGCATGGTTAATTTTCTTATGAAATCAGTTTTGAAATTTAAAAATTTTTCACCAAATTTTAAATTTCGCTCGAGACAAAAACTATTCAAATATTAATATTTTCCACAAAATTTGAATATTTATTTGTCTCGAGCGTAATTTAAACTTTGATGAGAAATTTCAAATTTTAAAACTGGTTTCATGAGCAAATTAACCATGGATCTACTACAGATTAGTCTGAGATATGTTTGAGTCCATCCTAACATACACTGGTCAACCCTTACCTGAGCCTAAAAATTACAAAAAAATTAACATAGGGAGCAAAGCCAATATGTGTGCTTTTAGAATATAGGCCGAAATTTGTCTCAAAGAAAAATTGCACAAAATTTGAAATTTTTTTTATTTTTCCGCAAAAAAAAATTGGTTCTAATTTTCTGCCTATGAATCAGAATGCCCGAAAATTTTTATTAATTAGGCTTACCTCAGAATATACGTCTTATTTTAAGCTTTAGAAGCTCCCAACTTTTTTTAAACTAGTAAGTTAGGAAAAAAATATGTAAAAGTTATATTCCAAATAATTAACATTTTGTAGCTGCAGACCTCCTCTTTAGAACGCCGTATAAGTTTTTTGATTTGGAAAAAAAATTATTTTCTAAATTGCAAAAGAGAAGAGACACCCAAAATAAAATCGGGACGCAACCGTCTCGCCAACGCCAGAACTCGCCAACGCAAAAGACTCGCCAACGCCATAACTCGCCAACGCCAAAAAACTCGCCAACGCCAAAACTCGCCAACGTCGAATCTCGCCAACGGCGAATCTCGCCAACGGCAAAACTCGCCAACCGAAAACTCGCCAACAGCAAAAACTGGCCAACAGCAAAACTCGCCAACGCAAAACTCGCCAACGGCCAATCTCGCCAACCGAAAACTCGCCAACCAAAAACTCGCCAACGCTAAACTCGCCAACGCATCACAACCACCCAATGACCCCAAAAATTACTTTTTCATGACTGCTCAAAAACCATTTTCATGCAATAATTTTGCCATGCAAGGACCGGAAAAGTGTTTTCAAAGGGGAAAAAGCTGAATTGGGAAGGAAAGGGACAAAACAGGGCCACTCATTTGAGAGCCAATAAGAACCAAAGAGTATTAATTCTCTAAGCGTTGAGGGCACATACAGACCAGCCACTTGTGGTGCAGGCGAAATTATAGGTACTCAATGCTGATCAAGCCGTTTGCTGGGTGCATCCCGTGGGTTCCCCCTGGCTAAAATTTTGTATTCTGAGCTTCTGGCTCGGTCTCGAAAGTAGAGGTGAATTGCACTTCTGTAAGGAACTTTGGGTTCAAATCTCCCTTAGGGTATGATCTATTTATTTTAGCTATCTTTTATTGGCCCAGAAACTATCGATCATTGTATTGCGAATGGATTGCAAATATTTTCATCACTTCTTTACTGTCAGAAAATGCCCTAATTTTGTGATTTCATGTGATTGACAGAATTGTGTAGGTTGGAATTGGGTATTGTTGAATGATTACTACTCATTTGCGCAAATTTTTTGAAGTTACAGGTTCGAATCCAGGTGGTAGCAGAAATTTTTTTTTGAATAACAACCATAAACTAGTTTTTATAAGACCAGTAAACCTCAGGTTGGATAGGAGGTCCACCTGGTACTTCTTTTGAATAGGCACTCACCTCTAGAATCCGATATTTTGGATTAAGCTGAAAGTATTATAAAATCAATGTACCCTATCCAAAATCGTGTCCTGAACACGGTTTGTTAAGACCAAAATGCTGTTTTAAACAACTGGAATATCAATACCGTGAGTAGTTACCCACTCCAATGTGGTCGACCTTAAACTTTTGTGGATTATTGTGAGTAGACAAACAAATTTTGCATGCCTAAATTAATTCAGAAAAAAAGGTTTTGGAACATGAAAAACGTAAAATTTTTTTAATCCAAGTGGACGACCACTTTGTTTTGTTATACCCAGGTGGTCGTACCCAGGTTGAAGTACTCTGGTAAAACTCCCGGGTAGTAATATTTTAGTCCTGTAAAGAACTTTTACAATTTCAAATGTTTTTCTATGGTCCAACTTCAGTTCCACTGGGTAATCCATCCACCAACTAAACCAAGCGGTCAAAAAATTTTTACGTTTTTTATGTTCCAAAACTTGTTTTTTGGACTAATTCAGGCATGCTGAAGATGGTTTGATAGTGGTGAAATGCAGTTTCGTCGAGTATTTTTTGAGTATTCGGAAATAATTGATTTTACCAAAACTGGATTTTACCAAACTCAAAAATGCCCTAAAACGGCATTTTATCACTATCAAACCATATTCAGCATACCCGAAATAGTCCAGAAAACAGGTTTTAAGACCCGAAAAAGTAAAAAAAGTTTTGCTCCAAGTGGTCGACCACTTGGCTGGTCGGTTAAGACTAAAAAATTAAAATCCCAGCAAAATTTTCACTGAAAGTGAGAGTGAGAGTCAATAAAAAGTCATTGGATACACTGAAAGTGAGAGTGCGAGTGAAAGTAAGACTGAGAGGCAAATTTTCCTATTGGGTACAACACTGAGAGCGAGAGTGAAAGGCACAGTGGGAGTGAAAGGAGAAACCACTAATTGGATACGTGGCCTTACAGGACTACTCCAGGACTGGGGTTTCTATTTCAAATCGTGTTCAGGACACGATTCTGAATAGGGTATGATACCTTCAAAGTTATTCCAGTAAAGAAAAAATAATTTCTGATACCACCGGGATTCGAACCTGTAACTTCAAAAAATTTGCGCAAATGAGTTTTGCGCAAATGAGTTTGCGCAAATGAGTTTGCGCAAATGAGTTTTGCGCAAATGAGTAGTAACGTGTTGAATGTCTCTTGAATTTGAGCTGTAATTTAATATTATCTTTTTTTCGGCGGTAGGACAAAACCGCACTTTTTGCGGTTTTGTCCGCGGATTTAACCGGTCAAAAAACGTTAAATTCGGTGAATTTTGCCGAATTTAACGTTTTTTTTGACCGGTTAAATCCGCGGACAAAACCGCAAAAAGTGCGGTTTTGTCCTACCGCCCTTTTTTCTTGATGATAACTCAAACGAAAGCCTAAAATCTTGGTTACATTTAAGCATATGAAATGTGTGACTTGTAGGAAAATTCAGCAAATATTAATCAACCCAGCCAAAGAAAGCCCCGAAAACGATCGATTTTCAGGTATTTAGCCTATCTTAGACCATAAATAATCTCCGCTAGGTGTGTAACCTTGCGATGATAATTCCGTTGGACATCCAAGAGTGTGAGGATAATTCAGACACAAAACTTATAAATAAAAAAAAGAAGGAGATGAAAAATAAGACATGCAGCCAGTGATAGTCGAACCTGTGGCCTAGACGATGCGTATAAAAAGTCCTCGCTCCCTTTAATGGTATACCTTTAATGATAGTAGTTAATTTTAAGCGCTTTAGTAATTAAAGTAGTTTGTTATTGTATTTTCACATGACACACCTATTCTCGAAATAAATATATGTATCGTTTTGCAAAATAAAAAAATTTTAAAATTCCTGAAAAATATTTAAAATGTATATTTGTGGGTTCCACAATTGGCGAGTTTTTCGTTGGCGAGTTCCACCGTTGGCGAGTTTTCCGTTGGCGAGTTTTTTGCGTTGGCGAGTTTTTCGTTGGCGAGTTTTTTGTTGGCGAGTTTTGCCATTGGCGAGTTTCGCCGTTGCGAGATTTGCCGTTGGCGAGATACGCCGTTGGCGAGATTTGACGTTGGCGAGTCTTTTGCGCTGGCGAGTTTTTCGTTGGCGAGTTTGTTGCGTCCCATAAAATCTTGCAAGACATTTATTTCAAAAAGACGGTTTTCTAAAAATTATAAAACATGTTTGTGTAAGCCATGAAAAAAAAAAGTTTAACTTATGTTGTAGCACTCTTTAAGAACTTTCAGAACAGTCTTACAAAAAAAATTTCATGCAAAGTTTGCTGAATATACAACTGTTACAAAATAAGCCAGTTTAGAGCCAGTTTAAGCCAGTCAAAATTTGCAAAAAAAAATCCTTTTTTTGTTTATTCCATTTTTAAAATTATTTTTATTTTTCGAAAAAGATTATATCTCAGTCATATAAAATCAAAAATAAAATCTGTAACATTGATTGGGAAGCCCTGAACCAGCGCTACAAAATGGCCGTAACCCAGGCAGGGTTTTTTAAGCGCCGGCGCTAAGCCGGCGCTTAAACAATCCTGAACCCAGGGTTTGTAATGAAAAATTTCGAAAAAAGGGCATTTGGCTAAAAAAAAGATTTTATTTCATTTTATCCAGTGCTTATTACTATTTTGGAGCAAAAAAAAATTTTTTGACTAAAAACTTCAAAAATAAAACAGATTTTGGGTCCCGAAAAAAGGACAAATCTTTTTAAAAAAGACGATCACGAACCCTGCCGTAACCTAATTTTCATGTATGCACAAGGTGCTTGTTTTTAACTTGCTTACACTTTTAATCAAAAAAATGCCCTGCAAGATTTTGTTTTGGGTGTCTCTTTCTTTTGTAATTTAGAAAATATTTTTTCCGCTTGAAAAGCGGCTACAAAATGATATATTTAGAATATAAATTTTACATAGATTTGATGATTAACTAGCTGCTTTAAAAAAGGCCGCGGACTTTTGAAGCACCCAGTATTTGAATCAATCACACCCAAACCCAAATTTTTTTATTCCTGAGCAGGGTTATAGGAATTTTGTGAGACTTTCGTATTTATTTTGTGACCTATAAATTGCAAATGCTCAATTTTCAATTGCAGAATCTACCATGAAGGCGATACTGGCAACTTCGACAGTTACGACGAACTGGAAAAGCCGCCTGCAGCTACACAAAGACAACTAGATCTGTTCGATGAGTGGTAGACCAGAAAAACAGAAGGCTGATTATTGCTGTATTTGCATGTTTATGTATTTATCATCATTACCAATATTATTATCATGTGTTTGTCGATGCTTTCACTGGTCACACGCCTGTTTTATTTACTCCATATGCGTGTTTATGTATTTATCATCATTACCAATATTATTATCATGTGTTTGTCGATGCTTTCACTGGTCACACGCCTGTTTTATTTACTCCATATGCGTGTTTATGTTAAATGCGTCAACTGTGCCTTTATTTCTAAATAGATTTGGCAATAATAAAGCAATAGAAAGAGTGTATGAATGTTTCACTACTGCAGTGTTTGAACAAAAAATTTTTTTGCCAGAAATGGAACTTGTAAATTAATGCATTACTAAAGTGAAGGTTACGCAAAAGTTG
Organism: Ditylenchus dipsaci; assembly: GCA_004194705.1. Taxonomy (NCBI): domain Eukaryota; kingdom Metazoa; phylum Nematoda; class Chromadorea; order Rhabditida; family Anguinidae; genus Ditylenchus; species Ditylenchus dipsaci. The sequence continues at coordinate 215,929 of SADC01001309.1, read as the reverse complement.
CTCATACAAATCAAAATAAAAAATATTGCGTACTTTTTCAAATCACCAGAAGATTTTCCAAAATCTATAAATCAGAAAAAAAAATTCAAAATGTATAGATTTTTTAACCAGTTTAGAACATTAAAGGAGTAAAGACTTTAGGGGGGGTATTTTGACTGGAAAATGGTGTTTTGCAAAGTTAATTTTCTTTTTCGTTTGAACCTATTAATTTTTTTACACGAATCGATTTTACCATGAATCCACCCGACAAAAAATAAATCAGATCAAAATTTCGAAAAAAATTGCCCTGGTCCAGTTCAGCAGGGTCCTGGTAGTTTTCAAAACTGTTCCAGAACTTACGTTTTTATCGGTGCATTATATGCATAGTTGTACTCAAAATGACACTAGAAAGCAGGGCTACATTTAAGTATAAGGTTGTATTTGACTGTGACTGCGAAATTTGCGAAAAAAATCAAAAACTCTAAAAAAAGTCCAGGCTTTCGGGAAGCTTTATCGGCTTTTCGGCTTTTTTTTCTTTTTCTTTTTTAGCAAATTATGCAGACACAGTCATATACGACCTCATACTGAAAATGTAGCTCTGTTTTCTGAGTATAAATTTTCATATAATCATTTTACCAGAGCGCCGATAAAAACGTAAGTTTTGGAACAGTTCCGAAAACTACCAGGACCCTGCTTAACTGGACCAGGGCAAATTTTTCGAAAATTTTTTTTATTCCGAAACTTTGATCTGATATGTTTTTTTTCGGGTGGATTCATGGTAAAATCGATTGATGCAAACAAAATTAAGAGTTAAAATTAAACGAAAAAGAAATCAACTTAACCATGCAAAACACCATTTTCTAGTCAAAATACCCCCCTAAAGTCTGTCCTCGTTCAAAATCAAAAAAAGCTCCGCAAACCAACTATATTGTTTTTAATCGAATTTAGACTAAAAAGTAAAATTTCGGACAAAAATGCCGCGTTTTCGATTATGTTGCCATGTTTGGCCGGTTTTTAAATTATGCCGTATTTTGACTAATTTGTTGCGTTTTTTAAGCGGGCCCTTTTCACCATGGCTATTTCGCCGCGCCTTTTGTATCTATTTTCGAATGTTTAGAAGTGCGGATATTACCGTTATTTTTCAAAATGTTCAGGCTATTGTTTTATGCCAAAGGGCTTGTTTTACTTATTTCATCGTGTCTAAATATTGATATTTAGACATGTCTAAAAACGGAAGTTATAAGGTGAATTCTGAAGTCAATACATAAAATGTCTTTTTCGCGCATTTTTCTTTTTTCTCATCTTTTAGTCTCGACGCAGCGTTATCCCCTCGTTTTTGGTTTGAAAATGCCGCGTTTTTCAAATTTCGGGTGGTCACTCTGCTCCCATATCTCAAAAATCTTTTTCTAGTCTAATTATTGCCAGAGAAGCAAAAAAATCAAAACCCTTTTGGGGTGATTTTATCCTACACACTGTCATAAGCAAGCTAATAGAAGTTAGTAGCTCGTCAAGCAACCCATAGTTGGAGTCTAGTTAAAGGGTGTGCATAATGAAAAGTACTCCAACATCAGATTCTTGAGCAAGACCTAAAAAATAAGCTTACCATATTTCCTTTCATAAGCCACCCTTTGACTTTGGGGGTCCGGATCTTGTGTCAGAGTGAACATTTTACATCGCTGTTTTGTGTTTTCTTAGCTTCTACAAGCTCTATCGAAACTGTTATTATTTCGATTTTGGTTAAGCACCCATAACTTTGAATAGAGACCTAAATTTTTCTAATCATCGAAGGGTTGTAAAGAGCAAGTCGGGTGGCTTTTTAGAGAAAATATGGTAATTTACATTAAACGAAAAATAATAAATTCTAAACCAAACTAGTTTTTTAATTGTTTCTAAGCGAAAAGCATTATTTTGAAAACAGCTTGGAAGACCACGGCAAATTTTTCGGCGTGAATGCAAACATATATTGAGCCAAAATTTGTATTCCACCCGTTGCGTTACTGTTTTTCTTCTTCTTTTGCTCATATAGCAAGAGCTGGTTGATAATCAGTTGCCAAATAAACGCAGTTGAATTGGCGCAAAAATGGATAAACACTATAAACTGTAAAAGTCACTGCAAGACCAGTAAAATTTCGCAACAAACGAGCTGTAAGCCCAAAATTTGGGGGTGCTACTCAGTTTCGCTCCAGCAGAGCCAGCCTCACTACGTGACTCTTTTATTCGAGTCTTCTTTGTTTATTATCCGCTTTATTAAAAAAAACTTCAAAAGCTAAAAAAATTAAAAAATTATCTAAAATCTAAAAAATAACACAATCTCCGAGATCTTATCTGAACACTGCTGATTTGATACCAGGTTAGTGCCAGCCAGTTGGATTCATTATACAGTTATTCATGTAACATTCGATTGTTTGGTTTGGTTGGGAAATACCTCTCACTTGTGTCAAAAACACTTTTAGTCTCAAAAATAACTTTTTTTTTAATTTTTTTTAATCTCCAACAATTTGATTTTTTGATACGAGCAAGATATTTTTTCGTCATGTTTAGGCTATGATAATATCGCGGAACCTTAGAAAGACGAAAAAACTCAGGTTCGAGCGTCGCCCTTGGTCTGACTAATTTTTTAAATAAATTTTCAGTACTTATAAATCCTGGATTTTCAAGTCACTAGTCAATTTGTCTAAAAAAATTAATTATTTCACTTTTTAAATAACAAATCCTCTATCCACTTGGGCTTGAAGGCCCTCTTTGGTCTAGAATCAATAATCAGAATCCACCAAAACTTAAAAAAAAAACAGGTCGAGAAAGTGGTCAGACCATAGGTGGGATCGAACACCAAATGAAAAATAATTATTACATTTCTGCTTGTTAACTGTGAAAATGTCTAAATCCTCTCAATTTTCAGTTATATCTAGTTATCAACCGCAACAAATCAAGAAAAAATGGCCACTTCCGTCGTTCCTCAAGTCCCAACCGTTCCTGCTGCTGTTGTGCCAGGTGGAAATGTGGGTGTGATTCCAACAGTTGGAGGTGCCCAGCCAGGTGGCAATGTAGCTGGCCTGACCCCATCCTACCCTATGGCCTCTCTCTACGTTGGCGACCTACACCCAGATGTTACTGAGGCCATGCTCTTCGACAAGTTCAGCACTGCAGGACCTGTGCTCTCCATCCGTGTGTGCCGAGATGCCATTACTAGACGCTCCCTAGGCTATGCCTATGTCAATTTCCAGCAACCCGCTGATGGTTAGTTTTAGTTATTTTAGGAATAAATTAGCCACGATTTGCTTTGATTTTATATAATTTTAACACTTTACCGATTTGCGCAAATAGTTCTGATGGTACCTAATGGCCGAAATTTAACCAAAATTTAACCACATTTTTTACTAATTCGAAAATCATGTCTAAATGACTTCTAAGTGATTTTTATATGCTTAAAACGGTAAGAAAGTTTTTCTAACACTTTTTCACATAAAAAATTGATTTTTTCAAGAAAATTTTTTTGACCGAAATTTGACTTTTTGCCTTGGTCCCCCAAGGCAATCCAACCTGAAAGGGTACCTGGATACCCCAAAAAGATGGAATTTGACATAGTTTTGTTAACTGAGGCCTACCGCATAAAGAAACTCTGGTATGCATACATTTTTATGCATCCAGAGTCACTTTCGAGTGATTTGTGTCTCAGGTATGTGGGTGTGCGCATCTCAACCCCAAGCAAGCCCCCTGCGCCCCTTCGGGGGCGCAGGGGGCTTGGTTGGTTAGAGATGCGCGCACAGACTTACCTTAGACATAATTCCGAGCAAGACTCTTGATCATACATGCATAAAAGACTCTTTTTGCCCAGCACCAGTGACCAAAACGGGTAGAATACCTTAGTACAAGGTGATTCACCTTGGTCCCCAAGGCAAAAAGTTAATTTTAGTCAAAATTTTTTTAAATCAATTTTTTATGTGAAAAAGTGTTAGAAAATAACTTTCTTATCGTTTTAAGCATATAAAAATCACTTAGAAGTCATTTAAACATGATTTTCGAATTAGTAAAAAATGCGCCACACTAAAACACCCCCCCCCCCAGCTAAACAAGTTCCGGAATTAGAGTGAGTCGGTATTTCAATTGGCAACCATCCAGCTTTAGGTCATATCTGAAAAGCCGATCATCTTTTTTCGGGACATTAGCTTTTCAGGACATTAGCTACTGAGTGGCATCAGACAAAAATTATTCGCATATTGGCAACAAAGTTTGTAAAATCATATAATGTTTGTAAAATTTTAGCTGAGCGTGCCCTGGACACCATGAACTTTGACATCATGATGAACAAGCCAGTGCGTATCATGTGGTCTCAGCGGGATCCTTCCATTCGTCGCTCTGGAGCTGGCAACATTTTCATCAAGAATTTGGATAAGCACATCGACACCAAGTCCATCTATGACACTTTTTCGATGTTCGGCAGTATTCTAAGTTGCAAGGTTTGTAGTCATACTACAATTTTTTTACTAAAGCTAATAATTGCCAATTCAGGTGGCTGGAGACACTGAAGGCTCCAGCAAAGGCTATGGCTTCATCCATTTCGAGACCGAGGAATCTGCCCAGAAGGCTATTGAAAAGGTCAACGGCATGTTGTTGGACGGCAAGAAAGTGTGAGTGATACTAACTAAACTTTTTGAATAACAATTTTTTTTATTTTGCAGCTTTGTCGGAAAATTCCAGCCTAGAGCAGCTCGTATGCGTGAACTAGGAGAGTCCACTCATAACTTCACCAATGTCTATGTTGTAAGTTTTTAATTATAATGGCATAACGCAGGCGATGCGAAATGAATTTGAAAAGAAGACTGTACAAATCTAGACTTTTTTGAAAATTGTCGGCAATAACTTGTTTTGATTTTGCCAAATGACTGCCTTCGAGCTCTATAACATGTTGATATAAAATGTCGAACCCCGATTTTTCCATGGCCTCCTGTGGTTTTTAGGCTGTGTATGATCAGGCTGGATTGACTCAAGTTACGGAGGAACCAATGGAAATCCTGTTTTTAACATTTTTTACCAAGCGACTTCAGGGCTCAAAGGCAGTCGAATGGGAAAAACCGTTCATCGTCTTTTAACAGATTAACCCGAAAATTCTGGTTAACCAGACCGAAAAGCCAAAGTGGATCCAAAATTTTCGGTTGATCGGACCGACAGTCCTAGTCCCTTCAGAGGTCCAATATATTTTTTAGTCCACTCCAAATCGGTAAATTGAGATTAATGACAAAAAAAATATTACCATTCAAACCAAAAGTAGCGAGATCCACATGGGTACCGAACTTGTGATCTAAATCTTACTGGACCTAGATGTATTTCAACAAAATTGTACTTCAAACCAGAAACTAAATAAATTTTCAGAAGAACTTTGGTGACTCATTGGACAGAGAGAAGCTTGAAGAGCTGTTCGGCAAATTTGGTCCCATTCTTAGTTGTACTGTGATGACGGACAGCGAGGGCAAATCTAAAGGTTTCGGCTTTGTCTCCTTCGAGAATGCGGAAGACGCAGAGCAAGCTGTGGAGGCCATGAATGACTATGAGGTGCCAAATTCTGAACACAAGTTGACTGTGTGCCGTGCCCAGAAGAAGAGTGAACGCCAGGCTGAGCTCAAGCGCAAATACGAGCAGCAGAAGCAGGAGCGAATGCAGCGATACCAAGGCGTCAACCTGTACGTTAAGAACTTGGATGACAATGTGGACGACGGCATGCTTCGGTCAAACTTTGAAAGCTACGGCAAAATCACTAGTGCTAAGGTAGTCAGAATTTTTTAAGATTTTTAAATGAATTCTTAGGCTGCTGAATTACTCGTAAAATTGAGTCTATCATGAAAATTTTTCTCATGTAAGGTTAAAAAACAATCGAAAATAATATTTCAATCATAAAGACAATAGAGTCAATGGTATGTACATTGGAGTTTTTCCTAAAAAATACTTCTATGTAAAAGTGCCCATTTTTAGCCGAAAAAATATTTTGAGTCACCCTAGTATACAAAATTTCCGTAGAATTACAAATTATGTAGCAGATTTTTTTGATTCTAGGTTTCGATATATGACCAGAAGTCGGCATGCCAACATTTTTCAAAATGACTGCTTAACATACGCTCATATCTCAGCAATCGAGGATCCAAAAACAAATTGCTTTATGATTCAGATTATGAAGCAAATTTTTAGCCAGCTCGAGTGTATTTCAAAAAAATCTCTGTAAAAAAACGTTTATATAAAATTACAATAAAATTTAAAAAACCGCCCTTGATTTTGGCTTTTTCGCCGATTTTGTACAAAAAATTGCAATCATTCTGGTCGCTGTATTTCATGACCTAGCCAACTGGCTCCAAAAACAGGACACCGACCTGAAACACAAGGGATCTAAAAATATTGATGAAATTAGGTGAAAATAAATTACCCGCACCATAATTTTGTCAAAGTTTTTAAGAAATACTAAATCCCAACCTCAATTTCCAGGTCATGTGCGACGAGAACAACCGCTCCAAAGGCTTTGGCTTCGTTTGCTTCGAGAAGCCTGATGATGCTACCAAAGCCGTAGTAGACATGAACAACAAGATGCTCGGCAACAAACCACTCTACGTCGCTCTGGCTCAACGCAAGGAGGACCGCAAGGCTCAGCTCGCCTCTCAGTACATGCAGCGTTTGGCGGCCATGCGAATGCAGAACCCGGCTGGAATCGGTGGAATTGGAGGAATGCCAGTCTACAACCCAGCCAATGGAGGCTTCTTCGTGCCATCTGGCCTGCAGAACCAGCGTGCAGCCACTTTCCTGCCCGCTCCAGCCATGGGTGGTGGTCAGGTGCGAGGCGCTGGTGCCCCTCGCTGGAATGCTGCCATGGGTGGGGCTGCTGGATTCAGTAAGTCACTTTCGTGGTCTTTCCGGCTCTATATGTGTTGAAGTACCAAAGAAAAAATATTCCTTTGCACCCTTGCTGTTTTTGTCCGATTTTTTCTCAAAGTTTCAAAAACCACTATTTACACTTTTTCAGCGATTTTTCAGCAAAAATTTTTGATTGGTCCCCTAAGCTGATTTTTTTGAAATTTTTATTTTTCACAAACATCTTAAAATTTTTGTACTTATTTTTTTGCTGCAAAAGGTTGAAAAGTGTTAATAACTGGTTTTTAAAACTTTTGGAAATTTTTTTTACAAAAAACCACACGGGGGACCAAGGCATATTTGGGGAGGGAAGGGTGGTCAGAGTGACCCTCAACACATATCAAGCCTTAGTGGTCTTTCCCTAAAAAAAGATTCAGAAGCTAAATTTTTCTTTGATTTCAGATCCAATGCAGGCTGGTTACGTGCTTCAAGGAGGTCAGTATGGCCAGATGGGTCGCGGTCCCAGAGCTGCTGGTGGGATGGGAATGCGCGCCCAACACGGCCAATATGCTGGACAGCCGAACATGGGACGACCCCAAAATCGCATGCCCGGACAAATGGGTCAGCCCCAGACAGGTTTCCGCCCACAAAACATGGGCCAGGGACAGCCAGGCAAGGGTCAACAACAGATGGTGTACTCTTCCTACCCGATGAACCAGGGACGTCAGCCAATGGGCCAGCAACCTCAGCAGCAGCAACAACAAATGCAGCAGCAGGGACTAGGCGGAATTGTGGTGCACAACCAGGAACCTTTGACCACTCAAATGTTGGCTTCGGCTACACCTCAGGTTGGTCGATTTTTATAACTTCGAAGATGGAGAAAGATTACTTAAAAAATGTTTAGGAGCAAAAGCAAATGCTTGGCGAACGTCTCTATCCACTTATTAGTCGCATCTGCAAGGATGGGGATGTTGGAAAGATCACCGGCATGATGTTGGAAATGGACAGTAAGTTTTTTTGAAAAACAAATCTTCGGGTGAACTATAGTAACACTTTTCACTGGGTCTGGAACATAAATTTTGGTACTTTTTATTTAAAGGAGGGGTGAAAGCTGTTAAGGAGATAGTCTTGACACAAAGGATTATCCCAAGTTTTGTGTTTCTTAAATGTTGTTTCAGAGCCATATTTTCTCGATAACTCGGTGTTGCAATCTCACGCAAACTTGTGCAGAATTAAAGTTGGATTAGCACATCAATATCAGAATTTCAAAATTTCTTCAAAAAATGCCCTATAAATCCGAATGCAATAGAAAACTAATCAACCTTTTTTCGATGGTTTTCTCCTCTTTTCCATTTCGATTTTTAGGGAATTTCTTCAAGGAATTCAGAGATTCTGTATTGATGATGCTAATCCAACTTTTAATTTTGCACAAGTTTGTCTGAGATTGCAACACCGAGTTGTCGACAAAATAGTGCTCGAAAGCCACATTTAAAGGGCCATTGCCGTCTCCGACAACGGTTGTCCCCGCCAATTCGAATTTTTTACTTTATCGTTGGATTTACGTACGAAATTTTCAACTTGGTTTCTAACAAACTATACCTAAGATTGGTGCGTAGACGTTTAGCGGTTGGCGGGACAAATGTCCCAAAAATGGCCCTTTAATAAGCACAAATCTTGGATTAATCCTTTCGTGTCGAGACTATCTTCTTAACAGCTTTCACCCATCCTTTAAAAAGTTAAATACGTCGGGGAAGGGGGTGTATTTGCTAGTAAGGTCCATTTTTCGATACATGTCGTTAAAACATTCTTTTTGCTTGGTCCCTGCTTTTGATCTCACCCTATTATATGGTTTGGAACCGGACTCCCTATATTAACAAAAAAAAACGTAATTTTTTTATTGACATAAATAATTTCAAAAATTTTGGCCATTTTTTGGATTTCGAATGTCAAAAGACACATGGTATCCGACGCAGGGAATATTCAGGATTATGTAAATCAAGATGTATAAGCGATAATTCAATTGGTATCCTTTCAGATGCTGAACTGCTGATGATGTTGCAAGATCAAGATCTGTTGCAAGCCAAGGTAGACGAGGCAGCCACTGTGCTTCAAGGCGCCAAGAACACTTGAAGCAAAAGAGAGAGAGGAGGCAAGACACTGGACTATTCGCAAACATTACGAAAGATCACTATTTCATTCAGTATCTTGCTTGCTATTTTTTCCTTTGTCATCTGAAAACAACAACATCGTCGGATAAAAGTTATTTTTAGTTTGTTTGTCCATAAATACACACAGATTATGAACACACGTTTTACCGATTCACAATCTGATATCACGCGAGTAGTCTGATATAATTTATAGCTTTGTACTCAAAGTGAAGTATGACCTGTACTCTGGACTAAATCTCTAGTTTCGAACATAAAAGTGAAATCCGATACCGTATTTCCTCAAATTACCGCCCCCACCCCTAATTGCCGCCCCCCCCTAACTTCAAGTGGTCTAAAATTTTTATTTTTATTCACTATTTAAGCTGTCTAAAAAGTGCCTGCGAGGGATTTCAAAAATCTAACAGGCGCTTTTTACACAGCTCAAACAGTGAATTAAAACACGAGTTTTGAACCACTTGAAGTTTGAAAAATTGCATGCTTCTAATTGCCGCCCCGGGGCGGCAATTGGAGGAAATACGGTATTTATGACCTCTGTTTCCTTTCAGTGTTTTCAAAATTCAAGGTCAAGTTAAAGGTCTAAAATAAAAGCAAAGGCATAGTCAAGTTCAAGGTCAAGATGGGACTTGTCTTTTACCTTAAAATTGAGTTTATTTTCGGGGTTTTTTAAACCTCGAGGGCGGGGGGGGGGGGTGGTGTTAGGAGGAGTGGTGGTGGTTCACAATGGGAGCAAAAGCCACAGTAGGATGTATCCATTTTTTGATAATTTCTCTTATGAAAGCTACCACGGTAGCTCATCTCACCGGCTAAAAAATAAGTGGTAACTTGCGCAAGAGAAGCTATCAAAAAGTAGGTCAAAACCCCAATGCCAAAAACATCCAAACATGTGACTGGCTTTTGCTCCCATTGTCAACACCCTTAAGGGGTCAAGTTACCTTGACCTTGAATTTTGACAGCACTCCCGTAGACTCAGTAAAGTCAAACCTCGGTTATCCGGCGCTCCAGTTATCCGGCACCCTGAGGCCGATAACCGAGGTTTGGCTGTAGTTAAAAATAGGGGAAGCTTTTCTTTGCTGCAAAAAAACTTCTTTTTGCTCTTAAAGGGCAGGAGTAGTGTGGGCCAAATCACTTTGGGACAATTCAATTTGGGCCAAAATCAATTTGGGCCAATCCAAATTGGGGCAATTCAATTTGGGCCAATTCAATTTGGGCCAAATCAAGTTGGGCCAAAATCAATTTGCGACAATTCAATTTGGCCAAAATCAAATTGCGCCAATGCAAACTGGGCCTAAATCAAATTGGGCCAAGATTTTGACTCAAACAGCAATGCTACCGGTGCCATATTTTTATTAGACTTTCATTCTGATTTTTTTCTGTACTTTATAATAAAGTCTTTATTGACATAATTGATAATTTTTTGCATTTTTTCCGAAAAATTTTCAGATCGTATCTAAACCACATCAAACCATGGCCCAAAAATCGACCCACCCTAACTCCAACTCCTGGGGTAGGTACCTCCTGGTCAAGTGAGTGTCTACCTGGATGGCCTAAAAATGGAGTTAAAAAATTAAGTTTACGTTTAAGGAGACTCGAACCAGCAACCTCGGTGACTTGTATACGAACCTCTACATTAACCCTCCCCAATTGGGTATCCACCTGGATGGCCAAACTTGATTCAAGTGGTCGACCACTTGGATCAAAAATTTTTTACGTTTTCGAGTTCCAAAACAATTTCTATATACTAATTCAAGCACGCTGAAGATGGTTCGATAGTGGTAAAATTACGTTTTATGGAGAAATTTCTGAGTTATTGCCAACGATTGATTTTGTCAAAATCTATCGTTGGCAATAACTCAAAAATTTCACCATAAAACGTAATTTTTCCACTGTCAAACCATCTTCAGCGTGCTTGAATTAGTATATAGAAATTGTTTTGGAACTCGAAAACGTAAAAAAATTTTTGATCCAAGTGGTCGACCACTTGGTTTGATCACTCCGGATGGAGTTCTGATCAATTCTTATGGGTGATGTAGAGGTTGCTGGTTCGAATCCACCTGGGTGTATACCTTTATTTTACCATAATTTTAGATAAAAAAAGACAAGCATTCGACTTTTCAGGTCATTTGGGTGAACATGCCCCTATTCTGGAGTTAGCCGTAGCTGTTTGACTAAAAATCTTGGCCCAATTTGCATTGGCCCAATTCGATTTTGGCCCAAATTGAATTGACCCAATTTGATTTTGGCCCAATTTGGATTGGCCCAAATTGATTTTGGCCCAAATTGAATTATCCCAAAGTGAATGGGCCCAAATTGATTTTGGCCCAAATTGAATTGTCCCAATTTGGATTGGCCCAAATTGATTTTGGCCCAAATTGAATTGTCCCAAAGTGATTTGGCCCACACTACTCCTGCCCTCTTAAAGGACTTTTTTTGCTGCTATTTTTTTTTTGCTTCAAAAAGACTTTTTTTGCTGCAAAAAGAACTTTTTTGCTCCTAACCAGTGCTGTAAATTTTGGAATTTCGGCACCGGCACCGCACCGGGCAGCGGCCTGGAAAATTTTGGCACCGGGCACTGACCTCCGAAATTTCGGCACCGGGCACCGCACCGGGCACCAGCCTTCAAATTTTCGGCACCCGGCACCGCACCGGCGGTGTCGGTGCCGGAGCCGGTGCTGCCGGTGCCGGTGTCGCACCGGACATTTTTATATATTTTGAAAAATTATCAATTTAATTTTGAATTTTTTCAGCTAAATTGCTAAAATGACATTATTGTGTTGTTTCGAGGCGAATTATAACTTAGTTAGCTGTTGCGGGGTATGATACATACCACTGGCTGGTGCGGCACCGGTTCGGCACCGACCCCTAAAATGATGGCACCGGGCACCGGTTCGGCACCGACCTCTGAAATTTCGGCACCGGGCACCGACCTCCAAATTTTCGGCACCGGTGCCATTTACAGCACTGCTCCCAACACACTTTTTTTGCTGCTAATTTTGTCTGCTGCAAAAAGACTTCTTTTTGTTGCAAAAATACTTTTTTTGCTGCAAAAATACTCTTCGTGCTGCAAAAAGACTTTTTTTGGAACGGCATTCAACTGGCATCCATTTCAACTGGCAACCATTGAAACTTTTGATTAAAAATCGACAATTTTGAGAATAAAAGTTTTCGGAAAGTCACCCCTAATACTAAAATCTCTTCCTGAATCCGTTGAGATCAGGTCTGAAAAATTTCAGGAAGCTGAGATATCTTTTAAAGTAGGGAAGTGGTCCGAATTTCTGTGTGGTCTACTCAAAATATCAATATCTCAGCTTCCTGAAAATTTTCAGACCTGATCTCAACGGATTCGGATTTAGGAAAAGATTTTGGTATTAGGGGTGACTTTCCGAAAACTTTTACTGTCAAAATTGTCGATTTTTAATCAAAAGTTTCAATGGTTGCCAGTTGAAATGGATGCCAGTTGATATTTTACCTTTTTTTGCTGCAAATGTTGTTTTGCTTCACATGCCTTTTTCGCAGAATTTTTCACTATACATATCAATTTTATACATATTTTGCGGTCAATTCGTCCACACGTCAATTCTTCCACAGGTCAATTAATCACACTTTCGAAACCTAGGTAGTCCCTTATTCTCCAGGTGGGATCCGGCTGAACAACTGAAGTACTGCCTGAAAATTTCGCGACAAAAAACCGACTTTTCATACGCTCTAAAGTACTCGAGGCACTGTTCTAGGCATGATATAATTATTTATATTAAAAAAGTGAATCTGTGACAAAAAAGGTTTTACCCCAAATAAGTTCAGCATCTCTGTCTCGATGGACCTACTGCCCAGTGCCACCGAAGAATGTGTGAAGATTACCAAAGCTTTCCTGCAGCAGTGTTCAGAAATGAAAATTTTGCCAATTTCTCTTCGAGCCCAACTAAAGAAGAAGTCCAATGAAGTGGAAGAGTCAAGAGCAGCTATAGAAAGTGGTATCTCAGTTAGAAGGTCCGATGTTTGTCAAGAATGTGGTCTAAAGTTTGATGCTGACAACACCAAGCTATTTCTCCGCTCAAGTAGGCTCAGGAAGAAGGTTGGCCAGAATCGCAACAACAAAATTGCTAAGCGGTTAGTTTTTCTTAAAAATTAGTAAACCTGTTATGGTCAAGTGGAGCTTTTATATCGGAGTAAATGATAGCCATTAAAAAGGAATTTTTTTGAGATCGCGAGATGGAATCGATTAGCCATTGAGCAAAATTAAATGCCTATATATGGGGGATACAAGATGTGCGTGGTCGAACCTTGGATAGCCAAGACCTAATGGTGTTTGCAATAGCCGGATTGGAAGGGATATTTATTGCTTGTTGATATTCGCACCAAGGGCGAAACGGCTTTGGGCGAAACAGTTTTTGAACAAAACGTCGCGTACCCCTAGCCGTGGTTTATCTGAGCATGCAATTCACTCCCGAAATCATTTGAAAACGTTGGGTGCTCTTCCCTTCATTTGACCGAGCCACAAAATGCTACTCTTTTTTTATAAGCATTTCAATTTTTTTTTCCATTTTCAGCCTGCTGTTGGGAATTGAATGCGTTGGATGTGGCTACAAGTCTAGTAACATATCTTCAGCACTTCCTTTCAAAACACTGCACCAGGAAGCCATGCATAACGAGCAAGATTCGGAAATTGATTGGTTTGCTAGCCGTGTGTCGCTGTCTTCCTCTTTTGCTGCTGCCACTACTCCACAAGTCTTGTCAGGGAATGGGGGGTCAGTTCGATCTCAAGCATTCAGTGTTAGGTAAGTTGATTTAAAATCGATTTTTTGAAATCTAGCGCTCAGCGGTTAATTTTCTGGTTTAAAATTGTTTGGTGGTTGTTGCATAGTGGTTTCAGATCCTTCACGCCTCTATCGGGACTTCACTCTACTACCAAGCCAAAGCAACAGAGGACTGATCGTGTAAGAAAGCTCAGAATTCTGGCAGAACAGTCCAAAAAAACACCGGAAGTAGCTGATCGATCGCTGTCCTCATTTCTAGCCTCTCTGGCAAAGTAATAAAGTCAGTATTCTAGTAAATTCCTCGTTATTATTGCAGTTAAATTTTTTGTTGGTTATGTGAATCGTGGGAATAAAGCTTACGCGGAGCTATTAAAGGCGGTTGGTGCACATCGAGATGCGAATATTTTAAACTCTCAGGTTTGATTCCGAGTGGCTGGTAGTAAATAAATGGTGGTAATTACGCCATACCCTTTACCCCCGGGGTAATTACCCTTACTCCGCAGTAAATGAGCTGGGGCAAGGGTACCCCAAAATCAGGGGTAATTACTCCAACTTTTGGGGTAATTACTAGGGTTGGCCCTTTGCACAATATTGGTATTGAAATGAACATTCCCTACATTCTTGGTGATGATGAAGAAGATGTAGAAGTTCAAGAGTTCGAAGAGTATGAGGTAAACGATGAAGACGATGGAGTGGATCGTCGCTATAGCAGACAGCCCGGAAAGTGGCGACAACAGAATATTATCAATCGCTTTGCCTAATTAAACATTCCTTGCATTTATTTGAAATGAATAAAGTTGAGTTCGTGAAGTTAGGAAACTTTTACCCCTGACGTCCCTTAGGGACTAAAAAAGTGCAGGTGATTACCCCCGGGGCATATTCATTTACTACCAGCTGGGGTAAGGGTAATTACCCCGGGGTAATTACCCCCGAAAAATGGGGGTATGTTCATTTGCTACGGGTGGGGGTAATTACCCCAATTTTTGGGGTAATTACCACCGGGGTATTCATTTACTACCAGCCAGTGAGTGCATAACCTATTTTTATCCCCTTTAACACGTGCACCCCTGGTGCGCTCATTGCACGATACCGGTAAAGCAGAACGTGCCGAACACGATGGTACTGGTCGTTTTTGCTTCAATCCGCGACCAAGTTGCTGAAAGGAGGTTCCGAAGGTAACAAATTATTTATGGTCAAAATCCAGCCGGATGCCTAGACGTTCTCAATCGATGCGGCATGATTGTCAAACTGTACCCAGACTCACAATAAGCTAAAATGACCGCAAGGAATTCAAATTTCGAATAATAGTAAGCATATGTATTTTTTGTATTTTTTGATTTCATTCCTTCGTTTTAACACAGAGAAAATGCTTAGCAATCATTAAAACAAGATTCCGAGAGTAGTCTATGTGGGGAATGTTATACTCTGAATTTTAACATAAAACTTCGAAAAAGAGCATCTACGGTTTCTAAGTGTACAAATTTTTTTTTAGAAAAATACTTTTTCCATCCCTGTGTTAGACTAATTGTAGAAATTATAAAAACTTTAGAAACATTTAAGGGAACACTTGTGCAAAATTCCTCGAAAACGTGGTGCAAAAAGATTTGTGCAATATTTTTCGACTGATTTTGTAAAATAACGGTGCGTAGACGTTTAGCGGTCGGCGGGGCTGTATTGATTTTCGGCGTTTCCCGTTTCAAAAAGCGCCAGTTCCAAAAATGTCCGTTTTCGTCGTTAGCCGTTTTGAGTGATATAAATTTGATCTTTTACCGTTTTAGGACAAATTTTTTTGGACATTTTTAGGTTTCGATCATATTTTTTTGAAATTTTTCTGTTCTCGAAAAAAATAGATTGGAAATTTGGGGTATAGACGTTTGGCTACAAATGTAACATTTTTGGCGTTCTGCCCTATGTTCTGTTTTAGCCACTTAGGCCTTAGGCTTAGGCTTAGGGACCAAAAAAATGTCTTACGAACTACAAAATGGCTGAAAAAATAAGCCTAAGTGGCTTAAACAGAACATAGGGCAGAACGCCAAAAATGTTACATTTGTAGCCAAACGTCTACTCACCGGCATTTTTTAATGGTCGAAAACTGATGTTTAAACGTCTCCTAAGTAATTTTTATGTGCTAAAAACGATAAAAAGGATGTTTTTTTACACTTTCCTACGTAAAAATTGATTATTTGGAGAAAATTTTTTTTTACCGAAATGTGACTTTTTTCCTTGGGGGACCAAGGTAAACCAGTACCTTTATGATTAATGAAAGGCAGTTCATCTCTTATAAAGATATGATTTGAACATAGTTTCGTTAACTGGGGCCTACCGCATAAAAAAACTCTGGTATGCATACCTTTTTATGCATCCAGAGTCACTTTCGAGTGATTTGTGTCTAAGGTATGTGGGCGTGCGCATCTCAACCCCAAGCAACCAAGCCCCTGCGCCCCCGAAAGGGGCGCAGGGGCTTGGTTGGTTAGAGATGCGCGCACAGACTTACCTTAGACATAATTCCGAGCAAGACTCTTGAACAAAAATGCATTAAGACGCTCTTTTTGCCCAGCTCCAATGACCGAAATGGGGTATAATACCCTAATATAAGATGCTTTGCCTTGGTCCCCCAAGGAAAAAAGTCACATTTCGGTCAAAAAAAAATTTCTCCAAAAAATCAATTTTTACGTAGGAAAGTGTAAAAAAACAACCTTTTTATCGTTTTTAGCACATAAAAATTACTTAGGAGACGTTTAAACTAGAGTTGTAGAAATTCCCGGACATATAGAAAACCCGGGAATATTCCCGGAACGTTGGAATATTCCCGGGAATATTCCCAATATAGGGAAAAATACCGGGAAACCCGGGAATATTCCCAATGTTCCCGGAAATATTCCCGGAAATATTCCCGGGAATATTCCAGTTGTACAACCCTAGTTTAAACATCAGTTTTCGACGATTATAAAATGCGTCCCCCCCCAAGTGAACAAGTACCGGAAATTTTTCTTTTTCGAAAAAATTTGTTTGAAAATTTGCTAATATCGGGGACTTATGTCTGCAGTCTCTTTTTAGGATATTTTTTTAGCTGTCAAATCAAAACAAAGCATCTATTCTGATTCAAAATATGACCAAAATTTCGATTTTACTTAACCAAACCCTGAACCGTGGTTTGGGTACCCTATGGTCAGGTGGATATCTGCATGGCTGGCCTGAAAAAATGAAAATTTTTAAAATTCAAAAACAAACCATCCTCTCATACTCGAAATTGCGTGCCGAATCGTGTTTGACAGGACCAAAACTTTATTTTCACCAACCCAAATCCCAAAACCTGGGGTAGGTACCACCTGGCCAGTGGATATCCACCTGGCTGGCCTGAAAAATAAAAATTTGGTCAATATCAAAAACAAACCACTTATTATGACGCTAAATCGTGTGGGGAATCGGGTTAATTAGGACTGAAATTGATATTTCCGCCACCCGAATCAGAAAACCCTGGGTGGGTACCCTGGGGTTGGTAGATATCCACTTCGCTGGTCTGATAAATTAAGGGCGGCACCTAATTGATCCACACCGAATTGATCCACACTTTTCAAATTTACGCATTTTGAAAAATTTTGCGGGAATTTTAATTTAAGTCTGAACCAACTAAACCAAGTGGTCGTCCACTTGGAGCAAAAAATTTTTACGTTTTACATGTTCCAAAACTTGTTTTCTGGACTAATTCGAGCATGCTGAAAATGGTTTGATAATAGTGAAACGCCGTTTTCACAGGTATTTTTAGAGTGTTGGGAAATTATTGATTTTACCAAAATCAATTATTGCCCAACACTCTAAAAATACCTGTGAAAACGGCATTTCACTATTATCAAACCATTTTCAGCATGTCCGAGTCAGTTCAGAAAACAGGTTTTGGAACATGAAAACCATAAAAAAAATTATTGATCAAAGTGGACGACCACTAGTGGTAAAATACCGTTTTCTCGGGTATTTTTAGAATATCGGGCAATAATTAATTTTGGTGAAATCAATTATTGCCTAAAACTCAAAAAATACTCGAGAAAACGGCATTTACCACTGTCAAACCATCTTCAGCATGCTCGAATTAGTCCAGAAAACAAGTTTTGGAACATGTAAAACGTAAAAAAATTTTTGCTCCAAGTGGACGACCACTCGGTTTAGTTGGTTCAGACTAGGGTTGGTAATTCTCCGGAGAAATACTTTCCGGGTAATTACCCAAGTAATTACCGAGAAATAAGGCCAGAAAAGTATTTTTCCGGGTAATTACCCGGGTAATTACCCCGGTAATTACCCGGGTAATTACCATTCAACCAACCCTAGTTCAGACTGAAAATTTAAATTCCCGCAAATTTTTTTGGATATAATTTAAAACATACCGCAATGTTCAACCTTAAATGGCATCAGTAATCGGTTTGTTAAGGCCGAAATTGCGATTTCACCTACCTAAATCCTGGAAGCCGGGATAGGTAGCCTAGAATCAGGTGAATATCCGACTGGATAGCTCGAAAAATCTTTAAAAATTTAAAACAAATCTAGCTATCATACTTGCATATGAAACACGATTCGATAGGACCAACAAGAATTCACCAACTGTAACACTAACTACCCAGGTGGGTACTCGTGGGCAAATAGATGCCAGTAAATCTATTCCAAAAGGGCAGGTAGGTAGGCCTGCATGGTGGGCGGATATAATAGTAGGGTGGGTTTAAGCACCAGTAGGGTGGTTATGTAGACCTGAAGAGAGGATAGGTGAAATAATTCGAGTCTTCGACGATTTCTATGTACATATACATGAGGAAGAACGAGGATAAATTTGACCTATAACAAGGTTTTCTAAGAAAGAATGTTCAAAAAAGATAGACATGAAAAAAGAATTTTCTGAACTCATTTTCTCAAAAAGCTCAAATTTTTAAACTCATTTCTTCAAAAAACTCAAATTCCCAAACTCATCTTGTCGAAAACGAAATATTTTGAAAAAAGCTCCTGAAAACGACAAATGCTGAAAATGGCTAACGACGAAAACGGCTAACGACGAAAACGGGAAACGCCGAAAATCAATACAGCCGTAGGCGGGACAAATGTCCCGGAAACCGCTAAACGTCATACCAAAAAGGCCAAGCTTTTGAATTTTTTAAATTCATTATTACGGTGCATAGACGTTTGGCGAATATGAAACTTTTTTCAAATTCGCGAAACGTTTGGCGAATTTGAAACTCAAAGAGTAAAATATCTCTAAGGGTATATATGGAGATACTTATTTAGACATATTAAGGGTATTTGGCCGCTTCGCGGCCAAAGACCAGCACACTCCACATTGCAAGGGATAGGGTACATACATGTGTTAACCCCTGACCCTTGCAATGTGGAATATGCTAGACTTTGGCCATCACATTCAGCCAAATACCCTTGATATGTCTAAATAAGTATCTCCATATATACCCTTAGAGATATTTTACTCTTTTGAGTTTCAAATTCGCCAAACGTTTCGCGAATTTGAAAAAGTTTCATATTCGCCAAACGTCTATACCCCATTATTACTTTTAGGACGGTCGGGTGTTTTTCCTGCCGTTTTAGCTCTCTTAATTTTTTAACCAAAGTTTTTTTGAGCCCTTGGACAGATTTTTTACAAATTCATGAGGCTTTATATCCTTTCAACATTCTACTGTTTTTTTTATTTATCTGGGTGTATTGAAATGAAGGACTTCAAGTGGACTAACTCGGACGTGATCGAAAATCTTCAGCAACTCAAAAATGTGAAGGCTACAAAGGAAGATGTTATCAACTTATTGAAGCAGCAGTCGTGCTTTTGTCATGCTGAATGAGGAAAGTTTGGTACATTTTTTTCAAATAATATCCTGTGATTACTACTTCTACTTGTAGATGGCTTTCGCTGGCTGAAGAAAAAAATGGAGTGGTAATCTTTCCATCAGATGACGACTACAGAGACCACACTTTTACGCGCTAATTGAATTCTTTAGATCAATTGTGCAACTTATCTATGGCGAGGAGAATAAACAAGCAAGGGTGCGTCAGGGCCTGATGAGCCATCTGGATGAAAATCGCGCTGAAAAGTGGACAAATTGGAGCTGTTCAAAAGAGGCTGTTGACGATTACATCGAAGATCATGCAACTACGCCGAGCGAAATCTTTGCTGAGCGGAAGCATCAGGGTAGCAGCCAGCGATTGATTCTGGCAGCTCGCCTTTACAAGCGCAACTTTATTGTCTTCCAGCCAGATGAAAGAATTAGGCTTTCAAAATTCTAGTAAGCGTACGCCAGTGGCCGAGTGCGGCTTTTTCACAGGCCTGGGAAAAAGTGAAATCCCACGATATCCTTCTTGCAAGTCGACGCTCTAACCAATTGAACTATCGGGTCGCCCCAGGCCTGTTTCTTATTTCTCTGCTATCTGCCTCCCTTACATTCTCTCGCTTTTTATGTGTTTGACAATTTATTGCTGTGATTGCTATTGTTTCAGTTAAAAACTCTATTGATGTCAGGTCCTACTTCAGTCATTTGCTACCAACACAGCCACTTTGATGTTGTGAGCAGAACAAGAAACAATGAGAGACCAAAAATTTAGAAATATTTGTTGTCTAACCGACTGTTGAGAGTTGTTATTGCTTTGAAGATGAATAAAATCCGGCGTGTTCATACTTTAGTAACGTGTTTATGTTTTGGAGTGTCAGGATGAATTAAGATGTGCCACGAAAAATATTGGTAAAAGCACAGAATATCACGGCGAAAGATTGATTAGCCATCGTTCAACATTGTGGATATGGAAATCGTGGATATGTGGATATGGAATAGTCGTCTACTTTTAGCAGACTATTGACTCAAGCAGCCAAATCTTGAAAGAGAACCGAAAACCCATCAAAGGACTCAAGAAGAGACTACGGGGAAAAAATTAAGAGAGCTAAAACAGTAGGAAAAACACCCGACCGTCCTAAAAATAATAATGAATTTAAAAAATTCAAAAACTTGGCGTTTTGGTGTGACGTTTAGAGGTTTTGGGACATTCGTCCCGCCAACCGCTAAACGTCCTTATGCCTAAAATAACACATGAATAAATATAAATAATACATTTTCCTGGTTTAAGGAGTACATAAAAAATAGTGGTTTAACTTTTTTTACTTTTAGTGGAAATAACCATGCTCATATTTATTCGCAGATAAATCCGTGGATATATCCGCGTGTTTATCCCAAGCTGCGGATAAATCCGCGGATTTTATCCGTTGATTGTTACTACCACCTATGATTATAAAATCGTGACAAAATGTACAAATTCAATATTTAAAGGGTGAGGGTAGCATTTGGGGGGGGGGGTGGCTGTGTTGAGTAATGGATTTGTCAACATAATGAAAAACCCATTGACGGGTTGCAAATATTCTATTTATAAGACTTGAATGTTTTTTTATGATGGTTTCACTGAATTGTACAATATTATTTAGTGGAACCCATCGGATAATGATTTCATATCTGAATCTTGCTGCAACACGTCAATTTCATCATGTTGACAAACCCATTTCTCATTTGTAGCTCATCTCACTGGCTACAAAATGAGTGCTAAGTTGCCTGAGAGCAGTCTTCAAAAAGTGGGTCGAAAACACAATGCCAAGAACACGATTTCAAATCCTTAGACCCGGGAGTTATTAGAGAAGATACGGTATATATTAAATTTGTACACTTTGTCACGATTTTATAATCATATGTTGCCTTCTTTAGTGTCAGAATCATAGTTGCACTGTCGCCGGCTCCGGCGCCGGTGTGCGCCGACGAAAATTTTGAAATAAATCGGCGCCACTTTTTAAAACTGCTGGCGCCCGTCGCCAAAATTTTTTTTGAATAAGCTATCGAATGCACAAAACTGCATTAAAATGAGCTATTGACTGAGTAAATGTTGCTTCAAAAACTCAGATGAAATTTTAAGACTCCGCCCAAGAATCCTAACTCGAATTCGAGTGCGGATGCTTGGGCGGAGTCTTTCTTTTTTAACTCAAGTTTTTCAACAACATTCAACTTATCAATAGCTCATATTGTAGCCCTGAACCTTAGTTACAAGATGGAAATAACAGAATAATTTTTGAAAAATTAAAAAAAGATATGGCCATTCCATGTGACAAATCGGATTTAGCAACCGCAAACAGCCTCCTCATTGTGAATGCGCCTTTAGTCGGTCCGCTAATTTAGCCGCAAAAAATTTTCAAGAAATACCAAACTTTGTGTTTTTTTTAATTTTCGATTTTTTCAAAGTAATTATGCATTCACAAATGTCATTATATGCATTTTTGATCAATTAAATGACTTTTTGACATCGGCGCCGACGTCAATTTCAGTATTTATTCCGGCGCTCGGCGCCACTTTTTTACCTTGCGCCGATTTTTTCAGACCTTCCGCCCTAGTCGGCTCCCGGCGCCTAAACTTATCTCAAACCTTAGAGGTCCAAACAATCCGTTGAAAGTAGCAAATGTCAAAAAGTAGCGTAAATGTTTCGGCCGGAGTACGGTATAAGAACTCCTCCCAAAACCGGTTTTAACAACTTTTTCGTGTGTTTTAGCATCTTTAACGTACAGGAAACATGTTTTTAGGTGGCGGAAGACCATTTCCGGAAAAAAAATATTTTTTGAAAATTTTGACTTTTTGCCTTGGGGACCGAGGTAAACCACCTTGTACTAAGGTATTCTACCCCGCTTTGGTCGCTAGAGCTGGGCAAAAAGAGTCTTTCATACATTTATGACAAGAGTCTTGCTCGAATTATGTCTAAGGTAAGTCTGTGCGCGCATCTCTAACCAACCTTGGTCCCCAAGGAAAAAAGTCGAAATTTTCACAAAATTTTTTTTCCGGAATTGGTTTTCCGCCCCCTAAAAACATGTTTTCTGTACGTTAAAGATGCTAAAACACACGAAAAAGTTGTTAAAACCGGTTTTGGGAGGAGTTCTTATACCGTACTTTAGCCAATGTTTCCCCCGTCTTTAACACGAGAATTCCTGACTGTAACGTTTGACTACCTGGCAGTCAAAAAGCCTGCTGAGCACGATGATCGCAAAATCGGGCGCCTCCCTCCTCCAGAATTCAAGAGCTACAAGATAGGCGAAAAATCAACACAAAAATTCAACAAGCGTCACTCAGAAATTACAGCACAAGAAGTAAAACCAGCTGTTTTCCTGGTATTGAAATTTGAAGGGTACCTGGTTTGGCTTAGGCCTGTTGACTTTACGAAAAAAAAATTGTGCTTACAAAATACCAAAATGCTCAGCATGAAGAATGCAACAGAACGAGGGCAAAGACTCACGAGACAACAAGCAAATGTTACAACATTCAAGCCAAAACAGTTTGATCTCAAAATCATACCAAAAACCAGGGCTTTTGGACGAGAATTCAGGTATTCGGGTTCAGGTATTCAAATTCAGGTTTCGTTATTTTCTCAAAAATTTCAAGAAATTTTCAGGAAAGAAAAATATCACGACATAGAGCGCAAAAAGCTGCATCAGATACAAGTGTTGGATACAAGTGCTTTACTGAAAATTTCTTGAAAATTTTTGAGAAAATAACGAAACCTGAATTTGAATACAGTCGACTCTCCCAATAACGAACCCCTGAATAACGAACTCTCTCATAACGAACACTTTTTTTGGTTTGGTTTGTTGGATTTTCGATAAAGTACTTATAACGGACCTTCTCAATAACGAACTCTCTCAACAACGAACACCTAGAGCCGGTCCCCAGGGGGTTCGTTATTGGAGAGTCGACTGTACCTGAACCCGAATGCATGAATTCTCGTGGGTCTTTGGCAAAGACTCTTTGCCTTCGTTCTTTTGCATTCTTCATGCTGAGCATTTTGGTATACTGTAAGCACAATTTTTTGTAAAGTCAACAGGCCTAAGCCAAACCAGGTACCCTTCAAATTTCAATACCAGGAAAACAGCTGGTTTTACTTCTTCTGCTGTAATTTCTGAGTGACGCTTGTTGAATTTTTGTGTTGATTTTTCGCCTATCTTGTAGCTCTTGCATTCTTCTACAAGTACTGACCAGGGGGTCGACTGGCGCAAGTGACAAGATATTAGCGTAACTATTTTTGAGACTGAAAGAGGGGTGAAGGGCACTCAAGGAATTTCTGTCCCTGAGCTATCTTCTCGTAATGTTTTCTGAAAAAGAATTGCTTACTTACCGCTGAAGGTCATTTTTGAAATAATTTATTATCTACCACAGTTAAATGGCTTCGCAATCTCTCTCAAAACCTTTTTTTTTGCTGATCGACCCAAATATGTGTTTGTGAATCGCATCAATTGTTTTGAAAATGGAGGGATATGTACGTGCGTGTGCAATCAAAATATCGGACATTCCATTGAGACTAGAATCCTTTATTGCCTCTCAAATTATCATTAACATAAGCAAACAAAAGGGAAAGTGGAACATGCGGTATTGAGATAAAAACTAGTCAATTAGCTCCCCCCGAAAAACAATAAGAACGAAACCCGTTTCAATCAAAAGAGAAAGTGAATTAAGCACAGTTGCTGCTGTTATTATGATCAACATTATAGTAGTGCAAAAAACCAGGGAATGGTTGAAAAAATAGTAAAATTAGGCTGCTGCGTAGAGAAGGGAAAGACCAGAAGGAAGCGGTTGGCCGTTAGGGGTCATTAAAATTTAGAATGGTAAGGGAATTTTGGCGCTGCTTTAATACATACCCCCCCCCCCTCCAATAATTTTTAGACTTAGGAACTAGCCTTGGGCCTTAAGCATTAGGCTGAGGGACAACCCGTACTAATTTCAGCATTTTTCAAAAAAAGTATGGATTTAGCGGTACCTGAAAAATTATTGGGAAGGGGTGGGGTATAGGACAGTAGCGTCGGAATTTCAGCAAACAAAATAAAAGCTTAGATTATTCACATGATATTGCTCAGTTATTATGATGATCAGTCCACCATAGCCAAGTTCTGCAAGTAGCTTTCCCTGTGAATTATGCTGGTCGTGACTATGATTATGCGAAAATCATTGTTTTGAGCAAAAGCCCTCAGACATGCTACTTCTGAAATTGTTTTTTTAATATGATCCTAAAAGTTTACTAAACAAGGTTGACCAGATACGTTGTATTGATTTCTTGTTAATTTCTTTTGGATAACATTTTCCTTTCACTGGTATACTAGAAGTTCTACTACTACTGTAAATCAGACGTTTACCTAGTGGCCAAAAACACGAAACATCTCCTGAAACCATTGAATACCCCTGAAACTTCCGAATACCGTACTTTCTCTAATGGACACCCTCTTCTAATTAGCCACTCCGCACGGCGAGAATTCCGCGGGACACAATTCCGCGAAGGATAATTCCGCGACGGACAGTTCCGCGACAGATAATTCCGCGACGGATGATTTCGCGAAATTTCAATTTTTGACGTCCCTGTCAGAAAAAAACCTGATTCTGACACCGGATTCGTGTTCAGCAGGGTCGATTGCATACCCAGGTACTCAAAATCTGAAACTTGTACTCAAATTTGGAATACTGAAATTTTTTTCATATGTTTTTTTTGTCTCGAGGGAATTTGGAATGAGACAGAAAGTTAAAATTTGAAGATGGTGAATATGTAATCGGCCATGCTGAACACGAATCCGTTGTCAGAATCAAGTTTTTTCTAACAGGGATTTCAAAAATTGAAATTTCGCGGAATTATCCGTCGCGGAATTATCTGTCGCGAATTATCCGTCGCGAAATTACCCTTCGCGGAATTGTCTCCCGCGGAATTCTCGCCGTGCCGCCACTCCTCGACTTTGAAGACCCGTAACTCAGCTGAAGGCAAATATTTTTAGATTCTCCTTATTGCATTTTTAACTCACACGAGCTCGACTGACTCTACCTTTTAGATTTTGATTAAGCACCCTCAGAATTGATCTGAAAATTTTTCTGATTTTTGAGGGTTACCCAGTAGCCTATTTAGAGGAAGTAAGGTAAATAGAAAAAAAGTTTTTTGTGATGATATTTTCATTGTAATTAAAAACAATTATTGGCTAATTTTCAGATAAAATGATTTTTGCTGGATAAAAAAATTAATTTACATCAACCCCCACCCCCCCCCCCCCCACTCATTTAAAGGGGCGAGGGGAATGTTGCGTGGGATTTTTACTTTTCTCGTTTTCTTTTCTTAACCATATTTTTCGGTTGATTGGCTCATCTGTTAATACATTACTGGCCAACTTTTCACGCGAATGCGAAAATGTTATCATAATTAGGGTTGTCGGCCGGCCGGCTGATTTTCGGCTTTTCCGGCCGAAAACCGATATTTTTTCGGTTTTCGGCTTTCGGCTTTCGGCTCGGCTCGGCCGAAAATTTCGGTTTCAAAATATTTTCTGAAAAATCTTATGGGAAACATGAAAACTGAAAAAACTGAAACATTCGTGCTGTATTTCCCCCACATATCCTTTTTCTATTCAAAATCATGTTCTTGTCACTGTGTTTTGGCTGCTTTTTCGTGACAGCTACTAGGCAACTTACCACTGAGACGGTAGTTAAGACAACAAGCTACACTTTGAGTTGTATATTGCCTAATAACTATCTAAAAAGCGAAAACCATGACGAAAAGCCATAACACAAGAATCATACGTGAGGGAAATACGGCATGAATGTTTCGGTCAATTTTTACGTTTTTCGTGAGATTTTCAATTAATATTTAGATTCTGATAACATTTTGGATTTTGCGTAAAAAATTGGCCAAGTAATGTATCAACAGATCAGCCATTATCAATAAAACAGGCGGCTAAGAAAAGAAAACAACAATGGTTAAAAATCCCACGCAACATCCCCCTCTTTAAATCAATAGGAAAGGCATGGCAAATTTTGCCTCTTTGTCAGCTAACTTTAATGGGTAACCCACCAGCATAAGTGACCCCTCCAACACAACACACCAGAATTGCCTTCCTGATTCTATTGTCTGGTTTAGCAGCGGTTGGATTAGTGCAAAACACATTCTGTTCTCCCAGTATCTTCTTTAGCTTCAAGTCCTGCCCCTCAGACACAGTCTGCTCCACTATTCGGCAAACCAGGGGCACGTAGGCGTCAGAGAAGACATAGCCCAGATTAGCTTTCCGATTGGTCCTCCAGATGTCCATTGTCTTCTTCTCTGGGACATAGCTTCAGAGCTGTGGCTATAGACGCAAAACTAGGTAGGGCTGGGTTGGCTGCAGCTAAGGATTGCCGTCTTCTTCCCTCTCTGAGCGCTAAAAGAGTGGTAAGAATACATTTGGGGTGGTTGACAGCTTTTTCTGTGGAGACTGAATCTTCCATGGGTGCGAGAACAGCCAAAAACGGCCCAATTTGGCTGTTTTTTTTTGTAATTTTAGACTTTTTTGTCGAACTTTTGCACTTTGTAACCCCTTAGAGGTCAAAACTTTTGAAAATGGAAAACCACAAAATTTATGCCAGAGTAAATTTATTATACCTCCTTCAGTCACAACAACCTGCACCAACGGAGTCAAAAGCACATTGAAAAAGATTAAATCGAGTCGTAAAAATAATCTGGCCCAGCACGTACTTTATTGTCACCATACATTGAACAGTTTTGCTTGCGACAGGACTGAAGAGGACTGGATATACTCCCTCCATTTTCGAAGCCAGACTTCATTTTTGTATCCGTGCACCTGGTTGTGAAAAAGAAATTTGTAGCAGTACATCGGTTGTTTGGATTAAAAGAAGCCCAATAAAGTTATTCTGGCATCGATTTAATATTTTCTAAAATTCGACTTATTAGCCCTGATGTTTTTTTGAATTTTGCAATTGGTCACTCCTATAAACTTTTTTTCAAAATTTTCAAAAAACAAAATTTTCTGCTATTTTGGACATAAAAATACAATTGCGACTACAATTTTTTTTAAAAATTTTGAAATTTTTACAGATTTCGTTTTTACATTTGTGCAAAAATTCAAAAATAACAAAAGTACTAACAAGGGAGGGACCCTGACTGTGACCTGGGGTTTTTTCGATATTTTTTTATGCGCGTATTCTTGTAAAGCGTGCTCAAATCCCATGTGAATTCGGCTCCCACCTCTGAAACTCAATAAAATTTTTAGGAATGCCCATGGCTTGAGGGTCAGCTATGAAAAGCCATGATAGGGGTATCGAGGTGTTTTTAGAACTTTGAGTGACCCTTGTACAGCGTTTTGTAGACCTTCAGAGCTGGAGAGCCAGATTTGTCAGGAACTTGGGAGCGCTCTACAAGAATATGCAGAAAAAAATTCATCGAAGTTACCCAGTTCCAATTAATTTTTGTCTTGAGGCGCGTTATATATCAAAATAGTCCTTTCATTTCCCTAAAAAGACTAGATACCTGTAAGAGCTGAAGAAGGTGTGTTTTGTCTCTCAACCAGCAGTCCTCGCAGCTTCAAGTGGCAAAACAGTGGCAGTTGGTCGTAGCCATAAGTGCGTAAAAACATGCCCTGCATCTGGACATAATATTTAGAGGTATACCCCCTCTCGAACACTCCACAAACAAGCCAGCTGCAGCACATTCCACTGGTTCAGCCGACGCCGAATACAATTTTCAATAAATTTGCTAGCTTCTGCAGCATCAAATTTACCCTGGACCAAGGCTTGCTCCAAGGCGAATCTCTCGTTGGCTGACTTGGCAGTAGATTCTTCGAGAATGGTCTCACATGCACTAATGTGTATTTCTAGTTGCTTATGCTGGTCTACAATAAAAACTTTGGGGCTTAAGTTGGTTGTAAGATTTATAGAGAAAAAAACGATTACCTTTGAGACCTTTTAGTTCATTGGAGACAAAAGATTTCATGTCTTCCATTTTGTTCAGACCTGAAATTATGGTATTAGAAAAGTATGGTTCTTTTCGGTTATCCGGGGAACATTTTGTAAACTCGAATTTTATTTCATTTCCATACTCCTAACATAACAATAACTAATCAAATCGACGTTTTAGGTTCATATATGTCAACAATCGATACGAGAAGCTCTTCAACGGAACCTTTGTCTTTTATATTTGTCTTTGAAAAAATGGTTAATGAATTGAAGAAGTAGTGTTCCCCGTGTAACCGAAAAGAACCAAAAGCTTTGATGCAAAACACCTTTTTTTAATTTTGCCGTTTTTTTGAAAACCACCGAGATTACACAGCTATTCAAGTTTGACCCCGTCTAGGATAAAACATTTGTTTATTGTGTTATATTTGTAAAACATTTGTACGGGCCAATGCTTTTACATCCTCAACCGACGAGGCCGATCCACCTCGGCTTCAAATTAAAAATCGAGACGCGTAGAAAACCTGCTCTTTCATCATTCAAAATTTTTATTAAAAATTAATCCTTTTATTCACTGATCGAGTTTTGTAAATTTGCACTGTAAAGTTTAAGAGGTCATGAAGGGGCGTGCTCGTGCGCTGCATAGCAAAAAAGGCGAGGATCAGTATTTTTTGAACCCTTAAAATTTTCACGCGTTATGCCTTAAATCTGATATTCATGACCTCAGGCTACTTTCTGCGAATCAGATAGAAAATTTAAAAGAAGAAAAAGCGCTGTAGAAATTTTCGACAAAGAAAAGCAGGCACTTATTTAGTTGGGGGCCGCAGTTATTAATTTTTCGTGAATCATGTCTAAACGACTCCTAAGTAATTCTTACACGCTAAGAACGATGAAAAAAAAGTTGCTTTCCAACATTTTCTCACATAAAAAGTCGATTTTTGAAGAATTTTTTCGGTCTTTTGTCTTGGAGGACCAAGGCAAATTAGCCTAAAAAGTACCCATACGCCCAAAAAGATAAAATTTCAACATAGTTTTGTTGACTGGGCCTACCGCACAAAGGAACTCTGGTATGCATGCTTTTTTCATGTATTCACAGTTACTTTCTAGTGATTTATATCTAACGTATGTGGGTGTGCGTCTCAACCCCAAGCCACCAAGCCCCCAAAAAGAGCTCAGCTAAAAGTTTTAAATCAAAAATTGAAAAATTACTGTTACTATCGTGTACAGCATGAAATTTGTACTAAAAAATACCAATGTTTCGACCGATACTGCTAGTGTTAAACTAAGAACTCAGAACCAGAGCAAAAATTGCGATAATACATGACTGCAGACAGGCCAGCGTATTTTGGGTTGGACTCAAATATTTATCTCGCAGTATAAAATGTGCTAATGTTTGAGTCCGTCCGAACATACCCTACCCTAGCCTTGCATAATCATAAGCCTAAAGCACATTTTAAAAATTTAAATGTGAAATTTAGTCCAGGATAAGGGATAAGTTTACTTAAACCGACCGGAAGCCCTGTCAAAACTGGTCTGCAGAGTTTTAGCTTTAGCACTTAGAAATGGTAGGACAGTCTTCATGTGGTATTTCTGGTAAAGGAGAAAATGATGTCTGCATTGTTGAGTGAAAATACCCGGCAGACCACA
Source organism: Ditylenchus dipsaci (assembly GCA_004194705.1). Classification (NCBI taxonomy): domain Eukaryota; kingdom Metazoa; phylum Nematoda; class Chromadorea; order Rhabditida; family Anguinidae; genus Ditylenchus; species Ditylenchus dipsaci. The sequence continues at coordinate 185,815 of SADC01001309.1, read as the reverse complement.
TTGCTTTTTGTTTCAGCTTGGTCTCTACTGCTTCACCAAAACTTATTTTGCCACAAGAGTATTGAAAGTAGTCATTCAGCATGGACTCGTATGTCAAGGCACTCATTAGTGTGGAAACCACGTCCATTTGACGGTCGAACAGGAAGATGTGGGAAATTGGCTGGTCGGCGGTAGCTGCTGGCTCGCCTTGATCTGCAGAAATATTGCTGAAAACAGGTTTTATCAAGGGCTTAACAGAATAAAAACAGACCGAAAATGTATGTCTACTTCTTTAGCCAATGGTCCAATACAGTAGGTGGTTGGGATAATTCCTGAAAATAATCAATTCTGGTTTAGAACTTTGGTGTGGTTTTCGTACCTTTTACAAATTGTTTGAATTTTTTGCATCATCATGTAGAATTGGATCTTGGCTTTCTAACAAGCTATCAATCTCGGCTAAATGATAAGAGAAATCCAGAAATCAAGAGGTTTTAAAAAGAGACAAAAACTAAAAAACCTCTTGATCTCTTAAAAGCTCTTGATTGAAACGTATTGATCTCTACATTTTTTAAATCATGCAGCAAAGTTTGATAGCTTAATAGAAAGCCAAGATCCAAGGCTACACGTTAATGTAAAAGAATTTATAAAGAAAAATGGCAATGTAAAAGGGTAGAATAGGAGAAAACTTTTGAAGGGGAAAATAATTTTGATGGTGAAATTCAGACAATTTGAGCCATTTTCGGCCGGCATGGCACGCAGCCTTTTCGACCCGGCCTAAATCTCAACGCCGACCAGGTTCATGGACCGGCCTGCGGTACCAGTCAATTTCCGCTGCCAATTTTCGGCCGACAATTTTCCGCCGACAACTTTCCGCCGACGAATTTTCCGCCGACCAATTTTTCGCCGTCAATTTTCCGCTGCCATAATGTCTCTTTTAAATTATGCGTAATCTCTGCACGACAATCTTTGCGTCAGCATAGACATGATATTATTTGATGCTAACCCACCTAGAATGGGACTCAGAGTGCTGTTTGACTATCTAAAAAAATTGTCCGATTATTAACCCATATAGTCCGCCAGTATTATATTTGAAAAATACTATGCTTCACGAGTCAGTCTAGCCGATTTTTAAATTTCTGGTATCAATCAAGCCTCTAATCCAGCCTCAATCTTACTGGATAATACATGCACCAACCAAACCAGGTGGTCGTCCATTCGGTGTAAAATTATTTGGCGCTACTTGGATATGCCCCATATATCAACTTTTTTATATGTTTCCAAACACCCTATATCGGGTAAAATCCCAACTATCAGTCATCCGGCACTGGGAGAGAGGCGTTTGATTATAGTGTTTAAACGTCTCCTGAGTAATTTTTGTATGCTTGAAATGATAAAAGAAGATATTTTCTGACATGTTCCCACATCAAAAGTTGACTTTTTGCGAAAAAGGAGCACGGCAAACTATTCTAAAGAGATGCCTAGACACGCCAAAAGATGGATTTGAACATAGTTTTGTCAACTGGGCCTAAAGCAAAAAGAAACTCTGGTATGCATATATATTTTTTGCATCCAGACTCTTTTTTGAGTGATTTGTGTCTAAGGTGCGTGGGTGTGCGCATCTCAACCCCAAGCAACCAAGCCCTCGAAGGGGCGCAGGGGGCTTGGTAGGTTAGACATGCGCGCACTCACTTACCTTAGACATGATTCCGAGCAAGACTCTTGATCAAAAATGTATATAGAGACTCTTTCTGCCCAGCTCCAGTGATCAAAATGTGGTAGAATACCTTTATATAAATGTTTACCTTGGCTTCGCAATGCAAAACGTCAAAAACTCTGTTTTGCATTAAAAACTTTAAGACATGATTCTGTTAAAGGTACAAAATTTTTAATTTCTTACACCTAAAAACGAAATTTTGGTTTTGGAGGTTGATACCCATTTAGGGAAGGCAGTAGGGTGTTTTTCTACCCACACCCCTCAGGCTTACTGGTCGACTTATGGCTGTTCTTCAAGAAAGTATAATGTCGGCTACCACCAGTATTTGAACCTGTAACCTCAAAACCTGGAGGGTAAATTTACCACGGGTGTATTCACCACCACCTTGAAAACAGAAACTAAAATTACAGCGGCGGAAAATTGTCGGCGGAAAATTGTCATGTACCCACCGGCCTGCTCTAAAAATTTGTTATGATAATTACTTATTTATTTAATACCGCGCAGCCATACATGGATATATACCCCCAGTTTAAATTTCTGGACTTGCCATAAAGAGACTGCAATTGCCAAAGTGTCTTAGCCATGCTCAGTGCCTCATAAGTGCAGAGTTTGGAAGAGGACAAAGGCAATTCCTGCAAACGAAAAAATATACAAACTTTTTTCCCAACCTCAAAAGTCACCAATGAGAACAAATCTGACTCCAGTGGGATCAAGGAAAGATTAAACTGATGGAAGTGGACCAACCCGAACAGTCCCTGTTTTTCGACCTCAGTATCAAACAAACTCCTACGACAATCCACAAGAATGCAGGAGTAATGATGGTTGGGCTGGGATTTGATCAGTTCACACACCTTCTTGGCTAATGCCAGCGTGGGCCGTAGGAGGAAGACTCGGTGTTCTATGCTCTCCTCCCACTGCACTGCTCGCGACATATCGAGTCGAAGCACCCGATGGCAGTTGTGCTCCTGCAGCAAGGACATAGACGCTATTTTGTCCTGAATATTTGATACATATAAGTGTCCAAAAATGTTTTAGATTGCAAAGTTAGACCTACCAATGGACGCATAAGACCATTTTCCACTACAAGCTGAAAAAAGGATTTTTGGCGCTACTAGCGACCTCCCCCCCCCAAAAAATCCGAACTTTTAAAATTTGCTGTAACTACCCTTGCAAACAACAAGTTTAGGTTTAGCCCTCAGGCTTGCGGGCAGGCCAGCGAACCGAAGTTGTGACTAATAAAGAGTTAACGCACACTTTCTGGGTGTGGGACATAAATTTGGTTACATTTTACTTAAGTAAAAAAAATGAAAATCGTTGGGGTGGGGGCAGTCTTGGGGAATCCTAAATTTACGGCTTCGGCTCCGGCTTCAGCTCCCAGATTTTTAAATTTCAGCTCCGGCTCCTGCTCCGAGCTTTTGAAAAATATGCTCCAGCTCCGGCTCCGGCTCTGAGCTTTCAAAAAAATTCGCTCCAGCTCGGGCTCCGGCTCCGAGCCGGAGCTGGAGCCGGAGCTGCTCTGGCTCTTTTTTGTAAGATATTATTTTTTATATTATATTATTTTTCTGGTTTGCTCCACAGATTCTCGATCATCTCCTGAGGCTAATATGCTTTAAAAGCAGATCAAAATAACCAAAATACAAATCAATTTCATTGTTCAATAATCCACAAGCCAAATCATTAGTTTAGCAAAATGAACCAATTTACTTGGCGCCGCAATAAAATGCCAGATTAACACTATTTCAAATTAAATGTTCCTAGTTTCTGGCCTCGGCTCCGAAAAAGTTTTCAGCTCCGGCTCCAGCTCCGAGATTTATAATTTTCAGCTCCAGCTCTGGCTCCGGCTCCGAGCTTTTGAAAAATTCGCTCCAGCTTCGGCTCCGGCTCGGAGCCGGAGCTGTCCCCAAGACTGGTGTGTGGGGGTGGGTGTTTGCTACTAGGGTAGAATTGTTTATTATTGGGAAAATCGCATTTTGTGCTTGATTTGACAACCATTCCATCAAATTCTTGTGCAGTCGAATTCCTCAATAACGTACACCCTCAAGTTCGTTCCCGCCTAGGGTCCGACGCTTTTTTTACACTGATTTTCCAAGTCATTAGCCGAAACTGATCCGTCAGTCTGGTCCGAAATATCTTGAAAATCACGATTTTGCGGGTCATTTCTGAGAAACACAACATTTTTGCTAATTAGACCCGCAACATTCTCAATAGCGCACACCTTTTTAGAAATTAGGTGTACGTTATTGAGAATGTTGCGGGTCTAATTAGCAAAACTGTTGTGTTTCTCAGAAATGACCCGCAAATCGTGATCCTCACGATATTTCGGACCAGACTGACGGATCAGTTTCGGCTAATGACTTGGAAAATCAGTGTAAAAAAAGCGTCGGACCCTAGGCTGGAACGAACTTGAGGGGTGTACGTTATTCAGGAATTCGACTGTACCAATCTTTATTAGGGATCACAGTCTGAAAATTACAACGATTTTGATTTTGCTTGTCGTTTTTAAAACCCTGATAAAATTTGTCTAGAAAATTAAGGGTACCAAGACATTTTTTGAGCATGACGTATCAGCTGCAGCAGGGCGGATTTAACGGGTGTCTTTAAAGGGCCTGACCTCTTCCTACTCGGTGGTCCCCGCCAATTAAAAATTTTCCCTTGATCATTGGACTTCTGTACGGATTTTTCCGCTAGATTTCTAACAAAACTAAGCCTAAAATTTGATTTCAGGCCTAGTTTTGTTAGAAACGTGGCGGAAAAATCCGTACAGAAGTCCAATGATCAAGGGAAAATTTTTAATTGGCGGGGACCACCGAGTAGGAAGAGGTCAGGCCCTTTAAGTATAAGTTTGACATTTACAACTCACTATTATTAAATTAAAAGTATTGCATATATTCAAATCTTTGAAAGTTTTTGGACTAGATACATCACAATTTGAAAACAGACAAAATAATTTTAAAAATTCAGAAAGGGTTGGGATAAGATGTTGCTATTATTGGGTTGCCGGGCTATTGTCGGTTTATTAGAAAAATGATTTTTGTAAACGTTTTTACTTTTTGATAAGTCACAGATCATTCTATATCCCTTTTCCTGGCCTACAATTTCTTAGCATCATATTTTAGCAGACCTCAAAAGCTACAAAACCTATGTCACAGAATAATTTTTAAAAATCTGAGTGTTAAGATATGGCCTTTTGAAAAAAAACCAATTTCTTGAAAAACCACTAAAATCAAAGTTCCGCCAATTTCTTACAAAATCTCACTTTTTAAAGTACCATGGTTTTTGTGCGCAGTGGCAGGTGCAAAATTTTAATTGTCAAGAGACGCTTCTCTTTCGTCTCTCCCTGTACTCTTTCTTGTCATTTCAAACGACTCCAAAGAGTACAGGGAGAGACGAAAGAGAAATGTACCCCGCCAATTAAAATTTTGCACATGCCACTGCGAGCAAAAACCATGATCCTTTAATAAACCGACAACAATTTTCCGACAACCCAGTATATCAAGACTTGAGTATATAAGCTAGCCAACCTGCTTAGTGCCCGATATGGACTCCAGGCAGTGTATCAGTTCTTCTCTGGTCATTTTGTAATTAGCGAGAACTCGTCGAAATGGTCCATTTTAACTGCGATAAAGCAATTTTGAGGGAAAATACTCCAAATTAAAGTAACTACCATGAAACAAGAATCAGTTATATTTTACTTCAACCGCATGCTTCCCTAGACAGTAATATTTTTAAGCAATGCTGAAATATTAATATTCTTGTTGAAAAATTATTTTTACAACTTAAAAAGATCGGATAAACATAAATAAACCTAATTTTGGGAAGATTTTATCGGCCCTATTAAATTTGCCATGTCTTCTTTGCCTTAGACCACCCTGTTGATTTTTTTAATTGCAAATTATATTGTTCATCGAAAATGTTGTTGCTGGCTGGCGCAGAATAAAGTCACAAAAGACTAGACATAAAAATAAAAAATAATTCAAAAAAATCAATAGGGGGTACCAATAAACAATTTCAGTCCTAGAAATGACCTTGGTTAAATTTCTATTTCATAAAATTACCACAAAATTTTATAAAATAAAAAATTTAACCACCTTGCTCAGACTAAAAAATAAGAGGAAAAAAATAAATTAAATTCTCTATGAAATTCTGCAGAAGTAGCAGCCGGTCTCGCAGTCCGGCCTTCCCGTGTTAAAGAGCAGGACTGCAAGCTCAAAATTTTAAAATAGAGTTATTTGTAGAAATAAAATACAATCAGGTCATTTTTCGTCAGAATTTATTGAGTTTTGATCGTCAAAAATAAAAATGTTGACCCTACCGGAGTATACCCCATCCAAATAAGTTTTTTGAACTTTTTCAAAAGACCATTCAACCATTTTTAAGCATTTCCTACACGTTGAACACGATGAAAATGTGTTTTACGATAAAAAGGTGTTAAAAAGGTGTTTTTCCAAGGCAAATAGAGACAAGGCAAGTTCAAATTCCTTTTTTTAATCCTAATTTTCACATACACATCCGATCACTAGATATTTCATAAAAAGACGAGATCCACGGCTGCCAATTGCGTTAGAAATTGAAAAATAATCATGAAAACAGCTAAAAAACCAAAATTAAAAATTCTTGAGGTTCAAAAAATTCATAATTTTAGATTTAAAAAACCTCATTGAAAAAAAATATATTCAAAGTGGCGCGCAATTGAAATGTGATTTGCATTGCGAAAGAAGTGATTTGTCGTCGTTTTTTTCTGATGCATCTTGCGCAAAGTTCATCAGACAAAAGATATCTTATAAATTTGTGTATTTGTGCTAGTTAAATCACCTCAACCTATTAAATTCTAGCCATTTTTTTTCTATATCGTTGATGAACTTGGTGGTTGTGTGTTATAATTGAGCCAACTTTTATTTTAATTTGTTATTCTTTTGTACAAAATGAAGCTGATTTGGGTGAGTCTACTGTTTGGTAGCTCGTTATTGATCTGATGTCAACTATAAAAATTTTAGGTACCATTTATTTTGGCCATTTTTATCTCTAATTTATCTGAGTGCACTGGCCAAGCTACTAAATTATGCGCGGATGCTCAGTGTTCAGGTATTGGTTTTTGGCCTATAACATTTATTTAGACACCTCCTGAAGCTTGACTCTGTTTGACTAAGTTTGGCGACATAAATTGTTATCATTTGCTTAAACACCCTGTTTTGAGATAATTAATATACTGTAACACGAATATGTTTTGTCATGATTGTATGGAATCATGAGACATATTTGAAGGGGCAAAATCGTACTGACCCTATTTGGGACGGAGTATATTATAGCCATTCTTTTAACCAGGCCTAAAACGTGTATCAAACAGGTTTTTAGGTGGGGGACGATATTTTTGAATTTTTTTTGACTACATTTTGACTTTCTGCCTTGGATATCAATGTAAAGGGTACTGAAAGGTAGCTGGATACCCTATTTTTTCATTTTTCACTTATTTTTCTCATTAGAACTTACCAAAAAGAGCTTTTTTGTGCATTTTTGATCATTAACTTTTCTCGTAATCATGTCTAAGGTGAGTCTGTGCGCGCATCTCCAACTCTGAATTCCCCTGCGACTCCTTCAGGGGCTTGGGGGGGAGGGCTTGGAGTTAAGATGCACACACCCACATACCTTAGACAAAAAACACTGGAAAGTGACCCTGAATGCATGATAAAAGCATGCATACCAGAGTTTCTTGGTGCGGTAGGCCCCAGACAACAAAACTATGTCCACATCATGTCTTTTTTAATCTTTTTAAAGGCCCCTTTAAAGTTATCCATGCACCCTTTTAAGTTGAATCGCATTGCTCCTCTAAGGCGAAAAGTCAAAATTTTTAAAAAGTGCCGTTCACCACCTGAAAACATGTTTTCTACACGTTTCAGGCCCTAAAGCACACAAAAAGTACTTAAAACCACTTTTTCCGAGAAATATACTTTAGCCCAATTCCGATGCCCCTTTAAGTGATTATTAAACCTGTACCCTGTATAACCTAACATCGAAATCTAAAGAGATTAGAAAATCAAGTTAAAAAGTGATCGGACCCTAGCTGGGATCGAACTTGAGGGTGCGTCACTTTAAAAATCAATAACTTCATTCTTTTGTTTAGAAACTCTGTTCAAAACTGCCTGTAGTCGTGACTACGACAGCAACCATGAGGGTCTGCTTAAGTGTGAAAAGGGCAAGGATGTCACAGTTTATGCCATCAGTTTCAGCAATAGGCCTGATCTGGTCGAGGCACAGGTTTATTACACATTTGTAATAAACCACAATTGTAATGCTTGTTTCAGACAGAAGACGCAAAGAGAGGTATGGTCTACATGAGCCATCTTGATATAAGTTTTATTCTTAAATTCTCCAAAAATCAAGTTTAATAATGTGTTTTCCTTTACTTAGTGCCATTTGTCTTCTCTTTGGAGTCTGCGTTGAAGCGAAACCAAAATTTTTATATGGTCAGTGTGGAGCCTCAAAGCACTCAGAAAAAGTTGTTGGTAAGATTTGTTTGTTATTACAATCTTGCTTTGATATTTGGAATCTCTTTCAAGTTCTAAAAAAAAGTTGAAAATTTCAATTTTACCTAATCTTTTTAAGGGGAGGGGGTTTACACTTCATATACGCATCGCCTCAGGTCACAGGTTCGACTACCACTGGGTGCACACCATATTTCTCATCTCTTTTCATTTATGCTTTGGTCACACTGCTTAGTCGCGGTCGAGGTCGATCATGGTCACACTGCCTAGTCTTGGTCTCGGTCGAGGTCGTGGTCGATGTTGGTCACACTCCTGAGTCTTGGTCGCGGTCGATGTCGCGGTCGAGGTCGATTTAATTATTTGACATCGACATAGTCGATGTCGCGGTCGATGTAGGTTCAGCGGGAATTTGAATGTTCCGCGCAAATTTTTGCGCAGGCTGACGGAAAAACTACTTTTCGGACATGGAACAGCTTTAGTTATACCAAGAAAGGGAGTGGGCATTCAAGATTACTAGGTAGGTGCACCAGTAGAGCGAGAAGATTTGTTAGAAGGGTGAGCGGATCAGAGTAGTTTAGCAGAAAATTACTATTTAATTGGACTTTTTCAAGAATATGGAAACCCTGATTGAGCAGAGAAACGCTTTGCTTCTCTTAAATTTGAAAAAAAAATCTTTTGGTATGTCTTAGGTAACGAAGGAAAAACCCAAAAAAAAACAACAAAAAATTCGTTTTTGAATTGGCGCCAAAACGACAATAAAGTATTTTTTAGCGTAAAACCTAATGAAATGAATTTTTTTTTCAAATTTCACATGTGAACAGTGACAAGAAGTTGTCTTATAATGAAAATGGACAAAATAAGGAACAACGCCGTCTAAAAAGCGCCACTATTTGCGTCTGTTTGCCACTATTTGGCCGACCTCAACCTCGGATATATTGGAAAAGAGAGAAATAAGTGTACAAAGGGAACAAGAAAAGGAAAAGGGAGCATGCATAGACTTACATGCGACATGAATTCGCGCATTAAAGGTTGGGCAATACTTTTTTGTCCCAGATTCACTTTTTTGTCCCAGATTTCTACCATGTTTTGAGCATTTTTGCCAAAAATTATTTTTTCCGCAAAAATTTATGTCTTGGGGGGCCAAGATAGCCCAAAATTTTCAGGACCTGAAATGTGACCTTATGCTCAAAATCTAACTTTGCTTCTTTTCATCGTTTTTAGTATATGGTTGCAAATGATCATGTAAACTAAAATTACAGAAAAACGTCAGTTCGAAAATAATACCGAAATCCTACCCCTCAATAGTGCTCATTTCTTCCCTAGTCAAACCTTGGCTAGCTACCTTGCTTTTACGAAGTGATTTAAGTTCTATCTGGTTCTTCATGAAATTCTTCCTCTAGAAAGTCACTAAACGCTTTGACAAATAAATAAAATTGGTGGAGCCTTAGGCTATATAAAGCTAAGTACGCATCATTTCGGCTGGTTTCCTTTTATCTGGATGGTCATTTGCTTTTGAAATCGAGAAATTAAGGCAGTTGCTGACAGTAAAGCGGTACTGGAATTGTTCGCAATCGATTCTTCGATAATTTTTGTCCATAGGAGTGAATAAACTTAAAGAACCAAGGTCCTTTCTAGGACTGAAATAAATCGCTCTTCCAGATGGCGTTAAATTTTTATATTTCCTAGATAGCCTCTAGAGTAGGTTTTTGAGCCGAAATTCGCAAAAAGTTTGATTTTCAAGAAATGGAGTTTTTTGTACTTTTAATTATTTTCTTTGAAAATTTTCAATATCTACGGGCGTCGAATACGTGTTTCAAAGTCCTTTTAATGGGCTTTAAAATAAAGCCAATATTGAACAAGAGTGTTAAAAAAACAGTTATGGCCGTTTGAATGTTGAGCATCTAACCGAAAATGACAATTTTTTAAATTGCGTATTTGACCACCTTGTTCAGACTGAAAATCAAAGTGAAAAAAAATATATTTTAAATTCTCCATCAAATTATACACCAGAAGCAGCGGGTCTCACAGTCCGGCCTTCCCGTGTTAACCATACCTTTAATTTAAGGATGCCTTTTTGCGGTCCCGCCACAAAAGACCTCGATCAAAAACTCGATTTAACGATACTTTTTGGCCGGCCCCGTGGGTGTTGTTAAACTGAGGTTTGACTGCATATTGTCAATAAAAGTAGTGTTATAGCAAAAGTTTTGTTGGATCTTAGGCGAGCTTGAACTTGAAAGTTGTCCATAAACAGAGTTTTCATAATTCAATTTTAGGTGAAAAGAAAGCCAATCCCCATCTTCTGAAACTCTACGAAAAATATGCTAAGGACTTGGGGATCCCAGTGACCACGTTTGAACCAATTGTGTCTGCAGAAGAGAGACAAAAGGCATCCCACTCGCATGGTCATGGACACAGTCATGGTCATAGTCATGAACATCCTTCTGAACCTACTGTGTCCACTGAAAAAGTCGAACCACAAGCGGTTTCTGGGGTCAAGGTGCTTGCAGATCCTACAGTTGCAGTTTTAGGTAACATTAAGGTAATTTTTTAGATTTTTTTTCAAAAGGATTATAATACTTCAGATAACTAATGAAATATAACTGTTGACCATAATTAAAACTCCTAAAACAAGACCGAGATAAATACTATCAAAAAAACAACACCCGGAGTAAAATTTCAAAACTACAATTGTAAAGTCCTGAAATTTGAAAATCGTCAAATAGTTTCTAAAGTGTTTTTCTTCGCTTTGATAATACTCAGAATGGTCCAAATTCGACAAAAAGCCAACTATTATTGTGTAACGAGAATTAAAAATGGCATTTAACACTTATTTTCACTCACTTACTGAAAATTCTGTTCATCAGCATTTGACCAAAATTCTGATTTTTGTAGACATGGAAAGACTAGGATTTCACTGAAAATCAAATGTGGACAAAATCACGCAGAAAGAAAAGGAGAAAACTTTGCCTTAAGTGGGGATCTAACCCGCCATTAATTAGAAACAAAGATTTATACTGTGTTGATTCGGTATTCGCTCATCCTTACCTCTTCAGGTATCCTCTAATGCTCAAACCAACTCTGAAGAGGCACAACAGATCAATACCAATTCTGTTGCTGAAGAAATGCAACCAGTAGAAACAATTAGTAAAACTCCTGATGTTCTAACCAAAGAAGCAGATACTCAAACAAATGATGCTCATTATGCGGCGGAAGCAATGCCTGCTGCTTCAACCACCACTCCTTCCATTGACGAAATACCATTGGAAGTGGCTCAAGCGGTAAACACACTCACAATTATTATAAGTTCATTCTAACCACTACATTTCAGAATCAAACCATAAGCAATGAAATACCTTCCCAGCAAACCCTCCCTGTTAAACTAGAGCAGGTCTCTCCTCCATCAGATTCAGCAGCTAAAGCAGCAGCAAATGTGCCCCCTCCATCTCAACCAATAGTCCAACCACCAGTTGTATCTATACCCCAAAAAGAGCCGATAGTATCTCAAACCCAGAAACAGGCTCCAGTCACGACCATATCGGCTTCTGTAGAGCAACCGCCTGTGACCACTATCCCAGATCCAGTGGTGCAAGCCCAATTTGAAGTTCCAACCACCCAGTTCCAGTGGTGCAAGAACAGTCTCCAGCAACAACCACTTCACTACCTCCAGTCATGGAACAACAACCAGCAGTGATGACCACCCCAGCTCCGATGGTCCAGCAATCGCCTGAATTACCTACTACTCCAGCTCCAGTAGCGCTAGAACAACCAGCCGTGACCACCACCCCATCTCCAATGGTGGTTGAACCATCTATAACTTCACCTCTGCCCATGAAAATCCAAGTTACTCCATCCCATCTACCTCCAGCTGGTGATTTTCTGCACCGAAAAGTGGTAACTCCAGACAATTTGGCCAACATTAAGTCACAAGAACATAAAGATGAAGAAAATCTACCGGCTCCTACACCGACCATCCACCCTGGCACCAGCACCTATCCACCTGGTGGTCGAACAGCTTCTCCTCAAGTCAATATTGATAGATTGATGAATGATTTAGTGGGACAAATAGAAGAGATAAAAATGGCTGAACCTTCTGTCCCACCACCTCAAAAAACTGAAGAAATGGAACCTACAAATGATGCTGTAGTGCAAAAAGTATTCCTGAAGGTATTCTACCAGTTGCTGTGAAAGCGGAGGAGCTAGTAAATGTTGGTGAGCCGCCCGTTGCCCAACAGGCTAGTGCACCTTCATCACAGGAACAGCCAGTGATTGAATCTGAACAAAAGAAGGATGAATTATTGTCTCAAGATCCAGTGCATATAGCAGTCGAAGGAGAAAAACAGAATGTAGCTTCAGAGCTGAATGAACAATCTAATATGAATGCTGATGGAATTGCAAAATCAAAAGAAGTAGGTTATATTTCAAAAAGGCCTTGCGAAATTTGCTTTTTTACGCCCGGTGTTTGTTCCCAACACTGGGTTACAAGTCACTTATTCCTCCCTAAGGCTCTGGACGGTAAGATTTAGAAAGATTTAGAAATTTATTTAAATTTTTTGTGCTCAAATGGCAGTGTTTTCAAAAATCAGAATGAGAATCACCAGAATGAGAAGGATTTCGCAGTGATAATGAGAATGAGAAGCATAATGAGAATGAGAAATGAGAAGCATAATTCTTCTCATTCTCATGTTGACTATTTTCTCATTCTCATGTTGAACACTTTCTCATTCTCGTTTCTCATTCTCATGGTAATTATTTTCTCATTCTCACGTTAACTATTTTCTATACACAAAAGTTTACACACAATCAACTGGTCATCTAGCTGGTTGAGGAACGAACTAGGGTTCCCTACAAATATTGTTCCTCACTATAATCCTGATCTAACTAGAGTGATCCAGATCTATCTACCCTTTCTAGTTCTAATCCACCCTCAGTAGTCCTGATCCAATCTCAATGGCTTTGATCCAGTTAACATCGTGACTCATACATATTTTTATGTTAGCAATACAATTTATATTAGGATGAAGCTAACAGCCACCATATGGATCACTTTTCATTAATTTCCTTACAAAAAAGCAGTCAATTTGTTGCGGACGCTTACTTAATTTCTATTAGAACGTTGACTGACGTACGACTCGCTACAACAAATGACTCGCTACAACGACTCGCTACACATGCGACTCGCTACAACGACTCGCTACACATTCAACTCGCTACAACGACTCGCTACAGAAATTTTTGGGTTTTTTTCTTACCTTGTTTTTCATTATACAAACTACACATTTAAGCCCTTATGATGGCCTGCGGTGGCGGTGGCCTACCCTGCGTCTAAAAATATGCCTAAGTTCCAAAAAATTGGCAAATTTCAAAAATTGTTCGGTATTTTTGTGAGCTAGTTACCTACCGGGTGACAGTATTCATTTGGTGGTACACATGAGTCTAAGTGATATACTTGAATTGTAAAACTCAGGTTGAGATACCCAGTAAAAGATAGCATTCAGTTAGACGTACCTAGGTATCCAGTAAGTTAGCACAGCAGCCCAAGTGCACTACCACCTCCCCCCTTCAAAGAGTATTTTTCTTTAAGCTAACTTTTGTCACTTGTCACCTATTTCACACCTTTTGCGACGACAATACCAAGGGTATTTGGCCGCTTCGCGGCCAAAGACCAGCACACTCCACATTGCAATGGATTGGGGTGAAAAAAGATTTATTAGAATCTATTTGGAGCATCTTTTCAATTTATAAATCTATCCTAGATGAATTCGCCATAAATAAATTTACCTACCGCTTACTTACTTATCGAAAAGGGACAGAATTTATGTTTCAAAACCCACACATTTAAGTCCGTCCTAACATTCGCTGGCTCACCCTGTACCTAAGGTTACGCCTAAGTATAAAAAAATAAATTGTTTTGATAAAATATAAGACATTTAAAAAAATTGCTGTAGCGAGTCGTTGTAGCGAGTTGAATGTGTAGCGAGTCGTTGTAGCGAGTCGCATGTGTAGCGAGTCGTTGTAGCGAGTCATTTGTTGTAGCGAGTTGTTGCTATACCTAGAACGTTGCCCCAAACTGTTGCTTATATAACAAACACTTTCCTAAATTTTTTCTCCGAACATATTGCAATAAACAATGAGGTGTGAATTCAATAAATCAACATTTGTTCTGTTTCTTTGGTTTCGAGTAGCCAGCCCAGCCAAAAAGAAGGTTCTTTCGATAGGAGCGCTTGTGGTCGGTACAGAAAGAGCCTCTAGCGCAAGAATTGCAATCAGCTTGTACTCCTTAAGTGTATTAGTCAAATTCATAACTCAGATTGACTCCAAAATAAATATCTATCGTTTCAAGCGAATTCGACCAATACTTCAGCGGATCAATAGGAAATGGTGATGAGGAGCTTGCCGCTATTCCACGCTTCAAAATATCTCCAACCCACGACTTGGCGCCCGAACGGATTCCTGCAGACTGCTGGCGCTTCTTTAATTCTAATGAATTTGCGCATCAACGGATTCAGAAACATGTTGACAGACACTCCAGGAATGGCTAAAGCATCACTTAGAGCATCTTCTATTGTAGCATGCCTTAAAACAATTAGTAATACAGTCAACCCTCGATTTAACGGTCCCTCGATTTAACGGCACCCTGGACCCGGTCCCTAGGGGTGCCGTTAAATCGAGGGTCGACTGTATGGTAATTTAAGTAACAGAGAATAATCCTGCTTTGTTTTTGGTTGTCAATCTCCTTGGGGACTGCCGATCTTCTTGGCTGGCTTATCTTTATCTGGATGTTGCGTCCACCAATGATACGATATTATAGTAGAAGTTGACGGATGCTTGAAAACCTGAAAAACAATTAATAGCAAGGCAAGAGTCTAAACATGGCAAAACTACCTTGCTTCATTCACGACAAGTCACTACGATGTCCCCATTAGCATCTTCTTTCTCGACAAAGTTTTGCCAAACTGCTCCACGCTGATTTCCTCCTCTTTGTTTAATGCGACTACTTGCTTGGGACGAAGGCGAATTCTCTGGAGTTATAGACATTATTTTCTAAACCAAACACTATAGATATAGAAGATAAGGGAGAGAAAAGACAATAAACAGAATGAGCCAAATTTTATTTGAGAAAGACAGTCAGAAGCAGGAAATATTCAAAATGAGAATGAGAGGCAGAAATGTGAGGAACATGAGAATGAGAAAGTGTTCAACATGAGAATGAGAAGAAGAAATGAGAGTAACATGAGAATGAGAAGCATTATGCTTCTCATTCTCATGTTGACTATTTTCTCCTAGTCATTCTCATTTATGCTTCTCATTATTGAAAACACTGTTAAATGGTCAAAATAAAAGACTTTTGTCAATGATGCTATTGATGACCGCCTTATTTTACGTGAAACTTGTAAATTTGCATTTTTGAAAATCGATCAAGCTGGTTCTTGTAGCCCAGGCGAGGTTTTTCAAAAAAAATCAGGCCGCACCCTTCCCCAATTTTTTATTTTATATTGCTTTCGGGAGAATTTTTAGTCACTTCTACATAACATCCCTTTTCTGTCTTTGGAACCCAAATTCTTCCACCTTTTTACTTTTACCAGAGTATGACCTATAGGGAAAATACAAATAGTTGGCTTGTGATAAGTCTTTTAACTGTTTTGGCACATTATCAATAATCTCAAAACTAACTTTTTAGAGCTATTGCCACAAAGAAGACTGTGGAAACTTTGAAAATGTGTTGGGGCAAAATACAGCTGATCCCTCCTCCTCGAACTCTTCCAATCTAATAGCTGTTCGCTCTGCTCTCCGAGAATTTGTGGATCATCTGCGTGACATGTTGCCATACCCCCTGTCTCAGTTTGATGTCACAGGAATCTTTGTGCTGATTTTTGTTCTGGTCTCTCTTGTACTACACTTCATCAACATGTGCTGTTTCTATGAAACCGGTCAGTGGTTGGACTATTTTAGAGATCTTGCCTCTCCTATATTTTTTGCAAAAAGCCATAAAAGCCAATTGGATAAACGCTTTTTATTGCTAAAGTATCTAAAATGGCGCTAGGACGCCTTTTAAGCATTTCGAATAGAGGCATGAATTCTAGTTTATCCAATACCGTATTTCCTCTAATAGTACAACTCCCTGAATTCGAAAAAACGTGTTTGTGGTGTCGCGTTTTTGACTTATGTTTTGAAGACCACTTTCAGGCAAGTTATCGCCTATTTTGTAGCTCATCTCACCGGCTCCAAATTGAGGGTAATTAGTCTAACAAGAAAAGGTAGGGAAAATTATTTTAGCGGCAAAAAAACCACTGCGAAAAAGTAAGAGCAGTCTTCAAAATATTGAGTCAAAAACACAATGCCACAAACACGATTTTTAGTTCAGGGGATTGTTCTGTGCAGTGTTGTAAATCTTAGAATTGCTGCACCGGCACCAGCTCACGGCACCGACTTTGAAAGTTCCGGCACCGGCTCATGGCACCGATCTCAAAAATTTCGGCACCGGCACCAGCTCACAGCACCGGTGCGGTGCCGTGAGCTGCCGGTGCCGCACCGGTGCCACTCACAACACTGGTTCTGTTAGAAGAAATATGGTATTTTTCTCCAATTTCATGTCTTAATTTATCTTTGTTTGAGGTCGTGACGTAGTGGACCAAAAGCTGTTGCACGACTGTATGACTCGCCTTAAAGAACAGGAGCTGGCCCTCAAGAAGTACCAAGCAGACTCAGTGCACTATCAGAAATTGTCTAGGGCAGGTGAGGCTGCTGAACAACTGCATCAGGAAAAGCAAAGACTGGAGTTGGAATACCATTCTTCGAAAGAAGAGTAATATATATTTAATTATTTTTAATTATAAAAAATAAAAATAAAAACTAATTTTCAGATACTCCGAGTTGCAGCGCAGGCATATAGAGTTGGACAGAGTGCACGAGCAAGTGCAAAATAAATTGAAAGGCAAGATGCAAGAGGTGGCTGAGGCATCGGCTAAGGTGGAGCAGAGAGATGCTGAGATTGAGGTATATTTACACCGTACATGTTTTAACCAGTGTTTTTCCGGCGCCGGCGCTAGCGCCGGCGCTGTGGCCAATGAAAAATTTTGGTGGGCGCCGGCGCTTAAAAACTTCGTCCTAGCGCTGGGCCAGTTGGGTTGTCATCAGCACTAATTCTTTGCACCCATAATAGTTTTTGATGATTTTTTGAAAATATTAGAAAAAAAACCCACCAAACTTGATCAAGCCAAAATTTCAAAATAATTAAAGTCGTTCCTGGTGATTTTATGGCGCTACCACGGTTGATAAAAAATTAGTTTATTTAAAAGGGAATTCATAAAAAAACGGGTTTGACCAAAAATAGAATTGATCAAAAACCGGATTTCAAAAAAAAATTAGTTTTTTTTAAACTGTTTGGCAATATGAGGTTTTTACCAAAAAATAGTTATATAAATATTTAATTCGTCAATAAATACGTTCATCCAGATTTCTCGACGAATTTACACAGTTTATTTTAGAATTGAATAGTATCTCAGAGATAGTGAAATCTTGAAAAATGAGCAACTAGCCGGTTTTTATGAGTTCGGCCAAACGACCGAAATATTGTCAAATTATGGCCATTTTCACAGTTGCTTTATTATAAATTTCCACAGTTAAGTATTAAGAATTCCGAGCTGGAAAATATGCCACAATTAGCACGCAAACAATTTGGTCAAATGACTGTCCATATTCCGACATTTGGCCATGACCTAACCCAAGTTAAGACACAGATTTACACAAACCAACTACGAACAAACCCTCACACTTTTATTCAACGTAATCAAACAAATCAAACAACGTAATTAAACAAATCAAATCTTGTTTGCTTCTGATTGACTCCTGAATTTGATTTGATCCCACTTCCGCTTCCTCAGACCATTCTTGCTTACTTACATCGCAGCTGCTTGCTTCATCAGGGCTACTGTATTGGTCTTCGAGATTCATTTAGAGCACTTAAAAGTGAAAATTACAATAAAATCTCGATCAGCAATCGCTTGAAGTCAATTACAGTATATGTAACTCGAAACTTTAAAAAAACCCCAATATCCAGAATAGCGATGAACAATTATTAAACTAATTATTGATGAAACCAAATATCGCAAACTTTCATATTGCCAAACAGTTTAAAAAAAACTTATTTTTTTTTGAAATACGGTTTTTGATCAATTCTATTTTTGGTCAAACCCGTTTTTTATGAATTCCCTTTTAAATAAACTAATTTTTTATCAACCGTGGTAGCGCCGATTTTATGGGTAGTTAATTACTTGAAAATGCCCACTAATTTTCTTTTTGCGTTTTTCTTTACATTTTATTTTCATATCTAATTTTTTTAAGAGGGGGTATTTATATTTCTGAAATCAAATACATCTGTGAAATTATGCGGTAAAGTTTGATCAGTTTGTTAGCTATCTCTAAATCATTCTGTGGATAGCTTGTTAGAAAACTTATATCCTGGGTCACACGATAATGTTAAAAGCGGTGGAGTGGAGTAGCACATCGAAGAGCAAATCTTTTGAACTCTCAGATTCAATTCCCGTGGGTGCATAACCTAATTTTTTACTTTACATTTCAGTAAGTTAACTCACTTCTAGGGACAAAAGCTATCGAGCAGTCCATTGCAATCATTTCCAGCACTGCTTTGTTGCCAGCAACTACCTTAATTTTGGGATTTCATGCAAATAACCATCAAGATAAAAGGAAACCAGCCAAAATGATGCGTACTTAGTCTTATATAGCTTGAGTTTCCACCAATTTTTTTTATTTGTCAATGCGTTTAATGACTTTTTAGAGGAAGAATTTCATGGGGAATCCGATGAAAATTTCTAAAATTTCGTAACTCAAGAAAGCGGGCAAGTTACTGGGTTCTACACCTTTTTGACATCCATTTTTCCAAGCTTCTACCAGTTCTGTTTTGACAATCTGGTCTTAAATATTGCAAGGATTCCGAGTTTGCCGATCATTTTTTGGAGATACAAAATTTTATTCTCTAAAAAAGCAAAATTTGTTTAAAAATCAGGATTTTCGTTAAATCGAGTTACGTTATATCGGGTTTTTCCATTAAAAAAAACAACTTTTTAATTTTCGTAAAACGGTCGGCAAAATCGGAATACTCACGGTATTTGGGACCAAACTGTTAAAACAGGACTGTCAAAAAACTTCAAAAATCAGGTTGAAAAAAGTGTCAGACCCTATGTGGGAAATGACTTCTGACCTTAAATTTACGTTATATCGAGTTACGTTATAACAAGCGTTGACTGTATCAATTTTATTGAAAATTCAAGCAGTCCCATAAAAACCCCAATGCAATGAACTATCTATTTCGGCTAAAAAGATTTCAGCAAAAAATGTTCGATTTTAGACCAAGATCCAGTAATCTACAGCGACTATATCCTAATTTCAGTAGTAACAAAACTTGGCGCTAGTAGCAAATAACTTTAAAGGAGGGGTGAAAGCTGTTAAGAAGATAGTCTCGACACGAAAGGATTAATCCAAGATGTGTGCTTATGAAATGTGGCTTTGGAGCCATGTTTTGTTGACAACTCGGTGTTGCGATCTCGGACAAACTTGTGCAAAATTAAAAGTTGGATGACATCATCAGTATCAAAATTTCTAAATTCCTTCAAAAAACGCCCTATAAAAAATACAGACGGTTAAAGTTTTAAAAATTGAAAAACTTATCTTTTTATCTTATTTTGAGTTATTTTGCAATTTTTAAAAACTTCAACCGTCTGTATTTCAGCCCTGTGTAGGTCTAACAAAACATTCGACATGTCATTTTGTATTGAAATTGAAGAGCTTTGAAAAATTTATTAGATGAAAAGTTTTGATGAATAAATTAGCAACCATTTTCCTTTGATTTACTCTGATTTTGACTATAAATTGACACTTTTATATTTATGATCATAACCTTTTCTAGAATAATTTAAAAGAAAAGCTTGACCTACCAAATTGTAGCTAAGAAAAGGTGCTTTAAGATTCATTGAAAAATAATTAACAAAAAGTTCTAAAACATTAAAACATATTTGGCTACGTTTTACTTAAGTTTTAAAAGGAAAAAGTTGGAGGAGAGGGGGTGTGGTTATTAGGGTCCAAAACCTCATCTAATTATTTTATCTATTTCAGCAACTCAATAGAAACCTCCAAATCCTCCAGTCTCTCAATGAAGTCACCGCCAATGATTTGACTTCAGCCAAAAAAGAGTTGGAGCAGCAGAAGCATGACCACGACGCCCTCCAATCCATCTACAAAGATAGTCAGTTGGAAGTGGAGAGACTGACCTATAAATGGCAGTGTTCCGAAGAAGAGTTGGGCAGACAAAGAAGCAGGAATGAAGAGTTGCAGACCCAGGTGGACGAATTTCTCAACATCATCCGAGAGCTCAACTCAGTCAACGCCCTCAACAATCATCCAGAAAATCCACTCCTCCGTCCATACCCACCGAACAGGGTGCTGATCTGGACAATTCCTAGAACAGGAGGAAAATGGCGGTTCTAATGGAAGTAGATCTGGCGGATGGTCAGACCTTGGCGATGATACACCAGGCAATGGCGATGAAGAGACTGCCGATGACACTACCATGACCTCCTCGAAAACAACAACTAGGGTCAGCAAATCTTCTTCTGGTTCCTCTAAAATAACGGGCAGGAGAAATTTGTTGTCGTCGGATTTACTGGAGTTGGCTCATTTGAAAGGAGAGCTCAGAAAAACGGAGGCTGAAAGAGACACTTTGAGGTGGGTAATTTGAGCGAACGTACTTTGCATGAAAATTGCATGTGCATTACAATTACAACTTTTTATATTTTTTACATAAGAAAAAAATTCAAAATTAAAAAGAATGAGACAAAACTACGAATTACACAGGGTTGTCTAACTTAGCGGTGAACAATAAGTAAATGCTCTGTCGTGAGCTGGCACTGGTGCCAAAATTTTTAGGCTCGGTGCCGCGAGCTGGTGCCGTAACTACAAGATTTACAACACTGGTTAGCAATGAAAAACCATGACTAATCCGAGCATTTATTTTAAACTACCGAATATCCCCTCACATGATTCAAAATTATTTTGCTGAAATGGTGTTTGTGGCCCACTTTTTGAAGATCACGTACCGTAAATACTCTATTAAACGGCCCGGGCCGTTTATTTTTCAACTCCTGAAAATCGAACAAAAATATTTTGATTTTGATATTTTTGGGTGCTCAACCAAAATCTGAAAAGTGGAATCAGGTAAACTCGTATTAACTAAAAAAACGCGAAAAACAGATTTGCAAAATTGTTTTTCTAAGCTGAGATATAGGTCCTTAAGGGGGCCGTTTATTAGAGGGGGGCCGTTAATTGGAGGGGTGCCGTTTAATAGAGTATTTACGGTAAATTCTTTCTTTCCGAGTTGTTGTGTGTGTTACTGTGTATTTTATATTACAGATGTCTTTCTTATCAAAAACCCGGTAACTTCGGTAAATGGACACCCCGATAAACAGGCATCTTAGGGAGTTCCCGAGGGTTATTACTTTATTGAGATTCGACTATACTCTGAAAAGCCGGTCACAAATTTGAATTGAAGTTCTAGCGAGATAATATTTTCATTTTTTATGATAGCGCAAATAAAAGCCCAACTACGTGGCTTTACAATAGGCCTCGGCACACTTCTGGAAACAAAACAAAAACGGAAACAATTTTTTGGAAAATATTGATTTTTTAATTTCAAAGTTGCAATTCTTCTTTTTGCATTCTGATATTCATGATCTATACCTATTTTTTGATTATCTATCAGATTTATCGAACAAATTTTCCATGCCACCTGAAAAAAATAAATTATTTTTGAATTTTTTTGTTCGTTTCAGCCCGTTTCTGGAAACGGTTTCCGTTTCTGGAAATCGAGCTGAAACGAACAAAAAAAATCGAAAATAATTTGTTTTTTTCAGGTGACATGGAAATCTGCTCGATACATCTGATAGAGAATCAAAAATTTATAAATTATTAATATCAAAATTGCAATTTTAAAATTAAAAAATCAATATTTTCTAAAAAAAGTTGTTTTCGTTTTCGTTTCGTTTCCAGAAGTGTGCCGAGGCCCAATGGTGTATAGTAAGTGTAAAATTACATTAAAAAAAATTAGAAAATTATTGTCATTAACATGGGTTAAACAAAAGGTTTCGCCGCGGAAATACTTTTGTTGCTGTGAAAATACTTTTTTTCTGCCGTAAAAAAGCTTCTTGTTGCAGCAGAAAAACCTTTTTCCGCCGCTAAAATATTTTTTTTCTGCCGCAACGCATATTTTCTTTTGCCATCAAAAGTCGTTTTACAGCGAAAAAAAAATTGCTGCAAAAAAAAGTTTTTTTACGGCAAAAAAATGTTTTTACGGCAAGAAAAACGTTTGCTCATTAAAGGGAGGGTGAAAGCTTATGGAGATAGTCTCGACACGAAAGGATAAAACCAAGCTTTTTGTTTTTCAAATGTGGTTTTAGAGCCATATTTTGTCGACAACTTGGTGTTGCAATGTCAGGCAAACTTGTACAGAATTAAAAGTTGAATGAGCATTATCTATATCAGAATTTCGAGATTCCTACAAAAAATGCCCTAAAAATCGAAATGTAATGAGAAACGAATCAGCCTCTTTTCAATGGATCTTTTTTCATTTTACATTGCCGTTTTTAGGGCAGTTTTTCAAGGAATTTCGAAATTTTGATATTGATGATGCTAATCCAACTTTAAATTTGCACAAATTTGTCTGACATTGCAACATCGAGTTGTCGATAAAATATGGCTCTGAAACCACATTTGAAAAACAAAACTTGGTTTAATCCTTTCATGTCGAGACTATCTCCTTAACAGCTTTCACCCTCCCTTTAACATCATCAGGTAGTCCTGCCATAATGGCAGTGCCATTATACTTTCTGATGAAGTATCACTCATTCCATTATCTTACAAAAATGTAAAACAATAAGTTCAAAGTATGAACCAAATTATTGTTCTGACTTCCTTCCTACTTTGACCTTATTGTTTTACATTTTTGAAGCGAAGAAAGATGTACCGTAATTTCTCTAATAGACGCCCATGAGCTTATACCGTATTCTCTCTAATGAGCGCCTCGGGCGCTTATTAGAGAGTGGCAATTTTTTCAAACTTTAAGTGGTCTGAAACTTCTCTTTTCATTGAATTTTTGAGCTCTGTAAAAAGTGCCTGTTAGATTTTTCAAATACCTCGCAGGCACTTTTTTAAGAGCTTAAAAAGTTAATGAAAATAGAAGTTTCAGACCACTTGAAGTTAGGGGGGGGGGCGCTCATTAGAGAGAACAAGGTATTTTTCAATCCCTGAAAATCTCAAAATTGTAAATCAAAAATGACCTTATCTCTGAAATCTTAGTCAAAATTTAGGGGTTGAGCTTCTATTAGAGGGTGGGCTTCTATTAGACAAAATACGGTAGATGGCGATGCCGAAAAGTATGCTAAAAACCATGATACCCATATCATGGTTTTTCGGCAACCTTGGTTGGACCGATTTTGTTAATTTTTCGAGAAAACTTGAAATAGCGGCAGCACTTTGCTATATAACTTCGGGTGATCTACAAGAATCTTCAAAAAAATCTCTCAATGAGGTCTTTTAAAAAAACACTGCTTGAGGTTCCCTGGTCAGACAAATTACCACCAATTTTGCAGACAGTCAAATGAATTAACAATACAAAATGAGTTGTTACTTACATTAAAACCCGACTTTGACTGAGGAAAGGCGTTGCCAGAAGATATGCCGTATCTATCCGTAGATTTACAGACCCTTAACTTAGCACATTATCTATTTTGTTGGATAGTCTACTTCTTAACTAGAGGTAGAGGTTATCAAAAGTATAAAGCGAATAGGTAAATTATATAAGAACGTAAATATGGTGCCAAGAAACCTTTTTTCAAACAACAGGAAGACCAAGGCAGTTTTTTTTAGGTTTTTTTGTTATTGATTGTGTTCAAACCACCTCAAATAATCCGAAACCATTCCAAACCATCGCAAACCACCCCAAATACCCTCAAACTGCCCTAAAAACCCTAAACCAGACCCAAATCTGAAAAATAGAAATTTCTTAAGAATAAAAAATAGGTTAATCATTTTTTCTGTGGCAAATTTACTTTTTGGTAGCGAAAATGTTTTTTTTGTGGCAAATTTTTTCTGTAGCTAATTTACTTTTTGTGGCAAATTTACTTTTTTTGTAGCAAATTTATTTTTTTCTGTAGCAAATTTACTCTTTTTTGTAGCAAATCCGATTTTAGTCTGTAGCACATATACTTGAGGTAGTGTGCTTATTTATTCATCCTAATTCTCAAAATTGGTATTCCAAGTTTATGAAATACTTGGACTTCATGAAAGACAAGTGGATTAATTGCTGGTGAAGCTGCTGGGCTCTAGGTCTAATCTAGCACTGTGTGTGCTAGATCTGGCACACTCTCGGCTGCTTCATTACTCGACATCCTCTGATGGATCAGTTATGAAATTGAGCAAGCTTACCGAATTTACCATCAATAGATTGCATGATGATAATTCTTTCAAGCTTAGCCACATTATGCTCCATTTTTTTGAGAAGAGCAACACTTCAGTCCGTACGCTTTTGGATCTTAACGGGCTTTCTCTTGTGAAGAAAAGAGTGTTGGCTGAAAGAGCCGGGTACAAGTGGGATCTTTTGCCAACTGCCTGTGATCTTTCAGGAATTTGCAATTTTCGGGTGCTGGACCAAACCGAAATTCTCAGTTTACTCTTCTCGAAACAAAGTTTTCAGTCTAAAAAGACTAAAAACGGTATGTGGATCAAGCGTATCCACAGATATATATATATCTTTCTGAAATTTTTAGAAATAAAAAAGCACACTAACTCAAGTATATGTGCTACAGACAAAAATCGGATTGGCTACAAAAAAGAGTAAATTTGCTACAGAAAAAAATAAATTTGCTACAAAAAAAGTAAATTTACCACAAAAAAAGTAAATTAGCTACAGAAAAAATTTGCCACAAAAAAAAACATTTTTGCTACAAAAAAAAAGTAAATTTGCCACAGAAAAAATAATTAACCTAAAAAATAACCCATTTCTCTAACTTAAAATTGTGTGGGGCATTTAGGTTTGTTAGGACCTAAATTGCAATTTCACCCACGCAATTGTGGGCAATGGTTTGCGATAGTTTAGAATGGTTCCGGATTATTTGAGGTGGTTTGAACACAATCCAAAAAATTTTTCAAAAAAAGCCCTAAAAACTGCCTTGGTACCTCCTATTGTTTGTAAAAAAAGTTTCATTTTTGACAAATTCGAGAAACGTCTATACCTCGTAAATATCACCATACTCGGTAAGCTTATCCGGCTTTGCTAGCTTACCGATAAACTACCTAAACAGTCTTTTGCATATGCTCTACCTTTTTTTGACCTGCTTTAATTGACGCTAAACCATCTCTTTTGCAGATTCTCCTTGGAAAACGAGCAGAAAGAGAAAGAGGGGCTGTCCCAACGTCTGGAGCAACTCAAACAAGACCTGGCAGAAAAACGCAAGGAAGCTGAACGAAGGGAGGGTGAGAGGCACGACCTCCAATCCCAATGCACCAAGCTGTTGCACATGGTGGACGAGAGGGTAATTGCTTTTTGGCGGATCACAATCTTTTTAATGCTAACCTTGTTTCAGGATCGTAAAGTGGAACATATCGAAGAAGAACGCGAGAAACTCCGCTCTAAAATCAGCCAACTGGAGGTGGACTGGCGCCAGACTGAAGATGACAAACGAGAATTGGCTGTGAAGGTGAAAGACCTGGAGCAGTCGCTGAGAAGGTCGAGGAGTTGAATGGCAAATTGGAGAACAAGATATACCATGAGGAGCGCAGGCTGAACGCCAAGGTTAGGATGTTGGAAGAGGTAGGTACTTAGACAGAATGAAACTTAAAGGGGCATGCCCACGCTAATAAGGGTGGTGTGGCATAGGCGTACGCAGGATTGCAAAAATTTTCCTGACTGGAGGGGCTAAAAGGGCTAAGAAGGCTGAAAAAACCTGGCGGGAGAGGCTAATTCTTTTTAAAAAGTCCTTACGGGTGGAACTATAGCCCGGCTAGCCCCACCCTGGGTACGCCAATGTGCCCGGGCATTCAAACAAATTTCCCAATCACTGAATTTCTGCACGGATTTTTCAACTTGGTTTCTAACAGAACAAGGCCTAGAATTTAATTTTAGGTACGGTTTTGTTAGAAACCAAGTTAAAAAATTCGACCCTACTAGCGAATCCCCCCAACAATTTTCACTTTTTAAACGTAAGTAAAAAGTATCCAAATATATGTCCCCGATCCCGGAAAGTGCGTAAGAATTTATTAGTCACATCTTGCATACGCTTGCCTACCCCCGAGCCTAAGGGCTAATCCTAAACTTTTTGTTTCAAAGGGCAGTTACAGCGATCTTTAAAAGGTCGGATTCTTGGAGAGGGGGGGGGAAGTATTCGCTAGCAGCGCCTTAAATTTATACATAAGTTCAATGATGAGGAAATTTGTTTGAATTCTAGGGCACCATCTGTAATAGCGTGGGCATGTCCCTTTAAAAGGAGTTGAGGTTTTTAAGATTTTGAATATTTTGAAGACAATCCAGTTAAATTTAACACAAGTACAAAACTGGATCATTTTCAGCAATTGAACAAAGCTCAGAGCTCAGTGAGTCCGCACAACAGTGGTCTGGGTGATTTGAACATGAGTGGCAATTCCTCCGATAGGGAGTTTGGTCCCCGAGTCCCATTGGAGGTGCCCAGCCTGTGGTCCGATGTTGAAGGACCAGAGATGCAGTTTGAGAATGTGTAAGTTGTTTAGTTTCTTTCGAGTAAATACTCTATGCGAGACAATTTCAAATGTTTGAATGAAAAAGCCCATTATTCAAGCATAATTTACAATTTTTTTCAATTTAAAGTCTGCATGTCATGGTAAATCAAAATCCGTTGAAAAAATTATTAAAATTTGCTGACTTATGGCATAACCTAAAAATTCAAATCCCAGCATACAATTTTTCGATAATTAATTTGCCAAATCGACATTTCACTCTATTTATGATTTTTTAATATTATCCCTATTTTTCAGTCTCTACGAAATGAACCGAAGACCAGGTGGCGGAACAAGTAATAGTCTAAGACAAAGGAATGGAGGGCATCAACAACGAAACAGTCCTGCCCTCTCCAACAATAACCGCACACATGGAAGTAGTCCATTCGAGTTGGAACAGATATTTGGCAACAAGTCCAACAATAGTAACAGCACAATGCACACGAAAGAGAAGAGAGCACCTAGAGCTAGGTCCAGATCTACTGGACGTAATTCTGCAAGACTAGTGGGCGTAGACCCTGATTTTAAACTGGATATAAAGAGATCTTTGTTACAGAAATGAACGATATACTTGCTAAATTTAATTTACTTGATTTGTTGTTCAAGTGGTGAGACAAATAAATATTTAAATTTAAACTTAATACAACAGTCAACTATGTATGTAAACCACAGCCTCAGTGAATTAACCTACAAAAACATGTGAAATCCAAATATGAATTTATGGTGATAATAGCGTCTATCTTAAGATGATAAAATGCCCCTGGTCGGATTTCGAGGCCCATAATAATGGGGTAAGGTTTCTAGAAGTTTTTACGGGGTTTGCTTTACGCACGGCTTTACTTCAAAATTAGACCAATCTTCGCCTTCTCATCACTAAAGCAAGAAGTTTGGAACCGATATGGGCTCTCAATCAAGAAACTTTGCGAAATCCGAGCTCTATATGTGTTCGCACACCTCCCACAAAAAATTTGCCTTGGTCCTCCTGTTGTTTTTGAGAACTTTTTTTTATAAAAATAAAAAATTCTAAAAATTTTTTATTTTCATCAAAGTTTCGACATTGTTTGTCACGCAAAGTGATAAGAACAGGATATATTGAATTTTCAGCTTCATCTTTATTAGACAACAAAAAAAATTTGTCAGGCGAAAAGTACATATTAATGGAGGAATTATGTGAAAAAGGTCACAAATAAGACAACAAACATAAAAAATGAAACAAAGAAGTAAAAGATTGCAAAAAACGACAGAGTTGACTAAAAACAATTTTAAAAAAATTTGCGAAAAAAAATCAACAGGGGAACCAAGGCAACTTTTTTTCGGGAGGAGTGCAAACACATATACAGCCAAATCTGTATAAAGAATTTTGCCGGCTCATTTATCGAAAACCCTGAATCCGGATGGTCACATTTCAAAGTCCCAAAACCTAGAAGACAGAACAATTTTACAAAATTTCAAAATGAGAAAAAGTTCTGCCTATTGTGTTTTTTCATCATTTTGAGTCCTACAATTTTAATTGGCGTTAAAACACCAAAAGAAATCATTAATAGCATGTTTTCAGGGTTTTTCGCTTATATATTGTTCAGCATGAAATTCTGAAAAAATTCTCCAATTAGCTTTTTTGTGAGTTTGAGGTCTTTGTAGGGTTTGGGGTCTTTGGGTCTTTGTAGAGTTCAAGGGTGTTTTAGGGTGACTCAAAATATTTTGGGTGGTTTAAGATAGTTTCACTAGTTTGGAGTGGTTTTTGGTAGTTTAACACGAGAAGGAGCGGCTGTAACGACGGTTTATCCTAGCTCAATTTTTCACGCTGAACACGTCTGTAAATTTAGTTTTTCAAAATCGCCATTTTTTCAGGAGCTCAAATATTTAAAGAAATCCACTTTAGGTATATCTCTATATAGTATTTAGACAAGGTTTGTCATTCCGTCACGTTTTGTTTGTCCGGGGCATTTGGACTTTTAAACCAAACTATTTTTTCGCGTGTTATACACCATTCGACGAAGAAATTCATGGAGATTCTCCTCTTCCGAAACCCGATTTTTCAATGTTTCATTGAGCTACGTGCCTTAGAACCAAACGAAGTCGTTCTAAAAAAGGCCTTTTTGACAAAAAATTTAAATATTTTTTGTGCTGAAAAAATCGGTGCGTATACGTTTCCTCCTTTTTGTCCCAAATGGGAAAAAAGAGGAAACGTATAACGCCAATTTATACGCGCCAATTCAAATATTTTAGTGTATATCTAGGATTACTGAGTAGGAATATTCCGGGAATATTACCGGTAATATTCCTGAAATGTTAACCATTATCACCTGCAAAAAGTTGAATCCACACTCGAAACCCTACCTCAATAGAAAATTGAAAGACAAAGTTGCAGGCAAATGCAAACCTCAAAGGTTCCATTTTTTGATAATTTCACTTTCAAAAAAGTAGGTTTGAGAAGCAGAACGACGATAAAAAAGAAGGAAAATAAATTGTCATTCACTGTCGACAGAAGGCTGTCTGAAAGAATAATCAGACCATAAAAATTAAGCATGACTTGTGAAAATTTTGAATTTTTTATTGGCTTGGGAAAGTGAGAAAGCGCTCAAAATCCGAATCCTGACTCGTATCCTCACTCTTACCAACCCTCTTTGGAAACCGTCACTCGTTTATTGGGGCGGGGGGGGGGGTAGATGATCAGATGAGGGTTCGGAGTGAGAGTGCATCTAAGTAAGGAGTCAGGGGTTGGATTTGTACCCAATGGAGAGTGATGGTTTAGATCAGCGATTGAGGGGGCGGCCCATAATGTATTCTCTCATGTAGAAACTTAATAGCAGAAGACCTATGAAAAACCCACAAATATTGTACAAAATATTCAAATTGGCGCGTATAAACTTGGCATTATACGTTCCTCCTATTTTTCCCATTTGGGACAAAATGGAGGAAACGTATATACCCCAAAAAGTTTGGATAAAGTTATATTCGTTGTAAAAACATTCTTGCCATATGTTGTAGCACAGATCAAGAGCTACAAAACCCGTTTTGCAGAACAATTTTCGATTGTATAAATATAAAAAAAAAATATTGTGTAAGACAAAACCGAAAATGACCAAAACCAGTTTTTTCTTAATTGTTTTGAATTTTAGTCATTTTTCGATGGAGTTGCTGTTTTCATGAGGCCATATACCGTATTCCCTCTAATTGCCGTCCGGGGCGGCAATTAGAAGCATGCAATTTTTTCAAACTTCAAGTTGTTCAAAACTCGTGTTTTTATTTACTGTTTGAGCTGTGTAAAAAGTGCCTGTCAGATTTTTGAAATCCCTCGCAGGCACTTTTTAGACAGCTCAAACAGTAAATAAAAACATAAATTTTAGACCACTTTAAGTTAAGGGGGCGGCAATTAGAGGAAATACGGTATCGACATTTAAATTTTCAAAAATAATTATATACTCGTTTGAAGCTCTTTATCTGCGCTGCAATATCGAAAATTAATAGTATTACAGTGCAAAACACTGGAGCCTATTATGATGTTAAAGGGCCATTGCTACCTGTTTTGAATTGTCCCCCGCCAATTACAGATTTTTAAGCTTAGTTTCTAACAAAATAAGGCCTAGAATTTATTTTAGGTGTAGTTTTGTTAGAAACTAAGTTGAAAAATTCATACGTAAATCCAACGATAAAGAAAAAATTTGAATTGGCGGGCGACAACCGTTGTCGGAGATGGCAATGGCCCTTTAATACACAATTCGCGAGGGAATCACCAGAGCTACAAGATGACATATCGTGCAGAAAAAACTAAGAACAAAAATTGGTCCTGCAGAGCTCTCAAAGTGCGTATGTTTTTTTCTGGGACACCCTGTACTTTATAAGGCTTCAAATAATAAACAAAAATTTCCCTCGAAAGGTTCTTAATGAGGATTTAAATGTTGAGGAACAGGTATAGAAATGTTAAGATAAGAGTTCAAAACTGAGCATTTGGCTCTTTTGTTGTTTTCGCTTGACTTTTTTGGATTTCGGGTTAAATTTTTCGAGGTTTGAATCGAGGCCTGGAAAATGCCAAGCTTTGAAAAGAATTCAGCGCTCAAAAAGTTAAAACTATAGAAGAAGTCTAAAATATAGTGAGTCAAATATATTACAGGAACATATTTAGTCTGGAGATATGGCATGTCTACCTCTCAAGCGATTCTTCATATTATTTGAAATGGTAGAGAACTGCCTCCCACAGATTTACCGAAACACATCTACCGAAACAAACAGAAATTGATTTAGTTCACAAATATTTTATTCACTTTTCTGAAAAGTTTTATACCCAAAATAATTTCGAGATATTTGTGCTCATTTCGGTAGTAAATTTTCAAGAAAAAAGTAAAAAGTCAGAAGATCAAATTAATGAAAATGGCTGTTTTCGGTATGTTTCGTTAAAATATTTTGGTATGTTTCAGTTAAAATCCACCGAAACATACCGAAACACCATTTTCATTTATTAAATCTTCTAACTTTTTATTTATTTTTCGGCACTAGTAGCCAATACCCTGTAACTACCCTTTGAAACAACAAGTTTAGGATTAGCCTTAGGCTCGGGGTAGGCTAGCGGGCAAACGACTACCGCTTTACAACCGCTAAGTAATCTCTTCGCTTTTTTGTCTTCAAATTTGAGTATATCAAAGCCTTCTTGGCAGTAGTCAGTAAACATTCATTCATGAAAAAGTCTCGCGTTTATCTGATTCTGAGAGAAAAAAAATTTGAACCACAGGGGGGGGGGGGTGATGTATCATGGATTTTTAGTCGAAATTTGAAAAATTTAAATTGGCGCCTTTTGAATTTTAAAGAGATTAAGGGCTGTATTGGCAGGGGAAGGAATAAAGGGGCCACTTTTATGGCAGAACGATAGAAAAGTAAATTTTTTTATTATTCGGCTGTATTACCATGTCTTTCAACTGGGCCGTGGCAAAAAGAGACTCTAGATGCATTTATGATCGAGAGTGGTTCTCGGAATCACGTCTAAGGTAAGTGAGCGCGCACATCTCTAACTCTCAAGCTTCTCGCGCCCTCTTTGGGGGCGCAGGGGCTTGGGGCTTGGAGTTGAGATGCGCACACCCACATACCTTAGACACAAATCACTCGAAAGTGACTCTGGATGCATGAAAAAGCATGCATACCAGAGTTTATTTATGCGGAAGGCCCCAGTATTCAAAACTATGTTTAACATCTCCTTGTTGGTGGGCCCTCTATGATTAGTGGCCCTTTTATTCCTTTCCCCTCCTATAAAGCCCTTAATCCCTTTAAAATTCAAAAGGCGCTAATTTAAATTTTTCAAATTTTGACTAAAAAACCATGATACCCCCTGTGGTTCGAAAAATTTTTTTTTCTCAGAACCGAAAAAACGCGCGGCTTTCTCATGAAATCGGGGTCGAGAAACCCGAATATGATGTTATCTCCTCCACTTGATCACTCTACGTCGGTGGGTGGGGGGGGGGGGGGTGGATTCTGAACTCAAGCCTCGGATTCGTATTCAGCATGGTTGATTTACTTGTGAAAATATTTTTCTAGTTGAAAGTCAGTGTCAAATTTCAAACACAAGTAAATCAACTATGCTGAATATGAATCGGATGCCAGATTCGGACTAAATTACTGAAAACTATCGAAAATGTACAAAAACGAATTAACACTAAGTGCAAATAAGACTCTAAATGCTAATTCAACTTGGTGCTAAATAAGAATTTTTGGCACTTTTTTAGCACTTTCAGTGCTAAAAAACCCCTTTTTGCACCAAATGCAGTTTCCTGGTCTCAAGTTCTACTCTAGCCTGTTGCTATTTTTACGTTTTGGTATTTTTTTGGTGTGTAGTGGTCTTTTATACCTTTTGTGTTTCTAAATTCTGCATTCTGATAGTCGTTAGGGCGTTTGGTACCTTCGGAGATTTCATATAGAATTTGCGCTTCTACAAATTTTTAGGCCATTTTATTGTATTCATTTCTAATTTAGGCAAAACCTTAGGCTTAGGGTAGACCAGCGCACGTTAGGACGGCGTCAAATGTGTTTCCCGAACTACAAATAACTTACTTTAGAGAAAGTTCTGAACAATTCCCTTGATAATGTACTTGTTTATAAGCTCTTTCACTAAACTCTGGAGAGAAATTCAAGCAATGAATAAGAAATAGGGTACCCAGCGGCATCGCATGAATTTAAGCTGCTTTCCGAAAGTTTAGCCATTATCAAAGTAAATAAACTGTTCGAAGGAATCTATATTCATAAAAAGAATCAAAAATATCAAAACATAAAATAGCACCAGTCTGGAGTCGAATTTGAGACTCGGTGTATCGAGTTGCATTATCGAGTCGCAATTGTATCGAGTTGGTGTATCGAGTCACAATTTCTATTGAGTCGTATGTCAGTCAGGCCACACAGGAACTCGGGTTTGAGTTTAAATAGGGTAAGGTTAAGGTTGAAATGGGGTAATGTTAAAGTTTAAATAATATAAAAGTCGATTTAAACTTTAACATGACCTAATTTAAAATTTAACCTAACCTGGAAAAGTGAATAATGGGTAAACTTAAGGTTTATTTGAAGTTTATTTAAACATTAACCTTACCCAATTTAAAGTTTACAATATCCAGTCAAACTTTTCCTTTAAAATTTAAACTTTAAATTGAGTAAAGTCTTACTTTAAATTGGGTGAAGTTTGACTTGATTTAAACTTCATTTAAGGTTTAATACCCACTTTTTACTTTTTTCGCATACATTCATGTGGATATGTTTGGGATCGCTTTTGTGTTTGCGATATAAGTTTCAGGCAGATCATAGTGTTTGCAGTGTCCATAGTTGGGGTCAAACTTTTTGTTGACCCTGAAATATTGATACTATCTTCGATCATTTTTCGTTCAATATTCTGTTGGCCCCAATGTTACACCTGCAACATTTTGAAGCCATAACTGTCTGTTGACCCCTTCAGTAAATTTTGCCCTCTACCCCTCAAAAATAACTTTTTCTTTTTCGGAATTGTGTTCTGAATTGTTTTAGTATATTAAACAATACACACTCAGCACTGCTCACAGGCATTAGTTTGCTCTTACAAGGAGAATCTGAGGATCTTAATTTAAACAAGATTTTTTGTTGACTATTTTTAAAAATTTATTATTTATAAAAAAACGAAGTAGTCGTTCACTTAGATCAATATTTTTTTCTCGCTTTTGAGTTCCAAAATCTGTTTCTGCACCAATTTGAGCATTCTATGGATGGTTTTACAGTAAAATTATTTTCTCTTAAATTCAACACGGGAAAGTCGGATCTTAACTCCCCAGAGTCCACCGAAACATGTCTACCGAAACAATTAGAAATTTATTTAGTTCACAAATATTTTATTTTTCCAAAAAGTTTTATACTCAGAATAATTTTCAGATGTTTGTGCTCACTTCGGTAGTAAGAAAATTCAAGAAAAATAGACCCTAGCAGCGAATAACCGCCCCCTCTCCCAACGATTTTCACTTTTTCAACTTAAGTAAAAAGTAACCCAATTTATGTTCCAGGCCCAAAAAAAAGCGCGTAAAACATTTATTAGTCACACTTTCCGTACGCAGCACAGGAACTCAAGTTTGAGTTTGAATTGGGTCATATTAAACTTTAATTCGAGCAACTGTTAAACTTAAAAACGATGACCTTGTACCTTAACATGACCCTATTTAAAGTTCAACTTTACCCAATTTAAACTTTAATTTTGCTTTAAAGGGGCATGCTCGTGCGTTTCAAAAAGTTAAGGCGGGACCAGCAATTTTTTTTGAATCGTTCTATTTTTCATTCGTTTTGCGTCAAATCTAATATTAATGACCCTATACTACTTTTAAAACTAGGCAGAAAACTTAAAAAATCTGAATGCGTATGCATGTAAAACTTGATCGAGAAAGAAAAAAAGTGCTGGTCCCCGCCTTTTCTCCGTGTCGGGCACGGGCATGCCCCTTTAATTAAACTTTAACCTGACTCAAACCGAGTTGTTTCAATAATTTGATTGTATTTTTTCATACGAGAACAATTTCGCGCACCTGAAGAACTTTTCTGATGCAAAAATTAACGAGCTTTCAAATAAATACAAATTTACTCGGGTTAGTGACCGTATAACATGCAAAATAATAGCACTTTTTAAAAAAAATTTGAAATGAAAAATTCAGATATTTTTTGTGAGCATGGAAAAAAATTGTTGATATCACCATTTATTTTTCAGTAATTGATTTTAACAGAGAGCGCAGAAACTGGAAATCATTTTGATACCAAAACAAGATAGCAAGTCTTTGGAAAAAGCAGTCCAAAAATCAATAAATTCGTCAGTGCATCGGCTTTTTACGGGTTATATAAATCCGCGACTTTTATGGCGTTCTGTATTTTCATGTTTTTTTCTAATTTAGGACACACACTTGGGCCCGTCTCAACGTTGACTGGACTAAATTAACAAAAAATAAAATTTTCTTTCTAAAACTCATGAAAATACAGAACGCCACAAAAGGCGCGAGTTTGAAATAACCAGTAGAAAGCCGATGCACCAACGAATTTGTTGATTTTTGGACTACTTTTCTCAGGACTTGCTGCTTTGTTTTGTTATCGAAATTATGTACAGTTTCTGCGATTTCTGTTACAGTAAAGTTCTGAAAAATAAACGGTAATCTTAGGAAATTTTCGATGCTTACAAAAAAGAACTGAATCCTTGGCCCTATCCTAGTCAGTGTTTGCAATCCTATTTTGAAAAAGCATAGATACATAGGCAAGAAAAAGTGCGACAAATAAAAGCCGAGAATTTTTTTCAAATTAAATATTGCGCGAAAAAGGCGAGAAATTCAACTGTGCTTTTTTCAAATTGCAAAAAAGCACACTTATTAACTATGCTTTTTCCTAATCGCAAAAAGCATACTTATTTATTATGCTTTTTTCAAAATAATAAAAAGCATACTTATAAATTATGCTTTTTTTCTAACAGCAAAAAAGCATACTTTTTATACTTTTTCTAAATTTTGAAAAAGCATAGTTAATTAGCTATGCTTTTTTTTAGTTTCAGTGCGGCCCGGCAACTATGCTTTTTAGAATTGACATAAGAGAGCATGATAAAGAATAAAAAAGTATAAATATTACTAGTATAAAGATCATTAGTACTGTACTATAGTTCTAAAGCCTCGTGTCCAATTAGCGGATTTCCCTTTCACTCTCACTCTTCATTGGACACACAACAAACCTTTCACTCTCACTCTGACTTTGACCCTCACTCTCACTTTCACTCTCAGTGTGTGTCCAAAGTCAGAGTGAGAGTGAAAGGCAGACTGAGAGTGAGAGTGAATGGCAACTTTTAAAAGACTTGAAACTGAAAAAGACTGGGAGGCAGACTGAGAGGCACACTGAAGGGCAATTTTTTCTAATTTTTTATTTATTTCTGCACCCCGGATTCGAACCAGCGACCTCCCTTCTAAGTACACAAAGCACTACACCAACCCTCTCCTTATTAGGATCGCCCAGAACCAAATCCAGAGTGGCCAAAGGCAAAAATAACTGGTTTTTAGGGTTTACTAAAAGGGGGGGGTAAACCTTTTGCGAAAATTCGATCGAGCGGATCAGAATTCCAGTCTGATCAGCTTAATCGCCCAGAATTCCACACTAATCCACCCTGAACCATTCCAAATCACCAAAATCTGGAATTCTGGGCGATTAAGCCGATCGGACTGGAATTCTGATCCGCTCAATCGAATTTATGCAAAAAGTTTACCCCCTTTAGCAAACCCCCAAAAACCAGTTATTTTTGCCTTTTGGCCACTCTGGATGTGGTTCTAAGCGATTCTATGGAACGATTCTATTGCTGGTTTGAATATTCGAAAATTCCGCTAATTGGACACACTAAAATTGAGTGCAAGTGAGAGTGAAAGTGAGAGTGAGAGTAAAAATAAGTGTCCGCTAATTGGACACACACTGAAAGTGAGAGTGAGATGAAAATTCGCTAATTGGACACGAGGCTTAAGCCTCGTGTCCAATTAGCGAATTTTCATCTCACTCTCACTCTTCATTGGACACACAACAAACCTTTCACTCTCACTCTGACTTTGGCCCTCACTCTCACTTTCACTCTCAGTGTGTGTCCAAAGTCAGAGTGACAGTGAAAGGCAGACTGAGAGTGAGAGTGAATGGCAACTTTTTAAAGACTTGAAACTGAAAAAGACTGACACGGGAAAGGCACGACCACCCCGTGCGCTATCAAAAAACCTTATATACCAAAAGATAGCCCTAACTGAGCTTGTTATCACCTTGCAATAAAAATTTCCTATGGAGCTGTCTAGGCCGAGATATTCCACTTTTAAATTTGTAAAATTGATCAGCTGGAATATACCAACAATAAAGGGCAGTATTGAACATGTCAGTATGGCGCAGTGGGATCGTTGTGAACGCTCTTTTTTAACGTCGCAGGTTCGACTCCCACTCGAATCATTCCTTTTTTTCATATTTTTTTCGCTGATTCAAATAATTTTGGACAACTATCAACAAAACTCAATCTCACAATCAATTTAATTTTTTGACGCATTTTTTTATTGGCGATTAACAAATAATCAATGGCAATGCTTGTCCACAACAAAATGGTCGAAACAGATATACTGATCACAATAGGAGCAACAAATGAAGCTTATGTTTGCACAATTGGTTGTTGATAGTTGTCCAAAATTATTTGAATCAGCGAAAAAAATATGAAAAAAGGAATGATTCGAGTGGGAGTCAAGCCTGCGACATGAAAAAGAGCTTTCGCAACGATCCACTGCGCCATACTGACATGTTCAATACTGCCCTTTATTGTTGGTATATTCCAGCTGATCAATTTTACAACTTAAAAGTGGAATATCTCGGCCTAGACTGCTCCATAGGAAATTTTGATTGCAAGATGATAACAAGCTGAGTTAGGGCTATCTTTTGGTATATAAGGTTTTTGATAGCGCACGGGGTGGTCGTGCCTTTCCCGTGTGAGAGTGAAAGGCAGACTAAAGGGCAATTTTTTCTAATTTTTATTTATTTCTGCACCCCGGATTCGAACCAGCGACCTCCCTTCTAAGTACACAAAGCACTACACCAACCCCTTCCTTATTAGCATCGCCCAGAACTCACGTCGGAGTAGCCAATAGGCAGGGGAAACGGTGAATTCGCCCATAGTAAATTCGGCTACAGGTAAATTCGCCCACTAATTTTTTTTATTTCTCAGGAACAAATAAACCATGCTATCCAACCCAAAATCGCGAGCTGAAAACTGTTTGTTAGCACCAAAATCCTGTTTTGACTAACCAGAATCTCAATACTCTAGAAAGGTACCCACTCCAAAGTGCTGAACCCCGAAGTTTGGGGAATCATTGTGATTGAGCAGAAAAACAGTTTTATGTTATCCCGAAATGAATTTACCTAGAGCCCAATAGGCAGAAAGAGAGTGAAAGTGAGGGTAAAAATAAGTGTCCGCTAATTGGACACACACTGAAAGTGAGAGTGAGAGGTAAGAGTGAGAGTGAGAGTGAAAGGAAAATCCGCTAATTGGACACGAGGCTTTAATTGTATAGTATTTTGCTCTGTAGGCTAGCCCAACGAAAAAATAGATTTGGGGCTACACACATTGTGGTCCTGTCTAACCATACACTTAAGTGGTCCTATTCAACCATACACTCAGGTGGTTTTTCATCTATACTGTATTACCAGGTAGACCGATCGCGCTGGTAGCGGCCAAGTGTTTCAATACATCCTTAAAACCGCTCAGGGCCTAGCCAGTGCTGACCAGGACTTCGACCAATTTGCCTGCTGTGCCCTGCCTCAGCAATGCATCGACCTGCAGCGCAGATGTGATGGTCATAGGGATTGTGCGGACAAGGAAGATGAAAATAATTGTCGTAAGATAGCACCACCAACCACCATGGTTGTGATTCGCTCAACAGATCCCAGTCAACAGCTAGCTGTTTTTCGACCCAAGCCAATACCTGTCAGATTTCCTCCTTTTATAGTGCCACAAGAATCGGTTAGTGTATTAAAAATAGCGTACTTATGTGGTTAGTACTTATGTGGTCTGATCCATGTGCTCGATATATGTTCATCTAGCAAGCTACGCACAAAAGTTGAGTATCTTAATTTCGGGCATGATCAATTTTTTTTGCTCGGTTTTATGCCAGCCTGAAACTTTCTGACTGAAAAAACCAAAAAACTATACTTTGACTTTACGTCACTCTTGATCCCGTCGCAAGAGGTGGCGTGAAATCGCGGGTGGGTTGTAATCAAGAGCAATCAATACACTGAATGTGCGCCAATTTATTCTATTCTCCGTAACAACAATTCTCTAACAAGGCCAAACAAACGAATCAAATGTGAGTGTGAAAAGATAATTTGAGACTTTTGCGATTTCTCAAAGCTGACTATGAAGTTGTCCGTAATTCAAGTAGACAATCAACTGATCCTTGAGCAGAGTGGTACCTTTCCTGTTTCGGCGTCCATTCGTGCGCATTTCAGCTTGCGAGTATTCACGTTCTACAGTTGAGGAGGTGGCCGGCACAGTAAATGTTTCGATGGTATTGGCCTGAAAATTAGTGGGTAAATGTAACAATTCAAAAGGGTTTATTATACCTCTGAACGCATATCCGCCAAAATCAAAAAGGGATTTAAGTTTTGACGACAATAGGACTGCATTATCTAAAGTCGCCCGACCAACTCAGTTACCGCTGAACCATTGGATGTAATAAATCTTTGTTCTCCGCTCCCAGCGCTTGCAATATCCACTCGCAAATTTTGAATAAAGTCTGCTTTTTTTCTGGATGAAGGTCTTCAGAGAGCTTATTGGAAGGACTGGCGCTTGATTGAGGATTTGTTCAGGAGGAAGCTTTAGCGGATTAGGAATCTGAAAACATGAGGTCATAAATGCCAAGAGATTCTGACTGTTAATAACAGACCATTTTTAGCAATATTTTGGTAGCAAAATTGGTCTCATCGCGGCTTAGAGTGGCTACAGTATTCACATTTATCAGAGTAGAAGCTATGAAAATTCCATCAAAGTTTCGACCTTCCTGGTCCCACATATTGGCAAAGCGCGTAGAGAGTCGGTTTTTGAGGGCAGCGATGATATTCTTGATCTCTGGGTCATCGGTTGATGGCTTTAAAGTTAAGATAAAATGAAAAAATCCCCGATCGAAAATAGTTACCAATTGGGAGTCTAACACTGATTGCAGATAATTAAATACGAAATTGTGACGTTCTTTTCAGCATGCATGGCCGTTAAAACCTCGAAGAAAGGTGCAAGAACTTGATGAACTCCAGTTAAATAAGTTAGCTGACTTTGATCAGGGCTAATTCCCAGTCGATGAATTCGAGAGATCTGCATGACCTAAAATAATTGAAAAATCAGAAACAGCTGAACTCGTGATGACTTTGAATGAAAACTTACCTGAGTATAGATTTCAAGAAAAATTTTAATAGCAGCTATCCACCCACCCCAACGAGTCGGCGAAGGATAGATTGAGCGCTTCTTTGAATTGCTACCCAATAGAGAATCCAGAGCTCCTGTGAAAACTGTAGACCGACGAATTTTGAGGATCAATTCTTTCATACTCTGAACAAATTAGCCATAGAAAAATAAAGATGACAAAAGACTTGCCTTAAATGCCGGATGAGTCACCAGATTGTTGCGCAGAGAAAGTTCAAGTACATTTTCCAGGTTATTCCAGGAACAGCTTATGCGACGGGGAAATCGACGGGGAAACAAGTATTCCTAAAACGTTCGGTTTTGAAAATACTCACGGCATTCGCTGAGCAATTAACAGGGAAGTATAGAAAAGTTCTCTATTGGATTCACCACCATCTTCCCATTCTTCTTCTTTATCTTCATGCGAATCATTATCGTTGGCAGAAACTGAAAGACGTGTGAAATTATTATCATTAATAGAGTCGGAACTCATTCCTACCAGCTGGCGTCAATAATTTTCAAATCCCTTTACAAACGCTGAGCCTTGATCGGTCACAAACTTGAAGATGGAAGACAGATCGAGATTAAATTCTGCTAGAGTCTCCTTTGTCCCTTGAAGAAAATATTCCGCTGTTTGACTTCCGACCAAAAAATACACACCAAGCGCAAAGGTCTTCAACATCAGATCTGCTGAGTCGACCACAACCAAAGTGATCCCGAGATAAGCATGCATTGATGACCTTTTCTTGTTGAATTATTGCTTTTGATACCTCTTCGTGATATGATTCCAAGTGAGATTTGAGGGTAGAAAGCTTCGGAGCCAGATCACACTTGCAGCTAGGGATTCCCTCTTGTAGATTCCCTCTTCATTGCCTCTTTTAGATGGTTCTGGCTGATCGGCGTATTAGGCATTGCAAATTCGTAATTCGACAACTAAAGTAGAGCTTAAATGAACCGTCAAAGCTAAGATCGACTTTTTAAAAAGCCTAGATAAATTGTGCAGAAATCATGCTTTCAGAAAAGCCGAGAAAGTTATTTCATTATATCGGCCTTTTCAAAAAACCGAGAAATTTTTTTGGAACAAATATGCTTTTAAAAAAGCCGAGAAAAGATGTAAAATTAAATATGCTTTTAAAAAAGCATAGATTTTGATCTCTGCTTTTTCAAAACTTTTGACGAGCATATTTATTTTCTCGGCCGTTTATGAATTTTGTATTTAGCAGGGGCTTCGGCCGTTTTTCTCGGCCGCACTGCAAACACTGATCCTAGTATAGGGGGCCAATTTTGCCTTGGTCCCCCTGTTGTTTTCCCGCTATTGTATTTGGCGTTTTTCGGTCCTTAGTCTTCCAGTTCTGTTCAAATCTTATGCTTCGTTTCTTCTGTTGTTCTAGAGGTGATTATGGTTAAGGTGGATATGTTAACCGTAATCACCATGTTCACCATAATCCCAATATAAACATAACTATAACGAACAGAGGTTTGCCTTGGTCTCCCCTGTTGTTTTCGGTTGATGTTTTTTTTCGAAAAAGGTCGAAAAGGCCAAATACAATGGTGGGAAAAACAACAGGGAGGACCAAGGCAAAATTTGGCCCCCTCTTCTAGGATAGGGCCGAATCCTTTATTTCAGAGAATGTTTGAAAAAGGCTAATATTTTGCATGTTATACGGTCACTAACCCGAGTAAATTTGTATTTATTTGAAAGTTCGTTAATTTTTGCATCAGAAAAGTCTTTCAGGTGCGCAAAATTGCTTTTGTATGAAAAAATACAATCGAATTGCTGAAACAACTCGGAGCTCTCCGATTTCATACAATCGACCCCTGAAACGAACCGCTAGCAGCATTTTTCACAAAAAAAATTTCTCCTACCTTGTTCAGTGTGAAATTCTGAACAAAACGCTTGCATTGGTACAAACCACCTTTCAAATGTTAAAGGCTGTAATGTCAGCGTCATTTTTAGCTATAACACACTACATGATTAGTCTAAAAACAAAAGTTTTAGTCAATATAAAAAATGGATTTTTGTAAATGTTTGAACTACTGAAAAAACCTAAAAAGGCGTTTTTGAAAAACTAAATTTACAGACGTGTTCAGCGTGAAAAATTGAGCTAGGATAAGCCTTTGTTACAGCCACTCCTTCTCATGTTAAGGTATTTTGGAGTGGTTGGAGTAACTCGGGTTTTATGCGCAGTTTTAGTGTTTTGGGGCTTTGGAGTGTTTTGGATGGTTTTTCAACAAAAAAAAACCCCAAAAATTTTTATGCTCCTCCCTGTTCCTTCAATTGTCAGGTGTCGATTCGTGAAATGTCTATTTGTCAAGTTTCGCATTTGAAAAATGTCGTATTTGCGAATTATCAACTAGCCAAATTTTTAATAATTCCAAATTGTCCAATCTGTTGCTGCTCTGGAATTTCATTTTATAATTTTTTATATTTTTCTCTCAGGCTCTGCGCAATTTTTCTTATGATGGTTTTGCGAAAAAATGGCATTTTTTGTCTGAATTGTAAGTAAGTAGCGTCAGAAAAACCTTGAACACAAATCAGTTTTTAATAAATTATAAATATCACATGGCTGTTTACAATATTTTTCTTTTCTTTTTCATCATTAAAACATGAATAAAAAAAGCAGTGATTAAAAATATGTTAGCTCTCCACCAAGATCACAGTTAACCATTATGCCCATTTACTGTCGTCAAGTTACCGTATTTCCTCTAATATGCGCCCCCGCTGTAATAAGCGCCCCCCCCCCTCCTCGACTTTGAGGGTCTGGATCTCAGTGTAGAAGCAATATTTTGCAAAGCTGTTTGATACGTTTTCTTAACTCCCACGAGCTCTACCGATTTCACTTTTAAGATTTTGGTTGAGCACCCAAAAATCTCGAAATCGAATTCTAAATTTTCCGATTTTCAGGGGTTTGAAAAATAAGCGCCCTGGGGCGCTTATTAGAGGAAATACGGTAGAACAGTCAAACTTCGTTATAACGTAACCCCCTAGGGACCGACTCTATGGTACGTTTTAGCGAAAGGTACGTTATATAGGCGGTTAATTTAACGGAGTTTATTATTGAAGTGACCGACCCTAGGTGCAGGGAACTAAATTTGGGCACAAGTCCTCACGGCCCCTCAAAATTTGAATCTTAGTGCATTAGGAGAAATTGGCGCCAAACTCAAAACTATCAATAATGGTCAATTTTATACCTTTTTTGTTTTGTGCTTCTCATCTGATTTTTTTCCGTTCCAGTTTAACATGCATATAACCGAAAAATTCCTCGCATTATGGGCTTTCGAATAAGCCATCACTTGCCCATAAAACATGTAAAATTTCAAAATTATAAATAATTTCGATAAAAATCTTCAAAGATAGTTTTTCATTTAGTTGACTTGATTGAGATCCTAGCACATTTTTTGTCAGATTTTTTTGAAACGCAACTGGAGGCCCTATAGACGAGTTAATTTGCTGCATTTTAGTACCAAGGAAGTATTCGAAAAATGCAAATTTAAGGTACCTTATGCAAAAGTTTGATGAAAAACCCAAAAACCCCTACTTTTACTCAAAAAAATGCCAGTTGTTTGCTCAAAACGGTCTCCAGTTTTGGAAATTCTGACTTTGAAAAATTTGGTCTGACTTTTCTGGTACCTAAAAATACAGGCTACATTTTGGTATATGAATTGTGCGAAAAAAAACTGTGGTTTTGCACTTTTTGTCTGTCGTTTATTTCAGTATCATTTTTTGCGTTCTTAGGCAAGCCCAATGGTCCGAACAAGACAGGATACTGCAGCGCATAACCAGCCGGCAACCAAGCAAGCCAACCTTCTGAGGACTTTTGAAGCAAGAACAGCTCTGACAGTAGCGAGAAGTGCCAAGACGATTGGCAAAGAAAAGTTCAGCGCAAGAGCAAA
Organism: Ditylenchus dipsaci; assembly: GCA_004194705.1. NCBI lineage: Eukaryota > Metazoa > Nematoda > Chromadorea > Rhabditida > Anguinidae > Ditylenchus > Ditylenchus dipsaci. The sequence continues at coordinate 141,525 of SADC01001309.1, read as the reverse complement.
GGAGGCTGGGAAGGTCCGTCTTTGTAAGCTATTTTACCATGTGGTACCTATTATCTCACAGGCTCTTTGTTTTAGTGAAGCGGGATAATGAAAGACAGTTAGAAGCTAAGTCAAGAGCAGCACTCTCAGCCAAACGGAAGCAAGCAGCTGCAAGTAGGTGGAACAAGTCGGCTGTCAAAGAAGATCAGAGAACCAAGGCTGTTGACAAGACAAGTTAGTAGCATCTTTACAGGTAATGAGAAATCATTTAGGTTATGTTCTACTCCTCAAAATTAGGCAACCACACTCGGAAGCTTCTTACTGGAGATGGACCGCAAAAAATAACAGATGTTATTTTTGACTATCCTTCGTGTACTGGCTACAGGACGCTACTAACTCTTCTGGGCAAAATGCAAGCTATGGCAAAAGGATCTTTCCTCTCGGGTGCTGAAATCGCAAAATTCAAAATGTGGTCCGAAGAATACTTTGAAACAATGATGGTACGACTTTCAGATTTGTTTTTGACATGATTTATCTAGGTAGCAAATATATTAGACATGCTTTCCGCAAATGCCAGTCACTCCAAAGTGCCACATCCTTTGCCAACACGTCAGTGAATTCATGGATAAGCATCGTTTCTGGGGGCTTCTGTGTGAGCAGTCAATAGAAGCCTTGCACTGCAAAGTTAATGGTGATGAAAGAAGGCTCTCCTGCATGCGTGAAAGGATGAAGACACTCAAGAAAATATTGAAAGACTCTTTTGTGAGAAATATTTTGTTTGATGTGAAAGTTTTTGATTTGTGATTGTTCAGGTTTTCAATAAATTTGTCTAAATTCCAGCAAAGTATCTAAAATCAAAAATTGTTTGAAAACGCAGAAAAAGTTTTTTTTGAAATTAGTGGCGTTTTGTTTATTTTTAACTGCTAAGGATTGCAGTTTTTGAGGGCCGTGTCCTCATTAAATAGTGCCAATTTAGTGCTAAAAATAGAGATGAGTGCAATGCAATATATTGCATTGCGAATAGAGATTTCGTGCAAAAAATATTGCATTTTCAATATTGAAAATTGATTTACGAAAATATTGCATATTGCAATGCAAATTGGTAAAATTTTTCCAGGAGTCTTTCAAGTTTCGATCCTATTTTTGACTCCCGTTTCATAAATAGGTGGTGAATTTCTCTGTTAATTTTTGTCGTGTTTGATTTTGTTGGCTACCGTATTTCCTCTAATAACTCACCCTGCTCTAATAACTCACCCCCTCAACTTTGATGGCCTATATCTCAGCTCGGAACAAATATTTTGCAAAGCTGTTTATTGCGTCTTCTTAATTCCCATGAGCTCTAACGATTCCAGTTTTTAAATTTAATATTTTCACCCAAAAATCTCGAGATCGACCTCGAATTTTTCCAATTTTCAGCGATCCAAAAAATAACTCACCCGGGTGAGTTATTAGAGGAAATACGGTAGGTGAAAATTGCCAAAAACGACATTTGCCAAATCGAAATCTGCCGAATGTAGGTTTTGCCTATAACTGAATTTGCATAACGTTAAATAAGGTGGATATACATAGGGTTGTCGGCCGGCCGAAATTTTCGGCCGGCCAAGCCGAGCCGAAAGCCGAAAACCGAAATTTTCGGCCGGCCGAGCCGAGCCGAAAGCCGAAAACCGAAAAAATATCGGTTTTCGGCCGGAAAAGCCGAAAATCGGCCGGCCGGCCGACAACCCTAGATATACACCTGCTCGGCCCAAAAAATAAAAAAATTTTAAATTAGCTGCAATTATTAATTCCAACGTGAAATCGTGTGATGAACATGGTTTGTTGGTACTGAAATCGTAATTTTCGCCCTTAAATCCTAACGATCGTGGATGGTACCACCAGTTCAGGTGGATACCGATATAAGAGTCCAGACAACGCAGAGCAACTAATTTTCATGAAAAAACAACCTACTGTTGCTAAACTATGAGTACTAGATTGTTTGTTCGTCGATTGAGAATTATTTTGAATAAAGAATTCAGTGAAAATTTTGGGAAACTTCAAGAAAACTTAGAGAAAGAGAAATTTTCGCAATATATTGCGACATATTGCAAATTGCGATCCAATTTTTTAAAATATTGCATTGCAAACGGGAAGTGCCCGAAAATATTGCATTGTAATATTGCAAAAATGCAAACCTTCATCTCTAATAAAAAAGCACTTCGAGAAGCAATAATTCGTGTAGGCCCTAATTTAGTGCCATTGGAACTAATACAGCGCTCAGCACAAATTTCGTGTAGTGAGCACGGCTTCACGGCTTGAGTTCTGCGCATCTCAACTCCAAGCCCTCAAGCCCCTGAGCCCCAAGCCCCCGAAGGGGACGCAGGGGGCTTGAGAGTTAGAGATGCGCGCACTCACTTACCATAGACATGATTCCGAGAAGTACTCTTGATCAAAAAATGCACATAGAGTCTCTTTTTGCCACGGCCCAGTTGAAAAACATGGTGAGGCAGTCGAAGAATACAAATATTTACTTTTCTCGCGTTTTGCCATAAAAGTGGCCCCCTTTTATTCCTTTCCCTCTCAATACAGCCCCTATTTTCTTTAAAATTCAAAAGGCGCCAACTCAAATTTTTTAAATTTTGACTAGTTTGATTCTACAGTGCAACCGTGAGCACAACAAAATGGCACTGATTCAGTGCTAAAAACGCGTTTAGTGCTAAATCACTTCTTCTTACTATGAAGAAACTTCTAATTCTGATACCGGATTCGTGTTCAGCATGATCGATATGCATAAAAAATTTATGCCAATCCAAAACTCTACGAACATTTAGATTTCCTCTCAAGACAACAAACATCAAATTCAAATTTTTATAATATTTTTGAAAACTGGCAAAAAACAGGCGCGTCAAAAACTCACAGATAACAAAAACTAAAATTTCAACAAAAATATTAATTTGAAAATGTTAACGTAATTTTGAATCACCCTGCACACAAAATTTGTGCTTAGAACTGTATTATTTCTAAATGCACTGATTTAGTGCATACACTAATTACTGCTTCTCGAAGTGCTTTTTTAGCACTAAATTAGCACTTTTTAATGAGGACTTGCGCCCAGATGTACAGGGTGCGCCAATTTTTTCGCACGTATTTGTTTTGGCCATAAATTTTTTGTTTTTCATGATTTTGACGTTTTAAGAAAGCTGAGACTCTCAAACGCAACCGAACTGTACCAAATTTGTACATGTTTGTTTGTCGTACACACTAAAAATTGTGATTAAGGAAAAGGTCTAGTTTTTCTTTTTTTAGCCATGACCTACACAGTTCAAGACAAGGCAAAAGTTGTTTGGGCTGCAATTGGGCGAAGAGGAGTGATTGGACCGTTCTTCTTTGAGGAAAATGTGACAGGAATCAGCTATTTGCGTTTGCCTCAAAATCAATTCTATCCGGCAGTTAGAGGTGTGCGTGTATCGATACGAATTTGTTGACTTTTTTGATTTCAGGTGCTCGAGATCTGATTTTTATGCAAGACGGTGCTCCTCCGCATTGGGCTCTAGCTGTTATGTTATATAAATGTTTGGTACGGTTCGGTTGCCTAGAGTCTCAGCTTTCTTTTAAAAAAAAGTACGTCAAAATCATGAAAAACAAAAAATTTATGGCCAAAACAAATACGTGCGAAAAAATTGGCGCACCCTGTAGTTCCCCGCCTAGGTGTACGTTATAATCAAGGGTACGTTATAACGGGGGCAGGTTATAATAAAGTTTAACTGTAGTTAGAATATGCTGCCCAGTGATCCTAATAAGCCTTTCCAATCCCCTCCATCGCCTGTGTTTCCCCCCTGTTGTCCAGGGACTGGAGTGCAGTTTGTCCCTATGCACTTCTCAACCTGTCGAAATTCCTCAGCACTGTAAAATGTTAATATCAGCATAGTTTTAAGCATACTCTAATCTTTTTTAGCAAACCTTAATCTCAGCATTGTTTGTAGGACTGGAAGCAATTGTTGACGCTCATCACACACCTTCTCAGGTGCCAGAAATTTGAGCATAATGTTTTTGAAGTACTCGCCAGAGTTTTCGATGTGAGTTTCTCTCTCTTCGTTGCGCTCCAGTCGGCGGATCTCCTCTTTCAGAACTTTCACCTGCAAATTGATTGGATCAAGTTTGTATAAAAAACTGTTTTTGGAGGAAAAACAAAAGGTTGCTACAGTTAACCGACGATATAACGAGTTACTAAAGTTAAATCAGTGGTTGATCCTGCCTTTTTATAAACTTAAAAATAAAACCCCACAAACGAACGATTTTCGGAAATCAAGCCTATTTTAGCCTATAAATAAACTCCAGTAGGTATTAAATTCTACGCTGATGAATTTGTTGGATAGCAAAGAATGTGAGGATAATTTTGAAACCAAACTTGTAAATAAAAAAAGATGAAAAAAATTAGGTTTGTATTGCACCCAGTGGTAGTCGAGCCTATGACCTAAGCGATGCGTATATGAAGTCAACCCACCTTTAAAGGGGCATGATCGTGCGCGATGGGGAGAAAAGGCGCGAACCAGCAGTTTTTTTCTTTCTCGATAAATTTCTACATTCGTTCTCGTCTAGATTTTTTAAGTTTTCTGTCTAGCTTTTAAAAGCAGTATAAGGTTATCTATATCAGATTTGACGCAGAACGAGTGAAAAATGGGACGATGCGAAAAAATTCGAAAAAAACTGCTGGTTCGCGCCTTAACGCACGGGCATGCTTCTTTAATGTCTTCTAGATACATCTATCTAGATGTATTCTAGATACATTCTAGATGTAAAAGGAATATTACTCGGTGGGGAGTTATAGAGGGAATACCGTATCTGATTTTTTTATGGCGTGACAAACTGCGATTTCATCATCAGTCAAAAAAGAACAAATAGTTGCACGGTGGATCAAAAACAACCATCACAATAAATTATTCGCAGCTGTTATAGCTTCACGACGTAAGTGTAAATGATTTTTGCATCGTGAAGACACCTTACATTTACACTTACATTAACACTTACATTTATATTTACACTTACACTTTCCCCTTCACCATACGAATGTAAATGAAAATTAAAATTAAATGCAAGTGTTTTCAAAGAATACTAATTGTGCTTTAACGTTAGTTATAAAAACTCAAAATTGGTATTTGGGTAAAAAACTGACTTTTGAAAATGAAAGTAAGGATAAGTCAAAAAAATTTATTTACATTTACATTCGTGACCCATTGTTTTGCTGCGTGACAGAATAAAATTATTTGGGTTTATTGTCCTGCTATTTCTTTCTATTGCTTTCCACTGTTTTGTGCGAGCCGGAAGAAATTTATTTTTGCGCATAGTATTCCCTAAGCTAGTGTTTGGTAGGCAGTATTTAAGGAAATTGTTTTCAAAAATTGTTTTCATCCTATCCCGTGATGGATTATGCAAAATATGTCCAACTAATTGCTAGCCTTCGAGGTATTGTTTAGTCCGATCGTCCCAAAGTGGGGGAAGAAAAAAAGTCAGCTGAGCTGATGAAAGAAATAGACTTTGGTGAAAAAGAAATATGTTTGATGATAGTAATGCATTCATTGAGGGTAGAATTGTTTATTTGAGTGCACGATAAAGATGTAAATTTGGAAGTGCGAGGCAGTTGACAATGTTGCTGAAATTTCATGACTTAGCTATTTCTGGGGATAAAATTTTCATGCAACGAAAAATAGACTGTCATTCTCTAATAGAAGGGTTGACCCGTCTTTTGTTGCTAAGTTTTAATGGAGAAATTTGTACAATTCGGGAAGTTTCTCGATCGTCCAGTGTCACTCCGGAACACCGCAATCACCAAAAAATTAATCTGCTTACGTCATAGTCTACAATTGTGAGTCTAACCTCAAAAAGGCGCTTGCCATAGAACTGAGTATTCGCTTGCAACTCTAAATATTCAAAAGTTAGTGATGAAGGAAAAAATTTGAACATACTCAGCTGAATTTGCTTGCTTAGCATCGGAATAGGAACGGCGTGCTTGAAATCCTAACGGAAAGAGCCACACTCGTCAACCTAAAAACGTAAAAAACCACACAAAGAAAAGACGGCTAATAATCGATAAAAACTTATCTAATGATTTTTGAGGCAACAACTTGGCTTCTTGCGGAAATCTGAAACAAAAAAGACATAAATGTAGATTTATAGTGGCTGCGAACGCAGCAGGATATTAGAATTTGGAAGAAAATTGCACAGCACACGTCTTATACACGACAGCAAATACATTTGAAATGAAATATTTCATTTGAATTTTTTTGGTCTCACGCATTAAAATGGTACCCGCCTTTTGGAAATTTAAATTTCACCGTGTCAACGGATCCTCATCAGTAGCAATACATTTCGACCTACAGTAAGCCTGTATCTCCATCACGGCCAAATCGAAGACTGAGATAATTCATGCGATTCATCCTCAAAAAGGACGATGAGCGCTTTAATAGAGGTGAACATGGCTCTAAGATCGAATAATGAAAACGCGTGAGTGCCTTCAATGAAATAAAAGAGTTTAACCTATCTCTTCGATAAACGAAACCTCTCCGCATTCCTCTTGGATCCATTGAACAACTTTCGCGTAGAAATCCGCTTTCCTCGAGGCAATCCGATCTTTGAAGCGCGGGTCCAGAAACATCGCTAGTCCGTGAATCCTAAAAGCATAAGCACATAAAAGGAAAAACATATGGTACAAGAGTGCCCACTTCTCAAATTCCACATTAAACTTCTCACATATGAGTCCGACGATGCTTTCACGAAGTTGCTGCAGCTTTGGATCGGTAACGTCGCAGATATCTCTGGTCAAAGCTCTAGCAATCGGAAACTGTATAGACAAAGGCTCATCGGCCCGGCACATTTGTTTCGAGGCAGACTCTAGCGGATCAAACAAGCTGACCAACTTCTTTACGACAGCCCACTTTTCTGAATTTAGATTAAGATCCATTTTGTCCCACTGCAATAGATACATCTCCACTGCTTTCTTTTGCTCAACCAGACTTTGACACATATAGAAGGAAGAATTCCATCTGGTCGGTTCGTCCTACAAAACAAAAATTCTCTATTTATGTCTCAGTATAATTTGAAATCAATATTAAAACCTGTTTTAGAGAATGTTCAGGAAGATTTAGAGCTGTTTGCAAATCTCTGAGACGATCCCGAGCCAAAAGAGAGTGCTTGAAGTGTCCTATCAGTGCTCGGCATCGCTTCAAAATCGCCGAAACGTCTTTTTCCTCGAATATCGCTTTGTTCACGACCAAGTTCAACTTGTGAGCACCACAGTCAGCGTGACGAAAACCTTCTGTTTCAAAAGCCTAAAGAAACATGTAGGCTGACGTCACCTTGATAAGCAATCAGTACCTTGCGCATATTGGCACCTTCATCCCTCAAGAACACATGGCACTTATCCTCGGAGACTCCCCACTTGGTCAGCATGCCTTAACTTTCGTGATTGCTTCAATTTCTCCATCCACAGGTTTCTAATCATACCCCTGATTTTTCCACCGATTGTTTGGAAATTGTGACTCCCAGAAAATGGCTCAACTGAAAGCACAAACTTCACACGTTCCCACTCCTGGTTGATTCCGTGCACCGTCAAGCTTAACGATGTAACACCAATGATACCAATGTCAGTAAAAAACTATCCAAGCAAACCTGATTAACGACTCCGTCGGACCAGACCACAAATCAGATGTGAATGAAAGAGCGGGGCAAACCTCAATGCGCTGCTGAACCTTTGCTTTGACCATCTGATACATCCTTGGAAGAACGCAATCGGAATAGTGATGACGTCCTATAAAAACTATCCAAGTAAACCTGTTTTGAGAACCTTCAACGCCTACCTTTCAAGTTTTCTCGATATTACGTAGACAGTAACAGCTTGAACGCTGGCTGGTCGACGATCGAGAACGGCAGATTAGCGCAAGCGATGAGATGGACTACCTTTTTGTCCAACAACGAAAGCTCTCCTAAAGAAACACAAAAGGCAATAAAAACAAACAAAGAAAACGTATTAAAAAATCTACTTTTGGCAAAACCCTGATAAACTTCTCCAAGAAATTCTTCTGTGATGCATTCTTTTCCTCGAGTTCCTTGAGCTTGGCAGCGTATTCCTCATGCGTTTTTGAGTGCACGAAAAGACCCTTTGTTGACCCGTTAGCCATCTTGATTGTTTTGTTGCACACTCGGCATTTTGCTTCTGTAACAGACAACTTGTCGAAAAGACCGATGCTCCAGACAATGCTTATCTGAAAAACAAAGGTCAGGAACAAAATGGCAATGTTTTTTCGAGAAATGTAATGTCGAGAAATTGCAGAAACTAACACTTCAAAACCAAAGATTGTGTTCCAAACGAATGAATGAAAATATCCGAATGAAAAATGCAAAGGTAATTTCGATAAAAATTGTCGTTTCAAGATGTTGTTTCAAAAGAATAACATTTATATTTACAAAATTCAACGACCAGGATTGGCCAAGATACCAGGACCAGGGTTTTTAGTCTGGACCAGGATCAGGACCAGGATTTTACTTTATTATTAAATTTTGACCAGGACGGACCAGGACAGGATCCTGTCCTGTTTCCGTCTCTAACGGGCATGCCCCTTTAAATAAATGTAACTCAAAAACAATTTTTTCCAACCATTTAAACGCCAAATTTTTTATTTGAATATAATATTATGAAGACAAATTTTTACCAAAAAGGGCTTTTGTCAAAAATTTGATGCATTGCCCATTTGGAACGGCGCCTTATGCATTATGGCTTTTTCTTGTCTCATTTATACATTAAAAAATTAGGTCTTGTATATTGTGGGTTGTCGACCAGAATTTTCAGATGTTGTGCGAGTATAGCGGACGACTATCAACTCGCGACAGTTTTGACTCGCGACAGTCTCGACTCGCGACACTCAACTCGCGACACTTTTTTCGACGATTTTTTTAAACTTCTGAAAAAATTATCAAATATTCTCCAAAAAATTTTTGAGTAGCAAGTTCCCATACCAAAATGTCTTCCTAAACCTGAATCCGTTGAGATCAAGTCATCAAAACCACAGGGGACTGATATATAGCTGTTTTGAACAGACCACCTTGAAATTTGTACCACTTACCCACTTTGAAGGATATCTCAGCTCCCTAAAAATCTTCGGATCTGATCTCAAGAGATTCGGGTTCAGAAAGACATTTTGGTATGGAACGTTGGTATTCAAAAGACTTTTTGGCAAATGTTTGATAATTTTCTCAGAAGTTAAAAAAATCGTAGAAAAAAGTGTCGCGAGTTAAGTGTCGCGAGTCAAAACTGTCGCGAGTTGATATTTTTCCAGTATAGCTCCTTTTTGGCGGTTTTTCATGCACACTTGGGACCGTCCTCATGTGCGCTGTACTATCCCAAGCCTAATGTTAACCCGAGTGAGAAAAGAAAAAAGAAAGAGTTTATAAACTGAAATTGAATCGGTCGGTAACTTATAAGTAAGAAAATCAACCTTCCAATTTTCGAGTCTTGAAATATTTTTAAAAATGTATAAAATTGCCGTATCAAATCCCAATTTCTATAAAATCGCCGTTATAGCGTCTTTTAATGAAGAAACTTCGGATCTATAGTATGGTTGTGTCTCATCTTTTACGGAAAAGTCACTGGACTCATAAAAACACTTTCGGTAGACTTTTGTTTGTAACAAAACCGAAAAATACCGAATTTGTTACCGATTTTTTCTTCAGCAACTTTATCAATGACAAACTTTGATGAACTGTTGAAAACGCGTGAATTCCTCCACAAGGTCGGCGAGAACCAAACGACAGAAGGCTATGTGGTGACACCAAATACTGCTAGGCTTCTGAAACAGCATGTTAAGGACGTGAATGGAATGGTAGTTTTCTTCTTTCTTGAAGTTCACTCATACATGCATTTTTTAAGGTTGTTACTCGATTTCCGCCTGAGCCAAATGGAATTCTGCACATTGGACACGCCAAGGCCATAAACATCAATTTTGGATATGCGAAGGTTGTTACTTTCTGGGGCTTGCAGAAATAAAATTATAGTGTTTTTTATTTTAGGCTATGAATGGTGCATGCATTCTCCGTTATGATGACACGAATCCAGAAAAAGAAGAAGAGAAATATTTTACTGCTATTCTCGACGCTATCAAGTGGTTGGGTAAGCATTCCGTTAAAAAACTTGATCCTTGAAAGTTGTTACATCCTTTCTTTTCAGGGTTTGAGCCATGCAAAATTACGCATTCTTCCGACTATTTTGATCAACTGTACCAGTGGGCCATCCAGCTTATCGACAAGAATTTCGCTTATGTTTGTCATCAGAGCGTCGAAGACATGAGGGGTATAAATGTGCCACCGTCACCTTGGAGGGAACGACCAAAGGAAGAGTCACTCGAGCTGTTTGATGCAAGCTTTTTATTTATTGAATACTATCTTCTCAGCTAAAACTTTTTTGTAGGCTATGAAAAACGGGTTCTTCGATGAAGGGGCAGCTACTTTGCGCTTGAAATTGAGTTTAGAAGATGGCAAGCTGGATCCAGTTGCTTATCGAATCAAATTTATCTCTCATCACAGAACAAAGGACAAATGGTAAGTTCAAGTTTGCTTTTGCGATCAGTCCGCTTAGAAATTTAAAATACCCTCATTTAGGTGCATCTATCCTACTTACGACTACACTCATTGCTTGTGCGACTCAATTGAAAACATCACTCATTCGCTGTGCACCAAGGAATTCCAGTCTAGGTTTTTTTTTCTAGGAATGGCTAATTACTTTTTTATATTCACAGTTACTCGTTATAGGCGAAGCTCGTACTATTGGCTGTGTAATGCGCTTGATCTTTATTGTCCAGTCCAGTGGGAATATGCGCGCTTGAACATCGGGTATACAGTAGTGTCCAAGCGGAAGATCTTGAAGCTTATTGAGGCTGGATTAGTCAGGTAGTACCACATATACTGGCTCTCTCCTGTTATATCCAAAACTGTTACATCTAAAAATGGTTCTAGTTTTATCCGGTTCTCGCCAAAAGTTCCAGCACGGTTCTAGCTTTTCATTTTAAATTTTGTTATTTTCCATATAGTATTAGAGGGAAAGCCTGAAGTATTGTATCATAAATAAATTGAACTTGAAAGGCTAAAACCTTGCTGGAACTTTTGGCGAGAGCCTGATAAAACTAGAACCATTTTTAGATGTAACAGTTTGGATATAACAGGAGAGAGCCCATATACTTCTTATGTGATGTTTCGCGCTTTTCTGTGTTTCAGTGACTGGGATGATCCAAGACTTTTCACGTTGCCTGCCCTTCGCCGGCGTGGAATACCGCCCGAAGCTATAGTGCAATTTGTGAGTGCACTTGGCCTGACTGGAGCTAGCTCGACTGTCGATCCAATGGCACTTGACTCTGTAGTTAGGGATTATCTTAATGTAACTGCTCCCAGGTTGGTTGGATCTCGTTTAAAGATGCTGCTACTTATCTGTGTTTCAGAATTATGGTGGTTTTGGAGCCGCTGAAGATAACTATCGCCAATTATGATGAGCTTGGTGTTTCTGACTTTGTCGACACATCTCATTTTCCGAGTAATGCTGAGTGCAAACAGACGTTTCGAGTTTCTTTGCTAGAAGCGTATATATCGAGAAGTCGGATTATCGTGAGGTAAGTACTAGGTGTTTCGCTGCCCTTTAATAAGTTATCTGGCATATTTTGTTTCTAGAAGGCAGAGAAGGGCTATCGCCGTTTGACCAACATGCAGCCAGTGGGTTTGGTTCATACAGGTCTAGTGATTCACTTCCAATCATCTGTTCTGGTACCTTTTTCATCAATTTTGTTTAACTTAGCCATTTTACCTTCAAAACCTTGCAGAATGATAAAGGTGAAACGATCGAAATCATAGTGAAAGCCGTGAAGAAACCTGATTCTAATCCAAAGGCCAAAGCATTCATTCATTGGGTCACCCAGTCGGCAGCTGATTGCGAAGTTCGTCTCTACAACAAACTGTTATCTTTCTGTCATATTATTCCTAGCATGTTTTTAGTAACAATTTGGTTTAGTTTCAAACACATTGATCCAGATGATCGAGCTGAGGTTCCAGATGGCTTTTTGACGGACTGTGACCCTTATTCCCTAATTGTTCTGCCGAATGCAAAGATTGACAGAGGACTAGCCAACACCATGAAGCCGGGTGATCGTTTCCAGTTCGAGCGTACTGGTTATTTCTGTATGGATCTAGATGCTGATGCGGAGAAGGTATAATTTGTTAATTTGCCGTGGGAAATTTTTTACGACTTTTTTGTTTTCTGTTTCAGTTGGTTTTCAATCGAACCGTTTCATTGAAAGAAGATGCTGCCAAGAAGAATGATGAATTTGTAAAGCGTGCTCCTTATTCTTGAGGAGAACGTTGTCATATGCATTTTGTTATTACGTCTGTTGTTGTGAGATGATTAAATGTTTGGTTCGTCTTTGTGTTTTTTCTTAAATTAGGTTAAGGCATGGGCTAGATGACTTAGTTTATCAGCATATCGGTCGGGGCACGCTCTGAATTTGGAAAAAATTCGCGCCTAAAAATTATCGGCGCTACCGGACTATTTTACGTGTACATGTAGGTGTATGGTATGTTGTATTGTCAAGTGTACGTGTAGGTCTAGGGAACTTTCCAAGTGTACGCGTACTGTATGATATGTGTAGGTGTAGGAGTTACTTTCGGAAACACTGGTTCAGACGGTTCGTACTCATTTGATCACAACTCATTTGATCACAACTCATTTGATCCCACCTCATTTGATTTGTGATCAGAAGTCTCACAATACCGTTATAGATAGGCTGTCTATCCGCTTAAATATTCGTGACTGGTAGATCAAAAACCGATCTTCTTTAGTTTTTAATCTTAGGTTCAATACGGTTAACAAAAAATTTTGGTTCTCTTCCGCATCTCATTACCTGAACCATTGAAACTACACCTAACCTCACACACGGAGTTTTAGCTTGGTTTTGAAAATTAAAGGTAATTCGGATATTTTGTTAATTCAAACATTTCCTATGAAACAACCTCAGTTTTGCTGGATGCCCAATGTACCAACAAAACCAAGTGGTCGTCTACTTAGATTAATTTTTTTTGATTTTGGGTTCCAAAACCTATTTTCCGCTATAAGTCAAACATTTTAAAATAGTTTGACAGCAGTAAAAAACGTTTGACAGCATTTTCACAGTTCTTGTAAATCTTGCAAAACGTAATTATGCTATCGTCAAACCGTCTTTGGAATGCTCAAATTAGTGCACAAAATAGGTTTTGGAACCCAATAACGTAATAAATAATTTTGATCCAAGTGGACGGTCACTTGGTTTTGTTGGCACATGGGACACCCATCAACTCTCTTCACAACTCTCTTCAAGAAGCGAAAAATAATAATCTAAATATGTATTTCAACAAAACATTCAGCAAAACAAGGAACATAGTGATGTATTTATTCGACTTTCTCAACAGCACCAGTATGACGCAACTGAGAGGCGATGCGATCCAGATCCTTTCGGCCATGAAAACGAAATATTGGCGCTACTGTAATATACCCCCCCCCCCAAAAAGCGCTACTATAATATACCCCCCCCCAAAATCGACCTACTGTCAAATACCCCCCCCCCCAAAAACCGACTTTTTTAGGGATGGTCAAAAACCATTTTTACACAATAATTTCGCCATAAAAGGACCAGAAAAGCAATTTAAATGGGATTGGGGCTGTGTTGGGAGGGGAAGGGAATTATACAGGGGCCACTTCTCGAGATGGTTGGGATCCTTAGAGTAATAATTCTCTAAGCGTCTAAGGGTGCTTTCAAACCCAGGAACTTGTGGTGCAGGCATAAGTATAAGTACTTTTCATGGACCAAGCCGATCAGCGGGGTGGACGTCGCGGGTTTACTCATAGACCTAGCACTTTTTGAGTGCTAGGCTGAATTTTTGGATGCTGGGCTTCTGGCCCGGCCTTGTAGAACGAGGGAAGTGCTCTTCGGCGAAAAAATAAAGATTTTGAACATAGTTTTGAATACTGGGCCTACCGCATAAATAACTCTGGTATGCATGTTTTTTCATGCATCCAGAGTCGCTTTCGAGTGATTAGTGTCCAAGGTATGTGGGTGTGCGCATCTCAACTCCAAGCCCCCAAACATACTTGCACGTTTCGAAAAAATATAAAGCGCGACCGCCTCCGCCGGCATTTTGAAAATTTCGCCGCCTCTGCCGGCGCTCCGAATTCGCTAATTTCTCCCGGCGGGCCGCCGACGGCCGTGCAAGTATGCCCCCAAGCCCCTGCGACCCCGAAGGGGCGCAGGGGGCTTGGGGGCTTGGAGTTGAGATGCGCACACCCACATACCTTAGACATGATTCCGAGAAGTACACTTGATCATAAAATGCATATATAGTCTAGGCTAAACTTCGGAATACCCCCAGCAGTCAACTTTGGAATACCTCCAGCAGTCAACTTTGGTATACCCCAGCACTTAATTCGGAACACACCCCTCATGTTACCCCACAATTGAAAGCTGAGGATGTTAGCTACACAATGGTGTGAAAATTTCTTGGTTTAGTTCACAAAAATGTATATTTTTCGATTAATATAAAATTGAATCTTTTCGAACGAAAATCGAATACGCAAAAAATATTCAGTTCTATTTAATTGAAAAATATACATTTTCGTGAACTAAACCAAGAAATGTTTACACCATCATGTAGCTGAAATCTTCAGCTTTTAATTGTGAGGTAACATGAGGGGTGTGTTCCTAATTAAGTGCTGGGAGTATACCAAAGTTGACTGCTGGGGTATTCCGAAGTTGACTGCTGGGGTATTCCGAAGGTGTGCCATAGTCTATTTTTGCCACGGCCCGAGTTGAAAAACATGGTAAAGCAGCTAAAAAAAAGTGGCCCCTGTATTATTCCCTTCCCCTCCCAATACAGCCTATAATCCCTTTTAAACTGCTTTCCTGGTCCTTTTATGGCAAAATTATTGCATAAAATGGTTTTTAGACACTCCCAAAAAAGTCGGTTTTGGGGGGGGGTATATGACAGTAGGTCCGATTTTTTGGGGGGGGGGGGTATATTACAGTAGCTTTTTTTGGGGGGGGGAGGGTATATGACAGTAGCGTCGAAATATTAATCAATTTTAGAATGAAAAAATTCATTTAGCTATCGGCTTAGTCAACTCGCGACCACAATCAGGGCTCTTCTCAGCCCACTTCAAGCCCTCCAGGATTTGCAGAATTTATCTGATGACGGATCTCGAAGCCAAAGAGAAGTGATTGGGTGCAACACCACGGCGCTTATTTTCTCCATACACCTTACGGGAAGCTCCAATGCCTGAAGACATCCAGTATTAAACCAAATCTTAAGAGGTTCGAAAAAAATTCCAACAAAAATTGTACACTTTCCGGCTGACGATCTGATGTAAAGACGTCGAGCAATGCTGGCAGTGCGCAAATAGTACCAATCGGGATCAATGGAAGCCAATTCCTTGTTCTTGCCTAGCTTGACGACATCAGCTCACTCTGGAAGCTTGACCTCGCCGCTAAATTTAATAAATATATAAGGCTTCATTCCGATACAATAAAAACCTCTTCTTCAAGAAACCGGCAAACTGCACGACAATTTCAGCTTGGTCCACATCATTGACGCTAGTCGGCTTGTCCATGATGCTTCAAGCAGATAGATGACTCGATTTTGCTAAAACTCGAAACAGGTAAACATGAAAAAAGGTAGTTTTATAGGCCGTATTAAGCCGTATAAGCCGAGTAAAGGATGAATTCATCTACGGATGAATTTATCGGGAGTGGATTGACCTAGTACCGGAATTGGGATCAAATGAGTTGGGATCAAATGAGGTGGGATCAAATGAGTTGTGATCAAATGAGTTGTGATCAAATGAGTTGGGATCAAATGAGTTGGGATCAAATGAGTGGAATCAAATGAGTGGGATCAAATGAGTTGTGATCAAATGAGTGTGTACGGTTCAAACTAGGTTGTTGAAATAGCTGGCTATTTATTTTTCGGCTATATAGCCGGCTAAATTGCCGAAAATAGCCGAAAATCGGCTATTTATAAAAAAATTAATGCTTAATTTCTTTCAAATTTTCTTATTTTTTAAATTTTTTTTTCTAGTTTCCTTTAAAAATAGCTCATTATTTAAATAGCGGCTATTTATCGGCTATTTTGCCGGCTATTTTCGGCTATTTAGCGGCTAAATAGCCGTTGAACAACTCTAGTTCAAACCATCATACTCGGTTTTTAGAAAACTTTGCGGAAATTTAAATTATTTAGTCCAACCAAACCAAGTGGTCGTGTAAAACCGCAGTTGCATACAAATTGTGATTGGATACCGCAGTTGGATACATTTGAAGTTGGATACCGCAGTTGGATACAGTTGCAATTGGATACCGCAGTTGGATACAGTTGCAATTGGATACCGCAGTCGGATACATTTTTGGGACGACTATCAACTCTCGAGTGTTTTTACTCGTGACTATCAACTCGTGATAGTTTATAGTGATATTGCGGTGGTGGTAGATTGTAGTTCATATGTAGTGGTACATAAATGGTAGTAATCAGTCGGCAGTACCCAAGTTGCATATTTGACTATTTTTTGTAATGCATCTGACCATGTTAGTAGCAGTGTTGTGACTTCCTCATCCTCATTCCTCTCCTCTTCCTCTCCTCAGAGGAAGAGGAATGAGGAAGAGGAAAACTTTTTTAGAGCGATGAGGAAGAGGAAGAGGAGAGGATTTTTTTTTGAGACAATGAGGAAGACAAAAATTTTCCTCAAAACTGAGCCTTCAGTCAATAAAGTCCAGGTTTACCTCCTTGGGCCCCCACCGTATTTGTGGCCCGTAGGTAAATATGGGATTTTTTTCACTTTTCATCCCATCTATTGTCTAACTTAGGAAAAGCATTAGGTTCAGGGTAGGCATATATTTATTAGTTAGTTCAAACATTTTTTCTATGAACTGACCGTAGTTTTGCTGGATGTCCCATGTACCAACAAAACCAAGCGGTCGTCCACTTGGATCAAAGTTTTTTACGTTTTTGGGTTCCAAGTTTGTTTTCTGCACTAATTAAAGCGTTCTAAACATGGTTTGACAGTAGCCCGTCTTTTCAAAACGACCGAAAGTGTGTCATTTAGCTTTTCAAGCGAATTTCGCGGGAAATTAAAAAACTCCTCAATTTGACTAGAAAAACGTGTTTTAGACTTGAAATGGCTTTTAGTTTTATAAAATCTGTATTTTGAAAATTCGATCTGTATTTTCTGCAAGCGGAGATTCTCAGCTTTCTTTTGGTGTATAACTCACCCTCTGAAATACAAACCTCGCAAACCTTATACAAAAAGAAGTTGCGTTTCAACTTTTGCCTTGTATTTGACATAAATTCTGGACTTTCATCGGACCTGTACTCAAAACTTTATAAGAAAAGCTGAAAATCTGATCTCTATGACCTATGTCTACTTTTCGATTTTAAGTCGAGTGAGTGAATAAAAAATTGCAAAAATTTTTTGTGAAAAATCGGATGTTCCATGAAACATGGATGAAACAATATGTGGATGAAACAATATGCGTAAACGAACTTTTCGGGGAAATGAACTTTCGAGGAAACGGCGCGCACCCATCAATTGAGACTGTCCGCTGGGGGTACATTGCGTCGAAGTAGGAGTCTTTGTGGTTGAATAAACAACACGATCCTCCTCGGGATCACAGTTGTAATACAGCGTGCGCAGTGTCAGAAGCGGAGGCGTTGCAGGGCCCTTCTTGGCACTGTAGCAACTTGTTGTCCCACTCTTAAGCTGGGACCTACTGTTCCAGGGACCTCAGTTGACACAGTTATACTGGGTTGGACACATGGGGGCTCAAATCAAATAATGATCCAGGTCTCTTTGTTCTCCTGGGCCGATCCACTAGGTCTCCGAGTTTTCCTAGGGCGTCTCACTTCTCCTACTCGGGTCGCCTCGTTTTCCCGATTAGTGGTGCTGCTGGGGGATTTAGATGTTGTAGAATAATTTCAACCAAATTTTATTGATGACACTCACCTCAAATTTGGGTAATTAAACCCTCGTGATATAACCAAAAATAAATGCAAATGGATAATCTAATGGGGTTTTATATGATCAAAATATATGGTCAACAATATATATGGGACTCAAATGTATGGGGAGGGGCTCCTTAAGATTCTACATGGCGGAGAAATTACATATTAAAGGGGTCAAAAATATTCTAAGTCTGGGCCATTTACTAGGGGTACACACACGGAAATTATTCTAAGTAACTATAAGAACACGAGAATAAGGCTAAGTCCAAATATAAAATACACGCAAATAAGACTAAGTCCACAGAAATCTGGGACTTAGAATATTAATGGGCCTACAATAAAATCAAGAGAGCTAAACGGGAGAGCGGCTACCACCACCATGCCGACTGGCAAGAATGAGCTCCTTGAGGGGAATCCAGAAGGCCAGGCCCGCGACCACTCCGCGTGCTCCACACTCTGGCCACCACATAGCATTGTGCGTCTGGTTCCTGCCAGTTAAGGTCCGCCCAACAAGGTTGGTTTCAGATGGATCTTCCAGAATGTTCCCCGTGATCCTTGATCCACTACCTAAATTCTAGAGAGCGCGCGGCTCCCAATTAGCTGAATGATTTTTAGGTGTGTTAAGTGATTTTAAGGTGTATTATAGATACATATTTGGATGAGCCAAATATGTGCGGCTTATAGTTGTGTCCTTGAAGTAGTCGAACAAACCTCTTTTTGAGACCTTTCTATCGCCAGGTGTAGAGTTAGTTGCAGTTTCGCTCATTCTGAAAAGCGTATGAGGAAAATTTAGAGGAATGAGGAAGGAAAAAGTGTTCCTCAGAGGAAGAGGACTGAGGAGAGGAAGAAATTTTAGACGCGACGAGGAAGAGGAATGAGGAGAGGAAAATTTTTTAGAGGTGATGAGGAATGAGGAAGAGGAGAGGAAAATTTTCAGCCAAGTCACAACACTGGTTAGTAGTTGGATATCTCTGTGTCCCATATGCTAACAAATCCAATTTTGGTACAAACAGGACTCCCATACGATTTTAAGTCACAAAAAGGTTGGTTTTGAATTTGAACTGAGTTTCGATTTGATATACTATTAAGAGTTGATATTCACGGGTTAAAACTCTCACGAGTTGATATTTTACCACATTTTTGAATTTGATAGAATTCATATAAAGTTCAAAAAATATTATTTGTTAAAAAAGAGGCCGAATCAATGCAAGCTCGTCAAGGAGTTCCTATTGTTCGATAGTTTTTAGCTAGTTGGCTAGTATCTCGTGACTGTTTTCATGCGTAAAAAGACCTTTTATATTTTTAACATTTCATCATTTTTAACACGTTTTGCTTCTGCAGCCGATAGTTTCGTGAAAAGTCCGATCTTCCAAATATCACTCATCTAAAAATTATTTACAGAGATTCACAGGGTAAACAATGATTAGGAACCATTAGTGTTAAAGTAGAGAGTAAGTAAAAGTAGCAAACTAAAAAACACGGAAATTTATAAAAATTGTGATTTTAACCTATTTTCTCTAACTAATCGTGATTTCTGCCTCTGCTTTCTCTGATTTAACAGGCCTTCGATTAAACGGTCACCCTCTGTGGGCTCGATTTGGCTGTAAGTCTGAGTAACATAAATAAATGTAACTCAATTTAACGGTTTCTGAAGGCCGGTTCCAAGAAACCATTTAATCGAGAGTTTACAGTACGGTAAGTACTGAGAAACTCATCAGACACACACATTTTGTAAGAACACTTATGGGTAATTCGAATTCAGTATTGGCAAATTCCGGTTCAGGGTTTTTGAAATCGACCAGGGTGTTTTTGGTCGAAAATCAGTCAGGCGGGTCACTGATTAGGGCTTTGCAATGTTTCTGTTACTACTGAATTCTATCAAATTCGAAAATGTATCCAACTGCGGTATCCAATCACAATTTGTATCCAATCCAATGGCAGTCAGTGGTCGTCCACCTGGAGCGAATTTTTTTTTACTTTTTCGGGTTCCAAAACCTGTTTTCTGGACTGATTCGGGCATGCTGAAGATGGTTTAATAATAGTAAAACGCCGTTTTCTCGGGTATTTTTCGAGTTTTGGTAAAATCGAGTTTTCTGAGTGCCGAGTTTTCGGTGCCGAGTTTTCTGAGCGCCGAGTTTTCGGTGCCGAGTTTTCCCTACTCCGTGAAAAAACTTTTAGAAATAATAGAAACACGTGGAACAGGATTTTATTTAGATGAGAAAATTTTTCAGAACGTAGAACTTATTATTGTCGCAATTTGAATTGTCGCAATTTGATTTTGTCGCAATTTGAATTGTCGCAAGCAGTCGCTGGCCGTATTTTCGCCGCGGTTAAAAATCCAAAAAAGGGATTTGCCGCTGATAAAATCACAAAAAGGGATTTTCGCCTATCTCCGTTTTGTTTTTACCTGTTCCATTAGTCTGATATTATTTTCCTCAACATCACTGAGCAACTCTCTAGAGTGATTCAATTGTGCCATTATATCTTCAACATTGACCATTTCCTCTTCTTCTCTACTGTGTTCAACACCAAATGCAGCTGATTCTAGGTCTCTGTGCTCGCTGAGCCCGAGAGTGGTGTCGTTGAGTACAGACTGCAGGTCATCGCTGGCCAGTGACTCTGACTCACTGTTCCGGCCACCATCCAGACTGTCATCACAGGTTAGGTCTTTAAGTTGGCGTTCAAATTGGTTGGATAAGGGAAATTTGGAGGGACGGTTTATTATAGCAGTGGTGTGATGTAGTACTTTGTCCTGAGAGCGAGTCTGAGCCTGAAATTGCTTTAGATGACAGGATTTTTTCTCGAAAAACAGTCAGGAGACTTAAAAAGCATCCACCCCAGTCCAGCTTCCAGATAGAAAAGCGACTACATGAATCTCTTAGGTGTTTTTCTTGAATATGTTAATCTAAGCTTGAGGTTATTGGGTCTGAAACATTGTTTTCATAAGTCACACTGACATATCAGTTTCAAACTGAAATTTCACAGTTATCTTTAATGTCAACTGACATTTTAAGCTGAAATGTCAATTTTAAACTTTAAATGTCAGTTGAAATTTAAAGGGTAAAATGTCGACTCGCTACAACTTGTGACTCGCTACAATTGCGACTCGCTACAGCATAAAAAAAGTTCGATCCCCCTTTTGGTATAAAATTTTTTGGTAAAGGCGTACTTGGTAAAACAGTTTTGGTGAAGGCCTTTTCTGGTTCTATATGTGTCTTAGGTATGATGACCCTGAGGTATTTTGAGACATACAGGTACGTGGAATCGAACCCGAGACCTAAAAAATTGACCCAATCACGTTTACGACGGCACCACCAGCTCAACTGAGGAGTACCGTTATAATTGGTTTTTAGTCTGAACCAAGCAAACCAAGTGGTCGTCAACTTGGAGCAAAAATTTTTTTTAAGTCAAGAAAAAGTCTTTGGTTTTGACTTTTACCAACTTTTTATTTTAATGGGCCATTCTGCTGGATATCCATCTCTGTCGAGGATACCCAATCCGTATGTAGGGTTCAGGTTGCTAAAATCGGTAGCTAAGTATTATTTAATCGAATTCCCTACTCAATTTTAGGAATTATAGCATTGTAACTTTTTTAATTTATTTGTTTTATTTTTAGGCCATCCAGGTAGATATCTACATGGTCAGGTGTTACCTACCCTACCCCAGTTTTAGGGTTTGAGTGGCTAAAACCACGATTTTAAACTTTTGACCCTACCGGAGTATACCCCCCCCCCCAAATGAAATTTTTTTTAAAGTGTTTTTAAACACCCTATATCGACCCAAAATTGTCTCGGGAGTTCAAAAAAGACATTATTTTTGAGTTCTGGTTAATAAAAAACTGAGTTTTGGACATTTTGAAATTTCGACCATTTGCCTGTTTTGGCATGTTTTGGTCACTGGAGCTGGGCAAAAATAGTCTCTAAATGCATTTTTGTTCAAGAGTCTTCTCGGAATTATGTCTAAGGTAAGTGAGTGCGCGCATCTCTAACCAACCAAGCCCCTGCGCCCCCTTCGGGGGCCACCTTTTTCGAGCTTCTGATGCAATTTTAAGTCGATAAAGGGTGTTTGGAAACACTTTTAAAAAAATTTCATTTGGGGGAGGGGGGTATACTCCGGTAGCGCCAAACTTTTTAATAATTAAAACTTGAATTTTGACTTAAAAAAATATTTACTCGGTGGAGAGATTCAACTTTTACTATGCTGTAGCGAGTTGCTGTAGCGAGTTGCTGTAGCGAGTTGCTGTAGCGAGTCGCAATTGTAGCGAGTCGCTGTAGCGAGTCACAATTGTAGCGAGTCGCTGTAGCGAGTCACAAGTTGTAGCGAGTCGAATGTCAGTCATTAAAAGCGGCATGCCCGTCGCCGATGGAATATTTCAAAGGGTAATATCTAATTTTGCCCTTCGACTTGTGTTGCCCTTATAACTTTTAACAATGCCCGTAGCATAGACTGTAGCCCATAGCCCGTAGCCCGTAGAATTGTGAAAATTGCCTGTAGCATTCTGAATTTTATCCGTACTCGCTCGAAATCATGTTTCAACCACTTTCGAAGACTTTTTATAGAAATAAAGCAGCAATTTCGGAACACACCCCTCAGTCAAATTTTTGTTTCAAATTTTTTCTATAATTTTTTTTTCATAATTTTTTTATTGAAAATTTGTATTATTTTTTATATTTTTCTAAACAAAGATTTAAAAAAAATTGCCTTGGTCTCCAAAGCTGATTTTTGACTGAGGGTGTGTTCTGAAATTGACTGAGGGGTGTGTTCCGAAATTGAATGAGGGGTGTGTTCCGAAATCGAATGAGGAGTGTGTTCCGAAATTGACTGAGGGGTGTGTTCCGAAATTGAATGAGGGTGTGTTCCGAAATCGAATGAGGAGTGTGTTCCGAAATTGACTGAGGGGGTGTTCCGAAATTAAGCCGAAACAAATTTTTGGTAAAATTTTCCGACCATTGGTCTCTCAGGGCAAAAAGTCAAATTTAGGTCAAAAAAATTTCTCGGAAAAGTGTCATCCACACCCTTAAAACATCTTTTCAGCATGTTTCAGGTCCAAGATCATATTGAAAAGTGGTTAAAACATCATTTCGAGCGAGTAAGGCCAAAATTTCAGAAATCTACGGGCAAAATTAGAATTATACGGGCATTTTTCAAAATTCTACGGGCAAAGTTAAAATTTGTTCCCGCCAATTCAAATTTTTTTTCCGAATCATTGGACTTCTGCACAGATTTTTCAGCTTGGTTTCTAACAAAACAAGGCATGGAACTTAATTTTAGGTATATTTTTTATTAGAAACCAAGTTGAAAAATTTGTACAGAAGTTCATTGATTCAGAAAAAAATTTGAATTGGCCGAGAAAAATTTAAACAGGCGAGCATGCCCCTTTAAGATAACTGTGAAATTTCAGTTTTAAGCTCTAAACTGACATGTCAGTGTGAATTACCAAAACACTGGTCCGGAAGCAGATATGCGCTCTTAGTTTTCCATCTTATAGTCAAAAAAGCTTCCAAAAGGGTTGTGGGATGCAAGAAACTAAGTCATGTACCTATTAAAGGGAAGGAGGAAACTTTATATACGGATCGCCTTTGGTTGAGGGTTTAAATCTCACTAGGTGCACACTCTATTTATTTCTTTATCGAGTTTACTGAAATCTAGTGCCAAAGGTACTTCTTTAGTTCCTCCCCCCATACTCGGATCTTTTGAAAAGTGACCCAAAATCGCCCTCCCAACTCATTTTTTCTGCGCAACAAGATACGAATAATAAAATTTAAAAAAAACCTGAATAAGAAAAATTAAATTTTTCAAAAAAATTTGCCACCCGCTCCTTGGAGGTAGATGGTCTTTTCGGGTATTTTAGGGTCATTTTGGGTGATTTATCACATTTTTCTTGCTGGAGCTGGGCAAAAAGACTCTCTAAATGCATTTTTGATCAAGAATCTGTCTCGGAGTTTTGTCTAAGGTAAGTGAGTGCGCGCATATCTAACTCTCAAGCCCCCTGCGCCCCCTGGCGCAGGGAGCTTGGGGGCTTGGAGTTGAGATGCGCACACACACATACCTTAGACACAAATCACTCGAAAATGACTCTGGATGCATGAAAATATATGCATACCAGAGTTTATTTATCCGGTAGGCCAAAGAAAGTGAAAACCTGTTTAAAATCTAGTATTTTCACCTATATTTTGCTTAAGAAATGTTAAAATTTCGTCAAAAACACCCTAAAAAGACCATTTACCCCGAAAGAGTGGGTGGCAATTTTTTTTTTGATAAAATTTAATTTTTTTATTCAGACAGTGTTTAGAAATGCTTCTCGTACCTTGTTGTGCAGAAAAAATGAGTTCGGCCGGTGATTTTGGGTCACTTTTCAAAAATCCGAGTATGGGGGGGACTAAAGAAGTGCCGGGCCAAAAACTATCGAGGAACCGATTGAAATTATTTTTAGCACTGGTGGATAGCCAAGAGTTTCAGGGTTATTTTGACACCAAACTTGTAAATTAAAGGGTTTAAAAAATAAGGTTTGCACCCAGCGGTAGTCAAACCTGCGACTTAGGAGATGCGTATATAAAGTTTCCTCCCCTTTAACTAAATAGCATTTAGAGGGTTCACATGGTGTGCAACTAATGCTAAGTATGTACCCTACAGTTAACTCTCGCTGGGACAGGTATTTAGTGGTCTTAAAGCGAGGTTCGACCAAGGTGCCGCACAGAGTATAAATATATATCGAAGTTATACCTGAATAATACTATTTTAGTGCCACTTTTAAGGACAGTTTTTAAAGCGAATCAACCATGCTGAACATGAATCCGGCGTTAGAATAAAGAGTCTGCTTTAAATTGCGCATGGGTATGATTGTATACCCGGTACTTGTTCACTTAGGAGGGCGCATTTTATAATATTTTTAAAATCATGTTTAAACGACCTATAATTACTTTTTATATGCTTTAAACTAGGGTAGGACGCGGTCGGGTAATTTGGCTCAACCCGGTACCCGGGTTTTCACGGACCCGGTTCTCGGTTCGGGTAGCATTTTACCCGGTCGGGTACCCGACCATGTAGGCGGGTAATGGCAACTTAAAAGCCCATATAAAACAAAACCACATACCACATGTATTTATTGTACAATAAACAACCAAGCAGCAAAAACAAATAAAAAAAATCGAACAAAATCATACATCATTATTTTCCTCCTCGGGTTCATGTTACATCTCCTTGAGTTCGACTGCATTTTAAGTTAAAACCAATGAAAACAACAACAGGGGGTGTCAAGGAAAAACACACCTACATTGAGATATGGATCCAAAACCCCTTATAAGACATTCAACCATAAAGATAATTACAATAAGCATTTTTGCGGCAAGACAACTTTAAAGTTAAGTCATTGTAAACATAGTTGTCTCTGAACAAATGCGAAAAAAATGGGTGCCGTTATATAGAGGTCTTTTCATTTGTCGGGATCGATCCAAGGTGCCGTTATAGAGAGAGTGTTGTTATAGAGATGTGCCGTTATAGAGAGGTTCGACTATATCTGCGCTTTTGCTCGCCTTTGACTGTAATGACGTCGAAGAACTTCTAGATGTTTCCTGTTTGACGCGGCATTGCTTCTTAAAACATTTAAATTGGAGAATGCAAAACGGTATAGCAAACAAAATTTTACAATCAATTACAAAAACAAAAACTAGCAACCAGTGTTGTTATGATTAATTAGCCACTTTTGTGTTTAATTATCTATATATCGGTGACTGTTTTTCGAAAATTTATGAATAAATGCTTATTTGCAAGAAGAGATGTAGATCTTCAACTTGAAATCAATGGTTTTTCAATAAACATAAAAATTACCGTATATTCTCGATTAGAAGGCCCCTCTCTAATAGAAGGCCCCTCTCTATTAGAAGGCCCCCTTGAGGACCTATATATCAGCCTAGAAAAAGAAATTCGCAAATCTGTTTTTCGCGTTTTCTTAGTTAACACGAGCTTACCTGATTCCACTTTTAAAATTTTGGTTGAGCACGCAAAAATCTCAAAATTGACCCAAATTTTTTCCGACTTTTTTAGGGTTGAAAAATAGAAGGTCCGGGCCTTCTAATAGAGAATATACGGTAGTTCCTTTTCGAGCTAAACAAAGTCAATGAAAAGTTATTAATCAAATGAAACGATTTTTCTGGGTCGATCATTCTATACAAAAATTAATATAACATCGTCTATTTTGAGAAGTTTTTTTTCAAAATTATATTTTTCCTATTAACTTAGTAGTTCTGCTACAACCTGAAAAAGCAGTTTTTGAAAATCGCTAAAATTCGCAAAGCTATATGATCGTAAATCAAATGAAAATCATAAGAACTTTCTTTTGATTTTCATTTGATTTACGAGACTATAACTTCGCGAATTTTAACAAGTTTCAAAAACTCCTTTTTTCAGGTTGTAGCAGAACTAGTTAGCTACTATAAAAGATATGAGTTTGAAAAAAACTTCTCAAAATAGGCCATTTTATATTAATTTTTGTACAGGATGACCGACCCAGAAAAAATCGTTTCATTTGATTAATGATTTTTCATTGACTTGTTTAACTCAAAAAGTGACCAATTTTCACGTTTATTGAAAAAATCACTAATTTCAAGTTGTAGATCTCTCTTTCAAATAAGCTTTTATTCACAAATTTTGGAAAAACACTTACCGAGATACGGTTAACTGAACACAAAACGTGGCAAATTAATCATAACAACACTGCTAGGAACCTGCTGGCAACAATCTACACTTAGAAATGACTTAGAAATAACTAGGGTTGTGAAAATGCTCGAGCAGATTGGTTTGGAGCATATGCTCGAGCATTTGCGTTTTTTTCGAGCGTATTCGAGCATATATTCTTTCTTTGACAGTTAACCGTGGCCGTACAGTTAACTGTACAGTTAAACTGGTTTCTATTTCGAGGGTTGACTGTGGGCCGAGCATATGCTCGAAATTGACCAATCTGCTCGAGCATATGCTCGTTTCACAACCCCAGCAAAAACTGTGTGCCATTTTACAATACGATCCTGTCGAGACAATTTTGACTTAGAAACTTCAATCAAATTTTCAAAGTTTTAACTTCAAACTTAAATTAAACTTTCAAGTTAGCAATTCTATCCAATGCTTATTTGAAACCGGAACTGGTCGTTTCCTGGACCCGGTTCTCGGTTCTTCCGGTTCCTGGACACCCGGTTCTCGGTTCGGGTAATTTTTCCAAAATGCCTCCGGTTCGTTTCCCGGTTCGGGTACCCGACCGCGTCCCACCCTACTTTAAACAATAAAAAATGTTTTCTAACATTTTCTCACAAAAAACTGATTTTTCAAAAAAAAAATTTTTGACTAAAATTCGACGTTTTACCTTGGGGACCAAGGCATGTTAAGTTTTTGGTCAAATTTTGGTTAAAAATTTTTTCTTCGAAAAATCAGGTTTTCATGTAAGACAATGTCAGAAAACATCTGTTTACCCTTAAAAGCATAAAAAACCACTTAGGAGTCATTTAAACATGATTTAGAATATATTATAAAATGTGCCCCCCCCCTAAGTGAACAAGTGCCGTATACCCTGGGTATAAAGGTATTTTAACTTATAATTTATACCAGGGGTATAAAATAATACTATTTTTAATATCTTCTTGG
The DNA here is from genome assembly GCA_004194705.1 of Ditylenchus dipsaci. Taxonomy (NCBI): domain Eukaryota; kingdom Metazoa; phylum Nematoda; class Chromadorea; order Rhabditida; family Anguinidae; genus Ditylenchus; species Ditylenchus dipsaci. Next base: position 113,895 of record SADC01001309.1, on the reverse strand, counting down.
GTATAATGTTGGTATTAATTTCATTAATAATTATACCTAATTATACCTGTGCAGTACCCTGGGCTCGACTGAATAAAGATAAATTTTCTGATGCGAAAGAAATCTGATCAAGCGTTTCCTCTACCTGTGAATTATTGATGGTATTGGAATTATTGTAATTACTTGCTGCCTTGACTTTTTGTATCTCCTCCGACAACTTCTGGTTTTGGCTCAACAACTGCTCAAAGCGTTGGTTGAAGTCTTGAGTGATAGTTGCCTTGTCCAACTCATATTTAATTTCTATAGCCTTTTTCTCTTCCCTTAATTTGTCTAGTTGAGTATGCATTTGACGCATTCGCTGTTCATGCCCCGCCAAAAGAGTACGTCTCTCCATTTGGTCACGGTTCTGAGCAAGTAGAGTGGAGTGATTAATTGCTTCTAGTTCTGCTTGAAGGTTCTGAATGTGCTCTTGTCCAATGTGCACTTCTTCCGACAAAAAAGAGCATCGGGCGCTGAAATTTAGTTTATTATAGAGAGAGCTTTATCAAGAACAAAATTTTGTTTCCAAAGTTTTGCCAAAAAAATTAAGAATAATGTTGGGCACAGCGAGGAGTCGAACTTAAAGGACCATACTTGTTGATGCAAATGAGAATTTGACATATTCGAATGCGCACTGGACACTTCTCTTTCGTCTCGCACTCTACTCTTCGGAGTTATTTCGAGCGACTCAAAAGAGTAAAGTGAGAGACAAAAGGGAAGTGTCCCGCGCGCATTTGAACTTGTCATTTGCATCAAAAAGTATGGTCCTTTAAAAGGGCATGGTCACATGTAGAGTTGTGAAGTCCGAATATCCGCGCGAACTCGAATTCCGCAAATTGCTGTGCTTATCAAGTTTCATGGTCCTTTAATGGAATTTTAGCTTATTTAGAGTTAAACATGATCTGGAAATTCGGAATCTGCGACAGCATTTTTTGGCTCAAACAGACGTTCACAGGCCACTTCCTTATGTCAGCCATTTCCGGAACCAGGCCCCGGACCAGTAATGCATTTGTTTTGATAAATTAAATAAAAAACTAACGTCAACTGTGAAATATTTTCATTTCTGGATGCGAGGGTCTCAATCAGTTGTTGCACCTCCACTGAACCATTTTGTTTGTTGCTTTCGGCTTCCTTCTCTCTTGATTGCTGTTTCAAGACGTATTGTGCACGCTCCTAATAATAGTGAGTTAGGGGCATTTTTGTTGGTCCAACATTCCTACCTTAAATTGCTTATGCTCTTGTTCCAAATCATCCAACCGTCTTTCCAGCAGCTCATTTTCTGCTTTTAAACGTCTGATTTCAGCTGCTTTGGTGCCATCCTGACGTTGCTCTTCCACCAACCGCTGTTTCTGGCGTAATACTGTTTGGTTGAGGTTGGTGATCTCATCCTCCATCGTACTCTTCAACTGGGACATTTGGACGACCAAAGAGTCAATTTCCTTGGAATTTTCTGAGATCACCGTTGACTTTTCTGCAATTGAAAAGGGTAGCTTAGAACTAATTGGAAAGAGAACAATATGAAAACACTGGAGATAGAAATTTAGGGGCAATATCAATCATCATATTTTTGCGCGTAATGATAACAAACACTACTAAAGTACAAGTTGGCCAAGAATTAAAAATCCAGTCAAAATATGAATTTATAAAAAATGGATATATGTGTAATTGGGGTCGCAAGTACTATTCCAACCCTTTTTGTATTTTAACTCAAGCTACTACCTTCCATTGAGGCCCTTAGCTTTGCTGCCTCCGCATTGGCATGCTTGCAAGCTTCCTGGAAGTGCTCCTTCTCATCCGTCAATGCTTCCAACCTTGAAGATAGTTGGTCCAACATCTCTTGCTTGGCTGCTAACTGGTTGTGCGACTCTTTTAACTGCTGCTTGACTGTTTCAAAACCCCTTTTGTAGTCAGACAATTCCATGGAAATCATGTCAGCAGCATGGATTTTTTCTGACTCTTCCACTCCAGAAGAGGGGTTATTGGTTAGCAGTTGCGCTATTTTTTTGTCTTTTTTTTCTGCCTTAAATTACACGAAGTTGATGAAAACAACAAATTTTCAAAAATAATAAGAACCTCTTTTTTGTGGACTTCAATTTGATTCTTGGCATGGTTGAGACCAATCAACTGCTTCTTGACCAGCTTTACTAAGTCTTCTCTGGGCAGGGAATGCAACTCAAAAAGTTTAAATAATTACTATTATTTCGAGTCCTTATACCTTGGACTGTGATGTAGGCAACCCCCCTCCACTATTGCCACCTGAATCTGTTGCGGGCCACATTTGCTGGCTGACTGTTTGCTGTTGGGCTGCCGATTCATCTAGTTCGGCATCAAGGACTGGCATAACGGTTTCTGGTTCAGCTTCTTGTTCATCACTTGGCATTTGTAATCACACACCAGTCGAAATAATTTTAATGTTTCGTAAAAAATAATACACACGCGATTTGACCGTTTGAATACGCAGACCATCCTGGCATTGTGCCACAACCACATCCTTCGTGACGTTTCTCTTTCTTTTAGTCATTGGTGAGTTTTAACTCCAACAACACATAGCCTCACTGATAACAACGCAAAAAAATGAAATATTGCGTGTATGTATAAAAAATAAATCTTAAGACGGTAAGGCCTGGTGCGCAAAGCCTAGAATACGGATAGAGCAGAATGCGATGAAGACGATGGTGCGTGTTGAGTAGGTGTAAAGGTGTCTAGGATCCTAGAGCCTCCTATAGGAGGCTACGAATTGTGCATGGTCAAAATCCAGCTGGATACCCACGTGTTTTCAAGTGGTGCGCCATGATTGTCATGCTACACCTACTATCAAAATATATTAAAATGATGGCGAGGAATCGAGCTTTCGAATAATTTTAAGAATAGGATCTTTTGACCTGTGAAGTTAAGATAAATCACTACTTCTTGGCTGGGGAGAGATTTTCAAAATGCTCTACTGTGAATTTCTACGAGCCATAACTTCGTGTACAGACAACATATAACTAAATACTTTAAAATAAAAGAACGATTAGTATATGACGGTTATTTTGACACTAAATACATGAATATCTTGTTATAAGATTGTGACAAAATAGACAAAATTAATTATAGGGGGTGGCATCGGACTCAGATCCCGGAAACTGAGAACACGGACAACTCAGCTTTCGGACAACTGATCTCAAAATAAATTCATATATAGGACAACTCAGATTCGGACAACTGGCACAAAAACAATTGAGATCATACAAAACTGGTCCAAAAATAATTCAAATAAATAAAAACTGGTCTTAACACGATTCGTTTTTAGGACAACTCATCCCAAATAAAACTCATCTTTTTGACAATTGGGCGGGAAATAATTTGATTGTTTAAAATTGGTCTTTTGTACTTTTGAAGTAATTTTTTGTCTGTTTTCGTAGGACTCACTTATTTTATACTTAATTCGTTGTCTATTCGATGACAATTTGTCTGTGTTTGTCGGTAATGGATGGAGTATTACTCTTTATCATAGGCTTGGATATCCACCTGAATGCTTCGAAAAAATAAAACTTAGCCAAAATCAAAAACAAATCACGTAACTTGATCTAAAATCGCTTCACGAAAACCGGTTTATTGTGACTAAAACTACGATTTTGCCCACATAAACCTCAAACTTGGGATAGGCACCACGTGGTCGGTGGATATCCACCTGGATAGCCGAAAAATACAAATTTCTTTAAAATTATAAACAACCCATTTTTTCTAACCCGAAATTGTGTGTGGAATTGGGTTTGTCACGACCAAAATTACGATTCCAGCCACTCGAAAACCGAAATCCATGGTAGATAGCTACTGGTCAGGCGGGTATCCATGTGGATGGCCTAAAAAATAAAATTTCTTTAAGTTAAAAAATAAACCATGCTATGATATGTGGAATCGTGCGGAGAATCGTGTTTGATAAGACTAAAATTGTTATTTTGCTCACCGAAATTCCAAAATCTGGGGTGGGTACCAATAGTAGATGTATATCCACCTGGCTGAGCCGGAATTTTTTCGCCAGAAAAATTAAAAGTGGTCATATCGAAAAACTAATAATGATTTCATCCGTAAAATCGTGTGGTTAATCCTGTCTGATAAGACCGAAACTGTGACTTAACCCACCCCAACCCCAAAATCCAGGGTAGGTATCTCATGGTCAGGTCGTTATCCACCTGGATGGCCTTAAAAATTAAAAAAAAATTGGAATCGAAAACAAATCATCTTATCATATGCAAAATCGTGTGGTAGATGCTGTTTGTTAGGACTGAAATTGCGATTTTTTTCACCGAAATCCGAAAAACTGGGTTAGGTACCACCTGGCCGGCTGGACCACCAAAACCAAGTGGTCGTCCACTTGAATCAAATTTTTTTTACGATTTTGGGTTCCAAAACCAATTTATCTGCACTAATTCGAACATGCTGAAGATGGTTTGACATTGGTGAAATCACGTTTTATCGAGAAATTTTTGAGTTATTGCTTACGATTGATTTATCAAAATCAATCGTTAGCAATAACTCAAAAATTTGTCGATAAAACGTAATTTTACTACTATCAAACCATCTTCAGCATGCTCGAATCAGTTGAAAAAATGAGTTTCGGAATCCGAAAACGTAAAAAAAATTTTGCTCCAAGTGGACGACCACTTGGTTTTGGTGGTCCAGCTGGCCAGGTGGTACCTACCCGGAATATTGGGATTTCGGTACGTGAAATCATAGTTTTAGTCTCCTTTAACCCAATCCCCTACAGGATCCCACATATGATAGCATGGTTTGTTTTCGATTCAAAATTTTTTAAATTTTTTAGGCCATCCAGGTGGATATGCACCTGAGCAGAAGGTACCTACCCTGGATTTTGGGTTGGGTGGCTTAAGTCACAGTTTCGGTCATATCAAACAGGCCTAACCAAACGATTTTACGTCAAAATAGTTGGTTTGTTTTTGATTTGATTTTAATTTATTTTTTGTTTTTCAGGTTATTCCAGTACACATCAACCTGGTCAGGTGGTACCTAACTTGGGTTCCGGCCTCCAAGTGAGTAAAATCGTAATTTCGTTCCTATCAAACCGAATATTTCACAGGAGTTTGCGTATGATTGGATGGTTTATTTTGAAGTTTGACCAAGTTTTTATTTTCAGGCCATCCAGGTGGATATCCACCTACCCGATTGTTACCCACCTCAGGTTTGGGGTCTCGGGTAGACAAAATCGTAATTAAGGTCTTATTAAACAGGATTTGTAAGACTATTTTACGTACGATAGTATGGTTTAATTGTAAAATTGACGAAAATTTTGAATTTCGGGCAAAAGTGCACAGTTAAAAGATACGGAAAGGGTAAGTTAAAGTTAAAAAGGCAGGGAAACAAACATTAATGACAAGAAAAGACAAAAAGCCTGATATGCCTACATTGAAACACGAAAGGGTCAAGTTGCCAGAAAGTCAAACCTTATTTCAATTCAATTGCCCCATAATTCAAAATTTTCCCGCCCAATTGTCAAAAAGATGAGTTTTAGTTGGGATGAGTTGTCCTAAAAATGAATTCCGCATTAGGCGGGTATTCAAAAAGATCAGTATAATTGTGTTGAGTTGTCCTATATATGAATTTCTTTTGAGATGAGTTTTTGAAAAGCCGAGTTGTCCGTGTTCTCAGTTTCCGGGATCTGAGCCCGATGCCACCCAATTATAGGTTCACATTGTTTCAAAACTTGAATTTAGTACATTAGGAATAATTGGCGCCAAACGAAAATTTGTCAAAAATGTTTAATTTGAGACCATTTTTTATTTAATGTCCTTGAACTGATCTTTTATTTTCTATATTTTGCATGCTTATAGCCAAAATATTCCTCACACTAAGGGCTCTAGAATGAGCCATCACTTGCCCATAAAACATCTGGAACAATTTTTTGGAACAAATAACAGGAACAAAATAAATCTTGCTGCAATCTTCCAGCATCACACAAAACGAATGCTTTTAACACGTAAGTGCCCGTCATCCACTTTGTCATATTTCCGCCTAAAATATCAAGGAGAATCGGAATTTGCCAGTCGTTTTCTAAAAATCTTGTTTTTGCTTTTAGAAATGACTATTTCAAAAGTAACGCTATTTTTAAAATGAGTGTTTGTCTTCTTTTGCTCATATCTTTTTGTAGAATGCGTATTTTGACATTTGGTTTTGCGTTATCAGATACCTCTTAGAATAAACTTTTCAATGAGTGGTTATTTGCATATAAATTTTTAAAAAACAAAGAAAATATTTGGAAAAAACTTAAATTTCCGGTATCTCAAAACAGTCATCTTCACCGATTTCCATACATAATTTTTTTTCTGCATGAGTAGTTTGTCGCTTTTTATCACAGATTCGGATTCTACGTTAAATTCCAGGTCAAAAAGGGTCATTTTTGATTGTAAACCTATCATTTCTAGAGATCAAATTGAAAAATTTGACGGACCGTATCACGGTCTGTGACACGGACACGGCTACGGCCCATTGGGTGGAAATGCCCAGCGGTAAAAATACCCGGTGGTAAAAATGCCCAACGGTAAAAGTGCTCCGAAAAATTTAACCAAATGGGAAAAATACCCAAATAATCTTGCCAAATCATACTATACCATATTTCGAATTAGCGTTTCTGTTGGTCATTTCATTTCTATTTCATAATAAAAAAAAGTCAATTAAAGGGGGGGAACTTTATATACGCATCGCCTTAAATCACAAGTTCGACTACCAATGGCTGCAGACCTTATTATGTATCTCCTTTTATTTAAAAGTTTAGTGTCAAAATGTAGCCAAGTTTCTGGGCTTTCATTTGAGCTATCATCCAGATGAAAATTTGGTATAAAGTTAGGGCTAAAATATAAAAAATCCAATTCGATGAAATCCTCAATAGGACTATACCAGTACTTTCGGTAGTATCCTGGAACTGACGTTTTTCCCCAATTTTAATTTGCATACTCATTTGCAACCTTACACTCAAAATGTAGCCCTGCTTCTTGCCGTCATTCTCAGCATACGGTTGTATAAAACAATGTAAATTGAAATCGCAAAAACTCTCAGTAACCTAGTACGCATCATTTTGGCTAGTTTCCTTTAATTTTGGTAGTCATTGCCAAAAATCGCAAAATCGAGGCAGTTGATGACAGCAAATCAGTGCTGGAAATGGCTGCAATCGATTGCTCGATGATTTTTCGACCTAAAAGTCAAAAAACTTACTAAAAAATTAAATTAAAACACCCCAGAGGGACTAGAACTTTCGACAAAAGGCAATGCGTATATAAAGTTGCCCCCCCCCTTTAAGTATGTTGGTATGAGTTATCTCTGGCCTAAGGTACATAACTTGTTTGGGCACCGAATAAGTAATTTAAGAGAACCTTATAAGGAAGAGTAGGAGTATGAAGGCATGATTTTTAAGGTATTTATCATTACTATTATGCTAGCCACGAAGGTTTCTGCGCAACTCTCGGGCGCAATGGTTGTTGAGATCACTTGAACCTTTGGTCAATTCACGTATACCTAAGAGTATTTTATTCTCCAACCTTTCGGTCAGATAGTAAACCCAGCAGTTTGCTGAACAGCAAAAACTATTAAATGTCAAAAGTTACCTGTCAACTGGATTCATGGTAGAATCCTTGCGAGCCGAACCTCTTCGGAGTGTTTGATCGAATTTTGGAAGCTGGGCTTCTGGCTCAGGCGTGTATGTGCTGGAGGTCGGTTGTGATCAATCGGTATGTACAAGGTGGAGCACAAAATTTGGGGCACTTGATCACTTGCCCGGTAGGTTTACGATCTTGGGGTGGCAAGCCCCCGAAATCATCACAATGTTGGCCAGCTGTGATGAAGAGCACAAGCACAGAGCTCCTAGGTAGCTAACTACTGTCATCGATTTTGACTTTTATGACTTTTTTATGATGAAACAGAAATTGTGTGACCAACAGAAACGCTAATTCGACATATGGTATAGTGTGATTTGGCAAGATTATTTGGGTATTGTTCCCATTTGGTAAAATTTCATGGAGCATTTTCACCGTTGGGTATTTTACCACTGGGTATTTTTACCGCTGGGCATTTTACCGTTTGGCATTTTGCCAAATGGTAATTTGCGTTAGGCATTTTTCCCATTTGGCATTATGCCAAAGGGCAATTAGATCGCACCCATACAAACGCTTGAAAGATACAACAAGAAGTTCATTTATTTAACCAAACAAGAGTAAATTTACAACAGAGAATTCCACACATATATGATCTAACTTAGGCATCTTGGCGCTTTATTGTTCTCGCAAACTTTGCATGTCGCAGCCACCTAGATATAAACCTTTTACGTAATAATAATAAATTTGTAAGAATGAGTCTGACCATTCATCCCAGCTATTTTTATGGTCACGATTGTGCGCTTCATACTGCTTCTGCTGCGGCTCAGGCAAGACATCCTCAATGCTTACACAACGTGTCAGAGGCTCCGGATCAAACACTTGATCCTTCCTATTATCTTTCCAGCCATCGTACCATTCCTTCAAATCTGAAAATATCTTTTTGCTTTTAACCATAACAGTTGACTCTCGAAAAACCCGTCAATCGCAAAAGTTCGCTCCTGCCCAATGTCCGACGCTTTTTAATGTTTCGTCATTTGCGTCTAAAAATTGCAAGATTTCTGATTTTACCTATCTCTTTCGAAAATAACGGGAATAAATCCCACGATAACGGCCTAATTCATAACATTTTTGGAAAGGCAACGGACTATAAGAATGGCCAAATTGTAGCATTTTGGACAGACGACAGGTAAAGTAGGAATGCTTGCTAAATTCATCTGTCAGATAAAATTTCATCGGTCGGATAAAATTTTACATTGGGCAGGGTGAACGTATATTAAAGTCACTTAGGTTTTCAAAGGTGGCGCAGTGGGTAAGCAGTTGTGTTTTTTGCCCAAAGTGGTGCGCAGGTTCGATTGCACTTGGTGGCACGAAATTTATTTTGTTTGAACAGTTGTAGACAGAGGCGTAGCCAGAAAAATATGACGGGGGGGGGGGGGTTAAGCCCCCCGAGAGGTCATTTTCCCTACACCGTTTTCGAGTTTTATAGTGTTTTTAATTAACAATTTTTCCGAAAAACCTGACGGGGGGGGGGGGGGGCCATAGCCCCTTCAGCCCTCCCCCTGGCTACGCCCATGGTTGTATAAGGGATTTGGGTCGCTGGTTTCGAATCTGGAGTCAAAAAAGTCGAATTACCTCTAAAGGCGATTAAAAGAGCCAAAAAATAGCGTGCCACCAGATGGGATCGAACCTGTTTTGGGCCTAAAAATACAAATGCTTATGCAATGCGCCATGGAGGCCACTTTTTCAAACCTAAGTAGGTTTTCCTCACCCTTTTACTGTCCAATGACTATATCTATTTAAAAAATTATCTGATAGATAAATTTGTCATTTCAGATAAATTTATCTGTTTGTCGCACCACGCTCGAGATTTTTGAAACAAATCTTTACCATATCGGGATTTGTAAAAGATTTAGGGGATCCTAGACGAAAACTAACTTTTAGTGTGACGGATCATCAAGAGTTGACTGTAAAAGCACCAACACAGCACATCCCAAAAGTGCAAAAGAACCATCCGTAAGGCTCATCAACCACCTTTATATTGAGATAAAGATGGAGATATTTATTAGAGAGGGCCCACTTGATAGAGAAAATACGGTAAAAGCTAGATGCCAAATCATTTAGCATGGGTTAAGCGGGTCACAAATAAAACACATGTCTCAAAAAATCTTACCAAACTCGCGGAAAGGAATCGCAAACGGCATTGTTCCTGCAATTCCAATGTCTACAAACAACAAAACTCTCAAATGTTACCATGCTCTTTAGCTTTTATAATCTGAGCTTGCAAATTAATATACTGCTCACGGCACAGCTTTGACTTAAAAATAGTCAATGGCTTGTCACTGCCCACTGCATGAACTGTTGCATCAACTTGGGATTCTGAAATTATTTAACTAGTCAATCCAGTCCACAAATCTAATAAACATGCATATTACTAACTGAGGGGAAACTCACTTACTGACTACTCACAACAAATATAGCCGTATCTTACCCTGTAATCAAAGAACAAATATTCATCACGACAGATGGGGCAAGCATAGCTCAGATTGAAGCGACCATATCTGTCAATGCAAAATAGACGCGCAGGAGGCTGGAACTTCGACTGCCTAAAAACAGATGAGAAATATTATATATATGATGACAGTTTTAAGATCACAGGGCAGACCAAAAACCGAACTATTAAGCATAAGCCAGTCTGGCTCGACTGCTCAAATACTGGACGACTTATAATTTTGTAAATTACGATTCTCAAAAAGAAACCGCAGCTTTAAATGATACCAATTACTAAACCTGAAGATTAATATGATTTTCTCCTTGCTCTAATTTGTTGATAAAAAATTCGAGAGTGAAAAACCATCCCAAGCGCACTTTCACGATCCTGAAATCGAAACTACGCTAAGGCAGGCTTCCTAGAGAGATGAGATACGGACAATCTTGTTAGGTACAGCTTGATTGAGAAAAATTGTTGCAAAGCTGACGGGGGCTTCGATAGACACGGACGAAACGCCCCAACGGCCAAAACGCCCCAAATCGAGAAATAGAGACGAAACGCCCCAAGTCGAAAAAAGAGGACAAAATGCCCCAAATCCCCAAAAGAGGAAAAATCGCTCTGAACCAATAAGGTACAGGACATGCTAGAGCAAGTAGAACGGACCATGTGACAGCTTTTTCAACTTTTTATGCGTTGGTTGCGAACTTTTTTGATGGTTAGGGCGTTTTGGCCATTGGGGCGTTTTGACACGTACCGGTGCTTTAGGTAATTTTTTGAGATCGCTAGATGGTAAGCCGCCCATCTAATGAAAAAACATACCCCTGATGATTTCGACGATACCATCGATGCACTTCCAATCCTTTGTATGTGTCCTTATATTCTGCAAAAAAATTGAAAGATTTAGACGAAAAAAGAATTGTTAAAACAAGCCTTGGCTGTCCATGTAAGCGATCTGCTCCTCAACTGTGTGCTGTGGCTTAAACATCCCACTCTTTTTTTCGATTTCGTTATATGCCCACTCATCGATGGGTGGCAAGCCTTCGGCCTTTCTTTTTCTCGCAGCAACCCAGGCCTTGTTGGATCTTGCACGATAGGAATCCAACTGATTCTTTGAGGAACACAAGGATAGAGGAAAGCCACTGGAAGCTATGATTCGAGAGCGAAGAAGAAGACTACCAGACATTCCACTAAACATACAAAATCTATTTAAGACAATTGAGTAAGTGATCGTAGCTAAGATTCCGCTGACACTCGCGCTAACCAAACTTTCGACTGATTGTAGAAAAACAGTTTTTACAATTCAAAGAACCATGCTCAAGGTGGTCTGTTGGTCGCCCGCCAATTCAAAAAAATTACCTAATCATTGATCTCGTTCTCGGATTCTCAACTTGGCTTCTAACAAAACAAGGCCTAGTTTTTAAATCTATGTTTAGTTTTGTTAGAAACTCGGACGCTACTCGGTAATGTACGAAATTAATACATAAGTTGTAACACGGATTTCGAAAAACCTTTTATCTGCAAAAGCACCCCTCACACTTCGCCGTAACATGTAACAAATTCTGTTACGCTACTCTGTTACGCGTAACACCTTTTTTGAGTCGCGTAACATACCCGCGTAACAGCGATTTTCGATGTTACGCGTAAGATTTTACGTGTTACGCGTATCATGTTATACGTAACAACTGAGTCACGTAACACATTTGAGGTAAACTATTCTTTTGGTCTTGTTAATTCGAAAACATTATTGAAAAAATCTATGTGGTCCCGCGCGCATTCAAACCTTTGAAATTGCCATGATAAGGAAGAGACAGGGTCCTTTAAAGGGGACACGGACAATTCACCGTCGGGACAATTCACCGTCCGGGACAGTTCACCGTTCGGGACAATTCACCGTCTGGGACAGTTCAAACTATCAAAATAAAATTGACAAACAAAATTGTGTACATTTTCAAAAAAGCGTTTGAATTTGCGCTTTTTTTTCTTAAACGCCATTTTGATTTGAAGCAGTATCATTCAACAGTCATTTGTTAGTTGCAGCTCTAGCAGAGCTCCGCGTATTTTTCTGAACGTATTTTAACGTATTAGGATTCTTTCTTTTTAGCCATGGACGCACGACGCATGCTAGAAATTCTCGGAGGTTATTCAAGCGACGAAGATGTTGAACAGCAAGCTGTGGCGGAGGTTGAACAGCAAGCAGTGGAAGTCGAAGATCAAGCCGTAGTGAAGTCAATCGGAACACCGTGAGCTACTTTGGGTTGTTAGCTGTTTTATTCTTTATGTTTAGGTCAAGTCTGAAAAGGAAAAAGAAGTGCTTATTCACGACGGACATCTTTTCTGGAAGAACATGGACAGCAAAGATGGAAACCGAACCTTCTGGAACTACAGCAAGGACGTGATCAACTGCATCTGAAGTGGCTTCAAGGCATGAAAGCAAAAGGCAAGTGGGAAATTCACCAGAAGGCAGACAGGCAGATCTTGGCAGTCGTGGAAAGCTATGATGATCGCACCACCGAAGAATTTCTGTCTGGTATTGCGCACAACTATCGTATGGAAGATCTTTAAGATTTTTAAAAATCTATTGTTGTTATTGCTTGGATGTTATCTTATACTTCCTTGGTCTTGTGCAGGTGTTGTACTCTTCTTGGTCTTGTAAAGTATTAAAAAACCTCCTGGTATTGGTTTATGTTACACGTTTGGAGGAGAGAAATTGAAAATTTTTGTTTTGAGTAAACTTTGTCATTAATTTCTCATTGTAATAATAATTGTATGTAAACTGACGGTGAATTGTCTCAGACGGTGAATTGTCCCGGACGGTGAACTGTCCTAACGGTGAACTGTCCCAGACGGTGAATTGTCCGTACCGTGAATTGTCCCGACGGTGAATTGTCCCAGACGGTGAATCGTCCGTACGGTGAATTGTCACGTACCCCTTTAAAGGGGGGGGGCTTGGGAACCAGTCACTTCTTTCCCGGACATTTCTTTCCCGACACTTCTTTCCCGACACTTCTGTCCCAGACAGTTCTTTCCCGAAAACTTCTTTTCCGGACTTTTTTTTCACGACACTTCTGTCCCATTTCCGAATTTCTTATAAGTTTTAAATTGTTGCACGCATTTGTTTTGCTCTGTTTTATCATATTGAGTAAGCAACTATATTATATTTAGTTTTTTGTTTCAGTCATGGCTTTTGTTCATCGGAATAGTAGCTTTTTCCGGGCGCCTATTGAACCTGCTCTGGAACCAGTTGTCAGCTGTTACCGCTTGATATCCAGGTATCCGAAGGTACCCGCCTCGGATTTCGGGATTTGGCTAGGCAAAATCAGGCATACCCTGCAACTAAGTTTGGCTTGCTTCCGTTTGTAAAAAGTCTTTGATAATAGCCTTAACACACGGTTTCCACCTATGGAGGCCAAATGAGTGTCCTTGAAAAGTGTTTCTATCGGATTTGAACTTTCTGATAAAATGGATGACCTCCACATGGATTTGAATCTTGTAGATGAATTTACCTGTAGATGAATTTACTGTATATGAATCTACTGTAGATGAATTTACATAGAGCAAAGAGAGGGTATCCAGGTCGATGGTACCCAAGTGGGGGATACTGTTGTAACGTGAAAAGTGGGAAGCTAACCCACTGCGCTAAACGTGCAGAACTTATAGAAATAGTCGTAATTTGACCTATATGTAACAGATACCTAGTAGGGGTATTCAAGCGAGGTTACCCAGGCGGTTGTACTCAAGCAGTGGTAGTTATGTAGTGATAACCAGGTAGTGTTTACTATAGCTGTGATAATGAGATCAGCTTTAAAGAGACCTTTCGGACGAGACTTCGGTGTGTAGACATGACGCGAATGCGGCTGGCGCTTTCCTGGTTTGTTATTACAACGTTGTTGCAGACGCAATGAAACATTCTGGGTTCATAATTCCTTAGATGTTGCAGCTCTCAAAATTAAATTTCGGATAATGTGCAAATTATAAGAAAATTTGGAAATGGGACAGAAGTGTCGGAAAAAAAAGTCCGGGAAAGAACTGTCCGGGACAGAAGTGTCGGAAAAGAAGTGTCGGGAAAGAAATGTCCGGGAAAGAACTGTCCGGGACAGAAGTGTCGGGAAAGAAATGTCCGGGAAAGAAGTGTCATGTACCGGGAACTTTATATACGCGTGGCAATTTTGATTCGCGGCAATTGATTCGTGGCACTATCGATTCGTGGTAATCGATTCGTGGCACTATCGATTCGTGGCTATCGATTCAGGGTACTATCGATTCGTGGCACTAGCGATTCGTGGTACTTTTCATTTGTGACTGGTTAAAATACTTTTCGACCCTGAAAAGGCTCCTTTTCTGCTGGAAATGTCTCTTTGGCACTAGGTCTATTCGTCCACTGGCAATTCATTCATGGTCAATTCGTTTACAATCTTTTATGATCCCTTAAGAAACAAATAAAAAATTCTTTGTAAAGACCAAAATTCAGAATCTCAACACCCTGGTTATCTACCCACCCAAAGTGGTCGACCAGAGATGTGTGGAATCATTCGCATAGTGCTTTGTATCAGATCTGTTTGTATCATAATCACTTCTTTTGCATCAGATATACACTTTCCAACCTCAAAAACACCCCAAAACATTCCAAACTTTTCAAAATAGTCCTGAAAACCCAAACCTCTCTGATTAACGGTTGATTGATTGATCAGCCTCAGCCGGTAGTGACCCTTACTTTAATTTTACTCACCTCGTGGTAAAGATTTGACTTGCAGCATCCTTGATTGGAACAATGTCGAGAGATTCCAAACGGTGCTCGCGATGGCCAACGATTCCAAGAAAGATCAAGGGAATGAACCACCATCCGATACAAAAACATGCGAATCTCACTTCAATAACCTTGAAAAGGAGCCTTTTCAGGGTCGAAAAGTATTTTAACCAGTCACTAATGAAAAGTACCACGAATCGATAGTGCCACGAATCGATTACCACGAATCAGTGTACTCTTTGGAGTCATTCGAAACGACTCAAAAGAGTACACTGATAGACGAAAGAGAAGTGTCCCCCGCCAATTCAAATTTTGTGTATGCCGCTGCGCGCAAAAACCATGGTCCTTTAAATAGTATTTACCATCTGCAAGTGCTATTTTTTATATTTTAGACCAGGATCATTATTTTTTACGATCTTTTTTTAATCGACAGATATGGCTGAGAAGAAGAGCGTAATGGAGTGCTTCTTTTCAATTTGATGCAAAATGCCGATGAAAATTTATTTGGATAGTAACTCAACCACCTGGATACCCTGTTTACTTGAAGGGTACTAAAACTGCCTGGGGGTGCCCCAAACGCCTGAATGCTACTCCAGTCGCCTGAAGTGCGAGCAAATTGCCTTAATCCCACCTCAACTTTACGGAAAATGTACGATTAGAAAGTATCCTGAATCACTTAGAAGATACAGCAATTTTTTGTGTAATTCTATCTCTTTGAAAAATTCTTACATTTCATATTATTAAGGGGTTACAAGCGCATATCGGCGCTTCTAGTCATTCTAAAGTCATTTTAGGGCATATGCACAAATTTGCTGACAATCTGATGATTGTTTAAAGGAAACTAATTTTATAAATAGGCTGCCAATATTAACGCAGTATTTTATACAGTCAAGTCTCGATATAACGCGACTCCATGGGACGAACGAGGGTCAACTGGCGGCCATCCCAACTGGCGGCCACCGACTGGCGGCGATCCCAACTGGCGGCCCCCAACTGGCGGCTACTATGCCTACTACCTATTACCCCGACTATCTAAAGGTACACAAATTACCTGTATGGTATCTCAACGTTCGAAAACACATCTTCTGACCGAACTAGCTGCGCCAGCGTGACCGCATAGACTCTTGATCTGTGTACCTAGGTGGTTGTACCCCGGCGGTGTAAAGGTTTCAAATTCAGGTAGTATTGCCCAGGTGGCGGTATCAAGACCCAGGTATCTAGATTGGAGATGGTAATATCTACGACCTTATACCTAAAAAGAAGTACGTAAGTATCCATGCCAGGGTAATCTTAAAAGTGGCTGTTTTTCACCTAACATGTTTTTTTTACCTTTTTGTAGTTTGGGGAACATCTCTGAGTCCGTCCTAACACACGCTGGCCTACCCTGCACCGGTGTTGAAAAATTTTCTTATTTCACAGTAAGTTTTAATTCCACTTCAATTAGAAGGGTAGTTTCCCTCTTCTTTAAAATTTTTTGGGCCAAAAATTAAAAATAGAAAATGACCGAATATAACTAAATATGATCGGTGATATGACCGGATTCGAAAATGACCGATCATATTCCAGCCCTAACTAAAACTGAGAGAAGTTAGACCCTAAAAAAACAGACAAAATTGCTTAGTAAGAACTCCTCGAACTTCCACGGACATCAACTAACACATGCACCTACACCCGCCCATTGTAGGAAACCTAATAGCTTTTTATAAACCAGGAGCAGTTGTCCCTTTTATACAGGCCGGAAACTATCGGTGCCGGGAGCTATTGTCCATATCCACTTGTATTTGGCGGGTATAAGTTGTGATGGGCGCCAGTCGGGGCCGCCAGTTGGGATGGCCGCCAGTCGGGGCCGCCAGTTGGGATGGCCGCCAGTCGGGGGCCGCCAGTTGGAATGGCCGCCAGTTGGGATTTTACCCATGGGACCGGAAAAAGGTCGCGTTGTACCGAACGTAAATTTGACCAAATTCTTTTTGCTGGAATCATTTCAAGGATTGCGTTATATCAAGGGTCACGTTATATCGATACACTACTGCATTATGAGTTTGTTAAAAAAAATTCCAACCACCGGGGCATGACCACCTGAGCACCACCACCTAGGCACCGCCACCTGGGTTACGCCACCTGGGTAATACCACCTGAATACCACTGGGTACCAACGGTAAGATAGCCGACATGAGTTTGCGAAAATTGGGAGAAAATCGGGTTTGAACCCAAACATCCACCGAAAATCCAGGCTAATATACACCATCTCCAATTTGGACCAATTTGAAAAATTTTTTAGTAGTAACTTTGTTGTAAGGTAAAAAGTGGGAAGCTAGCCCACTGCTACATGTAACAACTTTGATCATATGTTTTGTGCTTAAAAAGAAACTAATATGCTGTACTTGAGTGTTCCGGAAAGACATCCAACATAGGTTCGCAAAACGTAGCAGAAAATTGAACTCTAAGTTAAAAGTGCCGACAAATAGACACAGCCGACCCAAATACTATATGGAGATATAACTTAGCAAAAGCGGGTCACGTAACAGGGTTTTACTACGTGACTCAACCCGCGTAACATAAGATGCGTCCAAAATAGGAAAATTTCTAATTCTTCAGAGACTTCTAATTTTTAGAAACTTCTACACACTCTTAAATTCAGTTTAACATAAGCAAACCAACATTCCAAAACATTCCAAACATTTCCAACATTCCTACGCGAACAGACATGCGTAACACAAGTCGCGTAACAAATTATGCTACTTGCTTCGTGTTACGCCACTCGTGTTACGCGACTCAAAAACGGTATAACGACGACTCGATACACATTGTGACTCGATACACCAACTCGATACAGTTGCGACTCGATACGCCAACTCGATACAGTTGCGACTCGATACACCAACTCGATACAGTTACGACTCGATACGCCAACTCGATACAGGGGTCTCGAGTTTGACCTTCGTCTAGTGTTATTTTGACGTTTTGTCATTTTTTTTCGATGTGTGATGGGCTTTAATATCTTTTTGCGTCTCTGAATCCTTGATTCTCATCGTCATTAGGGTGTTTGGCACCTTCTGAGATTTCATACAGAGTTTGCGCCTTCTACAAAATTTCAGGCCATTTTATTGTCTTTTTTATAATTTAGGCAAAGCCTTAGGCAAAGGGTAGGCCAGCGCGCGTTAGGACGGCCTCAAATGTGTCCTGAAACTACAAAACGGCTAAAAATATAAAAAATTCGTAAGGGCATGAATTAAAAAAATGTTACAAGGTTACCCTCTTCGGGGACATAGGGGCTTGAGAATAAAATATGCGCATGGAATATGCGCGCACATACTTTAGAGACAATTCTGAGCGATTCTCTCGATTATGTACTTATTCGTAGGCTCTTTCGCCAAACTCTAAAGAGAAAACCAAGTGATAAATAAGAAATAGGGTATCCAGCGGCATCGCATAAATTTAAGCTGCTTTCTGAATGTTTAGCCATTATCAAAGTGAATATATAGTTAGAAGTGATGAATATTAATGCAAAAGAATAAAAAAAATGTCAAAATATAAAAATAACAATCGGCAGGAGTCGAACTCGAGACTAGGTGTATCGAGTTGGCGTATCGAATCGCAACTGTATCGAGTTGGTGTATCGAGTCGCAACTGTATCGAGTTGGCGTATCGAGTCGCAACTGTATCGAGTTGGCGTATCGAGTCACAATGTGTATCGAGTCGTATGTCAGTCCTCAAAAACAGTGTTACGCGTAACACTAGTCTAATCGTGTTACACGGTCTTGTTACGCCGCAATGTGGGAGGGCTTTAATAAAGCGTTAAAAAATAGAGGTAGTTCGTCAGAGCATGATCTTCAGCTGCATTGTTTTGTCAGGATTATTGCCGTCTACCATAGTGGGACAAATCTGAAAAATAAGACGGCCGTCCTCGTCTCAGTCTCATTAATTTTTTTGACCGTCTTCCGCCCCGTCAAATTTTTTGCCGTCTCGGCCTCCGTCCTGAATTTTTTTTCGGCCGTCTTCCGCCCCGTCTGAAATCGGGCCGTCTCAAAAAAAATTTGGCCGTCTTCTGCACCGTCAAAATTGAATAATTTTTTGCCCAAGGCAATCATTGAATGAAAATATATGTTAAAACGTCCCTTTACTAACTAAATCTGGAGATTTAATTAAATCTGGGGTTTTTTTAGCTGAGCAAAACCCGTCTTTGAATTCGTTATTATAAATCTAAGTGTATTTAGTGCTGCAATAGATTTCTAATCGAAACCTACTGTCTTGGCTGAAAGCGCCGTTCGACAGATCACAACAACCTTTACACGACATTTGCTTCAACCAAAAATGAGTGCGAAAAATTCAGTCATAGTGAAAAGTGTGTTATAAGACGAGTTTTTTCGAAAAAAGCTAGCGTTTCGCATGTTAGATGAAAAAAGCCGCTCAAAGTAGCCGAGATGGCATAACCTAAAAATTGCATTTTATCAATCTCTAAGGGTGTTTTAAACCGTAAAAACGATAAAAAGCGTGTTTTAAGAGGGTGCTCGCACATTTTTGGCCGAAAAAGTTTTAAGTTTTTTTACCAAAATTAGACTTTTTGCCTTTGGAGACCAAGTTAAACGACCCGAAAAGGTTACTTATCTGGCCGGCCGTCTCCCGTCTTGAAAAAATTGGCCGGCCGTCCTCCGTCTCCGTCCTGGCTTTTTTTCCCCGGCCGTCGCCGTCCCGTCCAAAAATCGGGCCGTCTTAGAACGGGACGGCGACGGGACGGGCCCCACAGCCCCTTAAAATTCGAAAACATAATCACTTTACGATTTTCACGCCAAAAGTTTTGAGTCTATTTGGGATAGTGAAGGTTGTTAAAACGCATATTCTTGCAATATAAGCCGTAAATGGCATATTTGTAAACTGTAGAAAGGAAGCAAAGAAAATTTGTGTCAAAAAGTACTAAGCCTCAATGCGAGGGTGCGTGACATTTCACTCTCAGGACATTTCACTCACCGGACATTTCACTCTCTAAATGTCCCGGAGAGTGAA
The DNA here is from genome assembly GCA_004194705.1 of Ditylenchus dipsaci. Classification (NCBI taxonomy): domain Eukaryota; kingdom Metazoa; phylum Nematoda; class Chromadorea; order Rhabditida; family Anguinidae; genus Ditylenchus; species Ditylenchus dipsaci. Next base: position 94,058 of record SADC01001309.1, on the reverse strand, counting down.
ATGTCCGTGTCCCTCAATGTCGAGAATCTTGACTCGGGATTGAATCGAGTAAAGTTTTCCTAGTTTCTACAAAATTTCACAAATTATAGTCAACAAATTTGAGAAAAACCACATTTGCAAAATATTTTTTTGAAATCGCTTAGCGTTTTGTTTATTTGAAAGTGATTAGGATTTTGAATCTTAAGGGGCTGCGTAGACGGCATAGTGGGACCGCCGTCCTGCCGGGCCCGTCCCGTCCTAAAACGGCCCGATTTTTGGACGGGACGGCGACGGCCGGGGAAAAAAAGCCAGGACGGAGACGGAGGACGGCCGGCCAATTTTTTCAAGACGGGAGACGGCCGGCCAGATAAGTAACTCTTTTCGGGTCGTTTAACTTGGTCTCCAAAGGCAAAAAGTCTAATTTTGGTAAAAAAAAACTTAAAACTTTTTCGGCCAAAAATGTGCGAGCACCCTCTTAAAACACGCTTTTTATCGTTTTTACGGTTTAAAACACCCTTAGAGGGGGCTAGGACACTTCGCTATGAGGACAGTTCGCTATGGACAGTTCGCTATGATTTTTGAAATGGACAGTTCGCTATGGTTTTTAATTAATGATTATTTCTCATCATATTTTGTGTCTAGGATCCCCTATGCTCACTCACTTAATACTTTCCGTTCAAATGACTCTCGGTGAATCTGAAGTGAATGAGTTACAATACAGAATCTTAGAGACAATTAGTTCATGAAGCCGACCAAATATCACACTGCAGTCTCCTTGTCATCCTGTTGTTGTCACATGTTTTCGGATATTTTGCAGTCAAAATTTTTCTTTCTTTTTCGTTTTAGTCTTCTACTTTTTCTGTATTTCTTTCGGTCTGTGTTGCTGTAATTTATGTCAATGACAATAATTCAAGGTGTTATTACAATGTGGCGCCCGCAAGCTAACCAGAGGGTGGACCTGTGCACTCAGCAAAAGTGGGTAACAAGACGCTAGCCCGGATGGTTGAGGAAACATCGCCACTCATTTCTGTGAAGGTCCAAAAGAGCTGTTCAAGGTATGGTTGTCTAAATTTTTTACCATGTTCTATTTATTCGTCCATACTATAGATAAGCGGACTGTCCTCATAGCGAAGTGTCCTAGGCCGGCTCATTTCATGTGAGACAAATATTGAATATAAGAGGTATTTTAACATCCATTTGGATCTAGATTCATTATCATGTTTCAGGTGTAAGCAATTGGACTGATGTCAACATATCAAAAAGAAGCAGAGGTCTTGGGCGTGAAGGCACCGGATATTAAGTCATTTTTAAGCCGATGATTTTTTTTATCACACTTTTATTTTTCTCTAGGGAGGTCAAATAGGACGAAGAAAAAGAGCAAGATGAGGATAACAGCGGCTAATGCAAGGCTTATAAGAGACAAATAGGAACATGCAAAGGAACTCATTTTGGCGGCACGTCTCTATCAGTATAATTTCATTCTCTTAAAGCCCTATGAGAAGGGACAGGGACAATTCATCTCCGGGACAATGATATAAAGTTCTTTTGAATATTATTTGTGCCGAACGGAATATTTTAAAGCAAAAACTTTTCCTCCCGTTTTCATTCAACCCAGTTCTAAATCACTTTCGTACTCCATGGGGGTGCAGATAGTAGTATGGAGGTGGTAGCACCAATAAAGTGGTACTCAGGTAGTACTACCAGGGCGTTGACCAGCTATAAGTATTCAAGCCTCGTATCCAATTAGCGGATTTTTCTTTCACTCTCACTCTTAATTGCGCTCTCACTCTCAGTGTGTACCCAACAGGAAAAAATTGCCTCTCAGTCTTACTATTACTGTCACTTCCACTAAAAGTTTTGCGGTGATTCAAATTTTTTAGTCTGAACCAACCAAACCTACTGGTCGTCCACTTGGATCAAAAAAAATTCAAATTTTTTTAGGTTCCAAAACCTGCTTTCTGGATTAATTCAGGCATGCTGAAGATGGTTTGATAATAGTAAAATTCTGTTTTGCAGGATATTTCTTGAGTTTTGGTGAAATTAAGTTTTGTCAAAATCAATTATCCTATAGTACTGAGAAAATACCATACAAAGCCTTTTTTACTATTATCAAACCATCTTCGGCATGCCCGAATTAGTCCAGAAAATAAGTTTTGGAACATGAAAAACATGAAAAAAAATTTGATCCAAGTGGACGACCACTTGGTTTAGTTGGCGCGTGGATTATCCAGTAAAACTGAAGTTGGTTCATAGAAAAATGTTTTAAATTTCAAAAGTTCATTACAAGACGAAAATATTACTACCCGGGTACCACTACGCTACCTGAGTTCTCCAACCAGGGTACAATAAATAAACTGTGGCCGCGGGGATCGTGGCCTTGGGGATATTGTAGCGTGAGGGTATTGTGTCCGTGTCTGTTCTGGGGTGAATTGTCCCGGGGGATAAATTGCCCCGGGGGATGAATGTCCTGAGGATGAATTTTCGCGTACCGCTATGAGAAGACAAAGTTCGTCTTCTTCTCCGCCAAATACGAGCAGGATATCCGTTTTAATTTTCAAAACCTAATAAAATGGCTTATTTAGGTCAACACTACGCTAAACGATGATAGACCCATGGGTATGATTTAACATGTGCACGCTCACTTCGATGCAGTGCAAGAATGAGAATAAAAAAATGTGTTATTGTCTTATTGTTCTTGCTTTATTGTTTTCTCGCATTTGTTTTTTCATTCTTTGGTTAAATTAAATAGGAAGGTATGAGGTGGGCAAGCGACCGTTAAGACAAGCTACAAAAGACTCCAAAATGTTTTTCGAAACTATTTGGCATGTGGGGCTTTTGACGTGATTACCTAAACTGACAAGCTATCGTGAGTTAGGACGGGCGTGCAAATGTATAAAACTTACGTCTATGCATCGGAAATTTCATAAAGATGTAGCAAGAGATAACGAAGAGATAGTGCAGTACGGTGAACAAATATTTTTGGTGTCAAAATTTTTAAGGGCAGAACTAGAAAATCCAGGGTAAAACTATTTTTATTGTAAAAAAGCAAGAGAGCAACGCTCTTAGCGTTTTATAAAAGTCAAGTGCCATTGTACCCCAAAATACAACTGATTTTTCGCTGGCGAAAAGGACGGTTAAAAATCATAGCGAACTGTCCATTAAAAAATCATAGCGGACTGTCCATAGCGAACTGTCCTCATAGCGAAGTGTCGTTTTACCCCTTAGAGGTTGATAAAATGCAATTTTTAGGTTATGCCATCTCGGCTACTTTGAGCGGCTTTTTTCATCTAACATGCGAAACGCTAGCTTTTTTCGAAAAAACTCGTCTTATAACACACTTTTCACTATGACTGAATTTTTCGCACTCATTTTGGTTGAAGCAAATGTCGTGTAAAGGTTGTTGTGATCTGTCGAACGGCGCTTTCAGCCAAGACAGTAGGTTTCGATTAGAAATCTATTGCAGCACTAAATACACTTAGATTTATAATAACGAATTCAAAGACGGGTTTTGCTCAGCTAAAAAAACCCCAGATTTAATTAAATCTCCAGATTTAGTTAGTAAAGGGACGTTTTAACATATATTTTCATTCAATGATTGCCTTGGGCAAAAAATTATTCAATTTTGACGGTGCAGGAGACGGGACGTCTTTACAGTCGAAGCTCTCTATAACGACTCTCAAGGGACCGCCTAAACCGAGTCGTTATAGAGAGCGTCGTTATAAAGAGCGTCATTTTGACTTAAATGACTTAACTCAGGACCAAATACTTCTTTTTTCCGGATCGTTATAAAGAGCGAGTCGTTATAAAGAGCGAGTCGTTATAAAGAGCGAGTCGTTATAAAGAGCGAGTCGTTATAAAGAGCGTCGTTATAGAGAGCGTCGACTGTAGACGTAATAGTGGGACCGCCGCGGTGCCAGGCCTTTTGAATTTAAAAGGGAATAACGGCTGTTTTGGAAGAAGAAAGAAATAAAAGGGGAACACTCGTGGCAGAACGTTAAAAAAGTAAATTTTTGTATTCTTCGACTGTCTTACCATGTTTTTCAACAGGGCCGTGGCAAAAATAGACTCTATACTAGGGTTGTGAAACGGAAAGTTATCCGGAAAACTTTCCGGAAAGTTTTCCGGAAAATTTCCCGGACAGAAAAAACGCGGAAAGTTTTCCATGGACAGAAATTAGAATTTACTAGTAGCTGTAAAGTTATACAAAAAAAATTGTACAGTCTTCGTATATAAATGTGTGTGATCACTTGCTAATTTTTGTCCATTTCTGTCCAAATTTGTCCATTTCTGTCCAGAAAACTTTCCGATCTTTTCTGCCCGGGCAGTTTCACAACCCTACTCTATACGCATTTTTTGATAAAGAGTTTTTCTCGGAATCATGTCTAAGGTAAGTGAGTGCGCGCATCTCTAACTCTCAAGCCCCCTGCGCCCCCTTCGGGGGCTTGGGGCTTGGAGTTGAGATGCGCACACCCACATACCTTAGACACAAATCACTCGAAAGTGACTCTGGATGCATGAAAAAGCATGCATACCAGAGCTTATTTATGCGGTAGGCCCAGAATCCAAAACTATGTTCAACATCTTCTTGTTAGTGGGCCCTGTATGATTAGTGGCCCTCTTTTATTCACTTCCCCTCCCAATACAGCCCTTAATCCCTTTAAAATTCAAAAGGCGCTAATTTAAATTTTTGTTAATTCGACTAAAAAACCATGATACCCCCCCCCCTTTGCGGTTCGAATTTTTTTTTTTCTCAGAACCAAAAAAACAGCCGGCTTTCTCATGAAATCGGGCACGAGAAACCCGAATATGAAGTCATCTCTTCCATCTGACCACTCTCCCACGGCGTGTCAAATCGGTCAAAACACCAAATCGACATTTTTCTAGTCAAGACAAAAAATTTGAACACGATTAAATTTGTAGTAACTTTCTCATATTTTCTCAACTTTGTATTCTTATTTGTAACTCATGCTTATATGTGTCCTATATGAGCTATTTTTAAATCAGTGGATTGCCCAGGAATCGCTCTATCGATTGGTGAAAAAATTTACCTAATTTATCAGAAATTCAAAGATTTTGAACAAATAGAAGTTAGAATTGGCGGTTGGCAGAGTCAGCTCGCCAACTTTATTTTTTCTTTTTTTTTTTTTTTCGTTCTCAGTTCGTTCTCAGTGATTTCTCCCGGAAAAAATAATCTGTCCTACAGTCTTGTAGTATTTTTCACCAGCTTTCTGCTGGTATCTTTGGTTTTTTCATATGAACACTTTATGCGGAGATCGAACAAGTTTTAGTAAATTTACACTTTTTAGGTATAATTAATGGACAACGATCAGAAAAAATCTGACGCAGCCAAAGCCTGGCGCGCAAAGGAAGCGGTGATGGTCTTGTTGGATAGCCAAGAGACGGAAGATCTTTTTGACACCAAACTTGTAAATAAAACATGAAAAAATGGGGTAAAAAATAGGGTATGCACCCAGGCGGATTTGAACCTATGACCTAGACAATGCGTATACAAAAGTAGGTCCTCCCTTTAAATAGCGAAAATTGAATTTGAAGCAGACTTTTTAGACGAGAAGTATCCATAGAAAATCCTAAATAACAGTTTTATGAATACTTAGTGCATAAAATTGAGCATATTTTTGTCAATGGTATTTAAAAATGAAAAACTATTTTGAATTTTCGTTAAAACATAACGCCAAGCCCGATTTGGTCATTTGACCTGTTTGACACGCCGTGCCCCGTGGGGCGGGGGATTGTAAACTCAAGCCAAAAAAAATTTTGGAAGGGGGTTTGGGACCGAAAATTGGCCAAAATTGGAGTCGCGCGGGACGGGACGTCCCTCGCAAATTTTCAGCTTAAATTTTCTCTTTAAATGTAAGTGTTAATGTAAATGTTTTTGGTATTGTGAGGACACCTTACATTTACACTTAGGATTAGAATTGTGACAGATCCCTTAAAAAATTAGCTTATGTAATATAACAACAAAAAACAAAAAAAAACAAACAAAACGGCACATGAAATAGATATACTGATAATTAGGGTTGTCGACTTTCGACTTTTAAGTCGAAAGGTCGAAACTTTTTTAAGGTCGATTTTCGGCCTCGGAGCGAAAATCTGATTTCACAACATATACTCAGAATTAAAAGTTGGGTATACATTGTAAAACCGGATTTACACTCCTGTAAAAAAAACCTGCCTTAAAAAATTTTGACCTTCCGACTTTCGACTTAAAAGTCGACAACCCTACTGATAATGCCCAAGTAATAAGGAGTCAGCCACCAAATCGTCTACGTTGCACCGTACGTTTTATTTACTCCATCTCTAAACAAAGAGTAAACAACTGTAACGTGAATTCAACTGTTTATTTGGAATTTCCACACTTCGACACGCGATCTCGAGAATTTCCAGAGTTTTCTTTCGCCAATTCACCACATCTTTTGAAATTTGCTGCCAGATTTCACCGTGCCTCGGTTCAGCCATCAAGCATCTCTTTCTGACTTCTTCCTGTTCGGTCTTAAAACTGAGCAGATTACACAACAACACGAATATCAATTTACCTCATTTCCATGGATCAACTCAAACTTGTAGAAAGTAGCCCACGCGTCACCAAAGTCTGAGTCTACTTTCACAGTTCTTTGGAACCAAGAGCGAGCCTTCACGATTTTCCTTTCAGACCACACCAGTTTGGAGACCGCTAGCAGCACATGTGGATCATGCTCACACTTCTTCAACGCATCCATTGACTTGGTCCTTCTGCCATGGCGCTGCTCAATAAAAATAGCTTCCGCCCACAACCGACCTAGAAATTTAATTAATTACAAAATTTGGTGATGAAAATAACACCACCAACCGAATGTTCGCATTCTTGCAATGCTCTGGCCAACAGAGACTGTGCTAGTTCCCGCTGGTTTGATCTAATCTACAAAACATATGTTTATATAACCTAGACACAATGACGAATGCTTGCCTCAATCCTTATTGCTTCCAGCCAGAGTATGTCATTCCTAGGATTCTTTGTCTTTGCGATCTAAAAATAATAAACAACATGACAAATAAACAAAAACTTCAATGCATACATCCAACTCAGATCGAGCTTTTATTGCACGACCTCTTGATTCCTCCAGCCGAATGAGTAACAACCACAGAGGAATGCTGTGAGGACTCTTTCGAACACCTTCCGAAAATATTTTTCTTGCGTCATCGAATTGGCCTTTCTGAGCAAGAATCTGTCCCCACATCATGTAGAACTTCTCGAAGTCATTGTACATTTTCACCCCCTCTGTGAGCAGTTCCACGGCGCTATCGAGCTCATTGAGGCACCTGAAAATGCACACACATGATTGAAACAATGTAAAAAACTAAACACGCCACCATTCCAGTTTTGCACTTTTCATCCAGAACCTAGGAGAAGGGGCGGAAGTACGAGCCTTAGTCACTGAAATATTTTGTTTGAAAATTGAGCCAAAGACAATTGACCTATAAACACATTTTACACATAAGTCAAAACTTACACAACTTTCGCGCACTGTCATATTCTTCGTTTTCTGATTCAAGCTTTACAGCTGCCATCCAAATTTCCTCCGAATTAGGGTTGAACTGAAAGGCAACGGCCAAAATTTTTCTCGCTTCCTTGACATCTCCTTGCATCCATCTAGAAATATTCCTGTAGTCAAAAAATTCTTACAGAATACGTGAAATATACCTGGATTTTGCATACATAAGCCATAAATTTTCAGCCTTTGGGCACTTGTCGGTTGCTTCCTTGAGAATGGCCTCATAAGATTCAACCGTCCCATGGTCTTTTTCAAAGAACGCTGCACGACTCCAGATGCCTTTTTTGGTTGGGAATTGATTGATGCAGAAAGCATAGACTGATCTAGCACACTCAATAGCTTTTTCACTGATGAACCATTCGGCATCTTCCATCCATGTGTGTTTGCGATCCTCTTCCTCGACTCCAATGCTCATGACATTTTTACTAAAAAGCTAGTCATATTAAGCATAATTAGTAATTTTATAAGAGGCTTCATGACTCTAGCAATGTAAATAGAGCAGATATACATGGCCTAGTTAGAACGGAAGGAAGAGGTGGCGGCGTAGTATAATGGCAACACACCACCTGAAAGCTGCACGTTCGAATCCTGACACGACCATTTTGCCTCTTCCTTCCTAAACTTTTCTGCAAGAAAAAAACCAACATAATAGCTTTGCTCGTCAAACAGCAGTCCGCCCTCTCAGCATCAATAGCGTCTTCGAGCCATTGTTTTCTATTGATTTCAACTTGAGCATTTCTGAGCAAAACCAGTGCTTTGGCAATCAGCGGGTCGACCCTGTTTTTCTGACCACGAGTCTGAAACCGATTATAGGTTGGCGATCCCATTAACGTTAAAGCCACTAACCTCTTCTAGTCTAGCGGCACTAATCCAAATTTGACGCTCCGTAGGAATATTTTCTCTGGCTTTGTTCAGCACTTTCTGTGCATTCTCATAAGTCTCCAACTTTGCAAGGGCTAACCAAAGCTCTGTGCTTGTACTGCAGCATTCCACCGCCTAAATTTTGGCTCTGGTAAATTAGGTTCAACTAAATATTGTGATCAAAGACCCTGGTCAATAGTTGTCTGGCATCTTCGGGCTCCTCCAAATCCACTGCAGCTTTCCAGAGACGAACAGAATGAGGAATGTGCTCTAATGCTTTGCGCAATACCTTCCTCTTGCCTTTCTTGTCCACTTCTAAGTCGGCGGCCTTCATCCAAATACGAACAGAGTTTGGCAGATAACGCACCGCATTTGCAACTACAAATTAGAAATAAATTTTTAAAGATCATCAAAACCAATAAACAAAAACAAACCAATTGTTTTGGCCATATCTGGTGGATGAAGTCTAATGCCTCAAGCCAAAGGTCTTCTGACTTATTGTTTTTCTCACATCCTTCCATTATCAAATTACGAGCCACCTGCAGCTTACCAACGGTTTGTTCTAGCGTTGCAGACGCAATCCAGGCTAAAATTAGATGTTAGCGTAAGAAGTGTGTCTCACATATTGCTAACCTTGTGGAAGCTTAGGATTAGTTTCTCGCACGGACTTAAACAACATTCTTGCCTTCTTGATGTCATTTATGTTCGAACAGTGCTGCGGAATCATGGACCTGAATCAAGCAGAAATTTATTTAAATGAGCATGCCCGTGCGTTACACGGAGAAAGTTGTGGACCAGTAGTTTTTTTCTTCCTCGCTTTTCTTCCTAATTTTTCATGCGCTTTCTTTTGGATTTTTCTCCGTTTTCTGCGTGACTTTTAAAAGTTAGCATAAGGTCATTTTTAATACCGGATTGAACGAGTGAAAAATGAAACGGTTCGAAAGAGTTTCTGGCCTTGGCCCCAACTCCCTGAAACGCACGGAGATGCTCCTTTTACCACTCCGCCAGATATTAAAAGTTGCTTACTGCAAATCCGTCAAATATCCCTTGGGGTCTACCACCGTCTGACCAGATACTGAATCCGAAACCTAAAATACACAAACAGAAGTTCATAATTTGAATAAATAATAGTACAAGACAATTTTTTAGTAATTTCGATACATATCATCAGATTGAAAACTTTGTGATCATTCAGCAGGTGATTTGCCCTTACAATCGGCAGACTTAGGTTCAAAAGAAATTATACAGAAAAGCGAAAATGTATGTCTAATTGCTCACTGACAGGCTACGCCATTTCCGCCAATATTCAGCATCTACAGCAAATTAGAAAAGTATGATGGATCCTTTTTAACCAGCAAAACTGTTTATCCCTGCGAACAGCCTTGAACTGCTGATTATAAAATCACTGCACGTCAGACCTTTTACTATGCTCGTCATTTGATATGTAATGCAATACCACCACTCTATGTAATGCGATACAACCATCCAAAAACAGCCTTACAACTATATTTGAAAGTTACCTGATTAAGACGAATGTCCATAATCCTGTTCCTTGCTTGGCCAATTTTTCGCAAATCCAAATCGGTAGAACCAGTCTGAGTTCCAGTTTTCCAGCCAGGTGTCAGCAATCCAGAGTTCATCGAAGATGTGAAGCCGCCCATAGTTGAAGCCATGCCACCGCCAAAAGTAGACTGGAAGCCAGAGGAGAAAGGAGTGGTCATTCCATTTTGCACTGTGCTGTCCATCACGCTGCCCAACTGCCCATAGCTCATGGCACTTGCGATAACACTATCTGGGACAGGTGTAAACCTGAAGAAAAAGACCAGTGAAATAGAATCGAAAAGAAAACATTTAAAGGAGGAGGAAACTTTGTATACGCATCGCGTAGGTTCGACGGTTCAAATCCCCCTGGATGAATACCCTATCTATTTTACTCCACTTTTTAGTAAGTTCACTGACTTCTAGGGGCGAAAACCATCGAGCATTCGATTGCAACCATTTCCAGCGCTGCTTTACTGTCAGCAATTCCATGCATATGACAGCCCTGTGTGGACGTGAATTAGACATTGAAATCTAACTCAATATTGCCTTTTTCACCTTTTGATAGCTTAAGTGGAAGACTAGAATCTTGGCTACATTTTAGTACAGGGTGGGGCAAATTTTCGTCGCTATTTTTTGCTCGTATCTTTTTGAATTTACTGTGTCTCGACAAGATTTTTTTAGTTGGATAGAAGAGATCGAGGGCAGCAGAATGACACTGAGTATTACATTTGTTGAGTATTCTATTTGAGCTAAAAATCAAACGTAAATTTCGTAAGTCACCACAACATCAAAAAATCAATGGACAATAGCGAATGAAGTGTCATTCTGCTTCCCCCGATCTCCTCTATCGAACTCAAAAAAGATCTCGTCGAGACACAATTAATTAAAAAAGATACGAGCAAAATAAATAGCGGCGAAAATTTGCCCCACCGTGTATATGAAACGTGTATCTTGCAGAAAAAAATTAAGAAATATCAATTAAACCAGTCAAAGAAAAACCCAAAAAAAAGATCGATTTTCGGAAAATAAGCCTGTCTTACTCTGTAAAATAAGCTCCAGCAGGTGTGAAACCCTGCACTGATAATTTTGGTGTTATCCAAAAGTGTGAGGATCATTTCGAAAGCAAATAAAAGGAGATGAAAAAAAGGTGTGCGCACAGAGGGATATGAACCGTCGACCCTAGGCAATGCGTATATATAGTTTCCACTCCCTTTAAAGAGTGGTTTACATCTCTCCTCTGGGATTCCTTTTAGACTTGTTTCGAGCATCTCCAACCTCAGGAATAGATGCCCACTCTTCTTCTTTGACGTCGGCCAGCTGTCTTTTGAGATCACTGAATTGCTGCTGAATTTTAGGTCTTTCCATGCGATACTTCTCAACTGCCTCCTTGTACTTTCGCTCTCTGAAAAATCCAGCTGTTAATTTATCTTGGGGATTGAGCACACTAGAATAAAAATATGTACAATTTTTAGAGAAGTTTTTTTTGGCCACGAAATTTTGAAGATCTCTTTCTAATTAACTTGTTGTAAAAAATTTTAAGAATGGCAAAACAAGCTTTATCAGTGAAAATACGATTTATGACCACGCATTTTGGTTCTGATTCTCTCATCTGCCTATACTTCGCTCCCAGCTTTGCTTCCAAAGACCCTGGTTTTTGTCATTTTCTTTCAATAAAAAACTTTTACAAAATTTACCAGAATTATGAATGTTTCAAGAGATTTTCAACAGCCTTTTCATCTCCACGCCGACTTTTAAATAAAAAAATGTATGAACCTGTAATCCTTGCGTCGCTCATCTTGGCGCATGTCAACAGCGTGATATATTTCATCCGCTTCCTCGTCATCTTTTTCATAAGGATCCTTGTTGAATAAGCTGCCACCGTACCCTTCAAACTAAGAATTGAAAAGTATTAGAGAAATATAGTATGGTCTAAAAAAGTCACTAACCTCATCATAGTTAGCATCGTTCAAGTCTTCAGCTTCATCGTCGTCATCATCCCGTGGCTTTTTGGTCACTGGGGCATCGGCTTCTCTTCCATCGGAATGTCTGTGCTATCTCGAGCAGGACCAATATCTGATCGGGTAGTGAATCCAGTTGCTCCACGACCAACACCTGCTACATAGCCCGCCGGTGCTGGCATACCAGGAAATGCTTCTTCGTTTTGTTGACGAGACTTCCCGGAATAGTTGTCGCCATTTTGATACTGAAAAAGAATAGTGTGAAGAAGGATTCGAATTCGTCTGCAAGTTTGACAGTGAAATTTTAAAGGAAATTTCGCGGATACAGCCGAACCTGGGTCATAGTTGGACGCCGCCGGCGAAAATTTTTGTGCCGCCGGCGGCGGCGCTGGCCGTGAATTTTTAATATTGCCAACGCCGCGGGCGTTGGAAATAACTGTTGGGTGCTGTTGAAATAGTACCCAAAAAGAGTACCCGAAAACCAAAAACGGTCGGTGACAATTCGCCCCCCCCCCCGGGCGATTCTCCCCTGTGACAATTCGCCCCCTCCTAATAAGAAGGGACAATTCGCCCCCTCTCAATAAATAGGGACAATTCGCCCCCTCCCGATAAAAAGGGACAATTCACCCCCTCTCAATAAAAATTAACAGTTCCTAATAAAAATTGCAATAAATTATTGCGAATTTTTGTTTCGTGTTTTTCAGGTTCGAACCCTGTTTTCTGAATTAATTCGAGCATTCGAAGGATGGTTTGACGGTGGTCAAATGCTGTTTCACACGGTATTTTAGATATTTTGTAAAATCGCTAAAATGTCAGGTCACTACATAGAAACTATCTTTAGATTATCAGAATTGATGAACAATAAGATTTTTGAAGTGGAAACATGAAAGAAAAAATTGCCCATGTGGACATGCAGATCCACCACTTGTACCGGATATGGATTGAGTTGACCAAAACAGTTAATTAACTTCATTATTTCAACCTATCTGCTGGAGTATCCATTCATCTCCAGATATCACCATCTACCTAAACCATCTGAGCATGGGGTACTAATACTTAAGTGCTTCCAATTAGGTACCGATATCTGGGTATTATTACATAAAACTTCCACCTGAGTGCGGATAGCTAGGTATAAAAACCTGAGCACCACCTGGATACCCTGAGGGAGACTACTATATAAATGGAGTTCGTGCAAGTCAAATCCCTGTTTTCATCATCAAACCGTGTCCAGGACACGATTCTGGATAAGGTACAGTCGGACCTTTATATAACATAATTCAAGGGACCGCAAAAACCATATATATAGAGGTTATGTATATAAAGTAGCCATCTCGAAAATAAAATCAACCATCGAAAACAATAGATTCGAAAGAAAATGGTAATTTTTGATTCAATAAATCTAATTTTATAGAAATTAAGACCCTATTATAGAATATTAGAATATTAGCAGTACAATACCTCAAAAGAAAGCGCAGTTCAAGCCGGCTCTCATGACACCAAATGTTTATAAAAGACTGCGTGAAAATTAGTGAAAATCAACATTTATAGCAGAAAGGTGAAATAAAGAACAAATTTGAGTGCACTTTTAAGATGTATAGATTTCGGTCAATATGCATGTTTCACATGGACTGTCTTTATCAAAGTTGCTCAGGAAGAGTAGCGGAACACGATCACAGAAAAATTTTGAAAAAAATCGTGGTAAGTGGGTTTATCATTCTCTCAGAAAATGCCTTTTAAGTACTCTTTACTTAAAAGGGGGACTCTATATACGCATCGCCCATTGTCGAAAGTTCAAGTCCCTCTACTGTGTTTTAATTTACTTTTTCGGTTTGAGTTAGTTTTGACCCGGGAAGAAATGAGTACCATTGAGGCGTAGGATTTCGGTATTACTTAGGAACTGACATGTTTGCAATTTCAATTTACATGATTTTATACAATCGCATGTTGAAAATGACGGCAAGAAGCAGGGCTACATTTTGAGTGTAAGGTTGCAAATGAGTATGTAAATTAAAATTTTAAAATAAACGTCACTCCCAAATTAATACCGAATAGTTTTGGGACAGTCCTATGGAGGATGGAATCGAATCGGACATGATCAATGTTTTATTAAAATTTAGCTCTAACTTAATACTAACGTTCTATCTGTATGATAACTCAAATGAAGCCAGAAACCTCGGCTACATTTTGATATATATACTTGTAAATTAAAGGAGAAAAAAATAAGGTTCTCAGCCAGTGATTTAGGGCGACGCGTATTCGCTACTAGGGCAAAACTTTTTAGGGTGAAAATTAAGTTATAAAATTTGGCGAAGTAAAAGAATCATTTGGCGAGGTAAAAGAATAACTTGTCGGGATAAAACAATTTTAGCCATTAAATATGGCAGAAAAATTTTAAAGGTGGAAGACAACACAAAATATGCGTCAACATTAAAAATTCAAGAAATTCAAATAGTATTTATTGTCCAAGACGCTAGGATAAAAAACTGGCTATGCATCCAGTGTTTCAAATTCGAAGTTGGAGCCCTAAATTGAAATCGTGGAATTCTAAGTCCAAATCGTAATCAAAGTCAAAAACATAGAATTAATTCTATCTATTTTCTAATGAGCTATCAGCTGGCTCAATGTGTTGACAAAAAATTTGAGGAAAATCCACATTTATATATCAATTTATTCAAACCCAATTGCTCTTTTACTTGCACACATCAAATTGGGGTCCGCGACAATTCGCCTCCTGGACAAGTCGACTCCTGGACAATTCGCCTCCGGGCCGATTCGCCTCGCGGACAATTCGCCTCCGGTACAAAAAAATAGAAGAAGTGATCTTTGAAAAGTCACAGTCAACATACCACATTCAAATCCTTATCTTCGACGTAAAATTCTGTGGTGAACTTGTTTGATAGGACCAAAACTGCGATTTCACCCATCCGAAGCCCAAAATCCAGGGTATGTACCTTCTGGGCAGGTGTAGGTTCACCTGCAAGGATTCTAATTTTGTCATTTATTTTTTTAATGGCCTGAAAAATTAAAAAAAAATTAAATCGAAAACATACCATGCTATAAAATGTAAAATCGTGTGGTGAATCCGGTTTGATAATGTCAAAATTTTGAGTTCACTCCACCGATTCCCACATTTAGAGGTAGGTATCCCTCGTCCAGGTGTATATTCATTTACGGGCAGTAAGCGAATTTATCCACACCGAAATGATCCATACCGAATTGGTCACACACGAAATGGTCCACACTTTTCAAATTGTCCCGGAGGCGAATTGTCCGTGTGCCTTAATTGAGCCAGTTGATAGCTCATTAGATACTAGAGATTCAGGGTCTACATGTTGATCCAAAAAATAAATTTTACGATTGTAAAAACATCGAGAAGTACTTTTGTTTTGGTATTTGCTGAAAGAAATCAGTAATTTACTGCGGGGAATCAGTATTTGGTATACCACCGACTCGTTAAAAATACTGACTCGCTATACTGATAACACACCAAAACAATTTTTTGTAGAGATTTATTCATAGCGCCTTTTCCAATGGAATGATTCATAACAGTCGTTTTTTGGTGCTACCCAGGTTCATTAATTAGAAGTTATAATAAAGTACTGTTTCGAAAAAGTCAAAGTTTATAAAAAATGGTTTCGTTAAAAAACGGGTTTGAAGAAAGACAGTTCTGAAAAGAATGTGTTTGAGCAATATACATTTAAGAAATACACATTGACAAAGAAACCGCTTCAAAAAAATTACCGATTTTTTTAAAATGTTTTTTTTTACTTTTCGTTATTTCAGATAGCCATGAATGGTATTAGCGATGAAGATCAGTCGACAGAATACGAGTTCAGCGATGATGAAGATCAGCAAGCGTTGGAATCGTGGATGAAGAAGAACCGCTTGTAGTCCGAGGAAGAGCCAAGAATAGGTCTGCTACAGCAATGCCCGACGTTCACTTTGAGTACGTGACAAGCAAATTTGGGAAGAGGATGCTAGAATACGATGGTAATTGAATATTTTGTCCGAACTTAAGTAGTTTCCCCATTAAGGTGACCCCTATACATTCAGTCGGAGGGTTGAAATAAACTACTCATTGGCTCTGTTCGAAGAATCATGAAGGATGCAAGATGCAGTTCGAAACAAATGACTTGAATCAGTGTGTCGGGAAGAGCGATGGGGAGCACTCGCGTGTGACCGAAAAGGTGGATATCGAAATAAGAAGAATCATGACTCAGATACCCGTGTTGGCTTGGCAGAGTGGGGTAAGTTAAAAAAAATGTTAGGAGACCGACAAAATGATAATTAAAATTTTCAGGACGCTGCTAGAAAGATCTTTGCTCGTGTAATGGAAAGATCGTCTGTGGAAGCGAAGGCGAGAATCACTCAGCACAATGTAAGCCGCTCGTTTACTACCATAGAAATAGTTTGGAATCGAACATGCCTTGCTCACCGAGACGTTGATAATTCTGAAGAACTGAAGAACTATAAAAATGAGCCGTTCGTAGTCTTTGATTCAGGACTGGGTGCAATAAGAGTAATTGCTTTCAGTACTGCTCGTCTTTTGCGGGTTCGTTTTTGTCATCCGTTAATTCCCTTATTGACAGTTTTCAGTGTTGGCTAATGCTACCTTCTGGGGCCTGGATGGCCCTTTGATCTCGTTCCGTTGGGGTGGAAGCAATTGCTAACAATTCATGCCAAAGTCGGCGAAACATTCATTCCGTGTCTGCATGTGATCTTGCCCAAGAAATCTGTTGGGTGCTACAGGTACATGTTCATTCAGCTCAAAAGAAGAGTCATTCCGCTTGTCCGAGTTCAAGAGTGCCACGTCGACTACGAAGCGTCTCTAGTATTTGCACTCCGTGAAGCCTTTCCATTAGTTAAACTGCACGGTTGTTATTTTCACTTCTCTCAATGCTTGATTCGACGAATTAACAAACTCCGATTAATGCGCAGGTATTTTTCATATGGTGAAAAGCTGTGTGTACCAAACTTTATCAGCATAAAATTCTACCCAAAACGCATGGTTACCACACCATCTCTAAATAATTTGTAGATACAAGGAGGGTGGTGATTTCAACAAGCTCGTTGTAGAGCTAGCAGGGTCGTAGAGAGGTCGTAGAGAAAACAAGGTCGTAGAGAAAGAGCTTTCTACTATTACTTCGAAAAAGTCTTGGTCGGGCGATGGTGTTAGACGCGATCCGCGCTTCCAATCTCTCTCTGGAACTGCTATGAATTGGCGAAAGAAGGCAAGGCAAAAACCACAAATTTTCTGGAAGCATGGCATCGAGCAATGCGCAGCAATCTTGCTACTGAAGACGACTCTCGTCCTGGATTCTGGAAGTGGATTCGCGGTCTGCGAAAAGAATGTGGCGTCCAGAAGCGCATCTAATCAATCTGGAGAGAGGTGGTTTAATGAAACTAAAGCAGGCAGACAAGCAAAGGTCAATCCGAGAAAAGAATATATCGAAGAATTATGATCGAAATAATTCGAGAGATTACCTAAATAAGCATTGTTATATTGTTGCAATTGATGACACTTGATGTTGTTGCGTTGAATTTTATAAACTTGTCTTCTGGAGTGGTTTGGTAGTTTGGAATGATTTGAATTTATTTGGTGTAGTTCGGTAGTTGATTTGGTTAGAGATGTTTGAAGTGCTTTAGGGTTGTTTGATATTATTTTGGTAATTCTAAAGTGTTTTGCTGTATTTCAAGTAACTTTTAATGTTTGCGATAAAATGGGGTGATTTGATGTGGAAATTGATTACTCTTGACGTTATTGGAATAAATTTAAAATTTGTCTTTTGAGAACTCTGATTTAAAGAAACTATTTGTTTAGCAAAACATTTGTTTGCGAAATGTCTATTATCGAAAACATTTTTCTTTAAACCCGTTTTTAACGAAACCATTTTTTTATAAACTTTGACTTTTTCGAAACAGTATTTTATTATAACTTCTAATTAATGAACCTGGGTAGCGCCCGTTTTTTTTATGCTGGGAAATTGCAGCAAGCTTTATTTTGTTTTGTTGTGCTTCTTACGGTGATGGTTTACAATATGATATGAAACACATGAGAGCCAACGTACGACAAAAAAAATACGACAAAATCTCGCTGAAAAAGACTCGAGAAACTCTCATCTCAAGATAAAGTCAACTAATCTCCTGTCACTTCGAACATATAGCATGGGTGCCAAACACGTCCAAAGACAAAATTGACGTTGGCGTTCTGTCATTAACCATTCTGAATGTGACTCTATTTTCTCATTTTTTAAAATAAAATAAAATTTACGACACCTCGAAAATTTCGTTCCCCCCAGGCTTCGACACTTTTTTTATTCCAAATTAAAAATTTTTCTTTCGTCATTTTTTTTTGATCTGGTCCAAAAAGTTGCAAGGATTCCAATTTTGTCATTATTTTTCCAAATTACGCTATGTAAGCGGAGATATGTGCCGGAATGCACCATTATAAAGTTCAAAGCAAAATTATTGTTAAACTTGGTACATACGGTAAAGTTAAAATTAATTGTATGCATTAACTAGGACGGCCCAGGAGTACACATTTAGACAGAATAAAAAAAATTAACTAATTTTCACTTAAAATTTTTGTAGAATTCTAAACGCGCTACGCGCGTCGTACTGGTGCTAGATGGCCGCTCAAAGCGGCCAAAATTTTCATAATAACTTAAGCTTTTTATTTAACAATTAACCGCGTACTATTTAAATATTGTTGTTAACAAATTTTTACAACATAAAAAGTTTCTTAGCTAACGTGGGTACATCAAACATGAATTTTCGAGTAAGACTTAAAAAATCTAACCTAGCCCGGGATCTCATGCCCGTTTTCAAGACATCTAATTCAGTCCGGATGTCATGCTCATTTTCAGGAAGTCCTACCCAGTCCAAGATCTAATATCCATTTGCAAGACATCCAACCCAACTCGGGATCTCATGCCCATTTGTAGGACATCTAACCCAGCCCGGGTCTCATGCCCACTTTCAGGACTGAATATAATCTATAAAAACTCTTTGAGACGTGCAGTTTAAGACTTATTAAAATCATAACTGCAAATGATTTCGAAAGTACGAATAATAATTCATCCAAACTCTATATGCATTGTGCTTAGAGCATAACATTTTGGTCTTAACATTGTGCTGAAGCATGATGTGTATCGACTATTCTCTTCGAAAAATAATTCTTTAAATTTCCACGCCAATTTGAATTCAAAAAAGTGAAAAACTTAAAATTTTGTCGAAAATTCCAAAAAAGTTTGCTATGAAGATTTTCGAGCGCAAAAAGTTTCCTTAGGTATTTCCCTACATTATGGTACCACTTCAGGCAACATGTCTGATCAACACCGTTCTACCCCTTCAATCATTTCCACCCGTACACATTACTATACCACTTCGGGCAATTCCACTGAAGAACAATGTTCGTATCTTATCTAATCTATGTTTTCTTCCTTATCTTTTTTTGTTATGCAGCTGAGATGTTCCAGTTGTGCCCTTTTCGTTAGCCCAGCTCTGCAAAAAAGCTGGGACACCTCCAAAAATCCAAAACAGAAAAAAAATTTTGCCCTGAAAAATTGGAAAAACAAAGTTGAGTTAAAAAAAAAATTTAGAACCCCATGAAAAGTTACTCGAGACATGTGCAAAAATTTTCTGAATAAAGTGCACGGAACATACCGAACAAAGAGCTTTGCGATTAAATGAGTTTTTTTTCTATGGAGTAAATTATAGAGTTTAAGTTTAAAGTTAGAGTTAAAGTTCTTATAGACGCACCATTACGGGTAAAAAACCACTGGAATTCCAACTAATTTTTACTGGTTTTCCATTAAATTACCAGTGGGAGTTCCATCGGATGCCCGTGGGAATTTGGTGGTGTTTCAGTGGCAACAAGGTGGTATTCCAGTAGAATTTAGGTGGTATTCCACTGGAATCGAGGTGGTATTTCACTGGAATTGTGGTGGTATTCCACTGGAAAAAATGAACCTGCCACTATTTGGAATCGAACCAACCGGACATAGGACAATTCGTGGCACAGACAGTTCGTGGCGGTTTTTGAATGGACGGTTCGTGGTGAACTTTGGTGGCACTTTTCCATTGAGCTTAAGAAATTATTATTTTTAGCTCTTTTCTTGAACTTATGGTGCGAGGAGAACTGTAACAACAGCAACAACAAAGAAAAAAGAAAAGGGTTTACAACAAAACGGTAAACAAAAGTAAGAAATATGCTGTATTTACAATACTTGACATCAATTATTTCATTGGCCTAAGGCCACATCGAAATGCGCACTTTGGTAACAACTATTGCGTTTCTGGCACTTGCTGAACATTTTTACAGATACGTCCGGAACGGATAATTCGGATAATTGTATTAGACTTGCTGTAGAGATTTACCCCCATGCTCCTCTCCATTTCTTTTCCAGACACCTGACAACAACTTGTCATTTAAACAAGAAGAAATAAATTTTATACATTTAACTACCTACCAATTCTCTGGACTTGCTACCAGTGCTGGCAATCCGCTCCGGCTCCGCTCTGGCTCCGATCCGGCTCCGAGTCGGAGCCAGATCCGGGGCGGAAAATTTGGACTCCCGAAGCCCTTTTGGAGCCAGTTTTTGTTTATTCAGTTACCCGAAAAGTTTGGATATAAAATCTACTGTCAAATAAAAAAAATTTGTGACAAAAACGTTCACTTATGGATTGTCTATATAATTAAACCCAAGTAAATGTTGTCTCGCGACAGGAATCCTAATGTTAATTTCGCTATGCCCTTAGTTTCCGCCTATCATTGTTCCATCCATTCTCTACCCTCCACCACCTAAACTCAAAAGGCTGCATTCGCGAGAAAGTGCTGCTGACGCTGGCTGGAGATTTGATTGATTGTGAGGGTTTTGTGTGTTTGTTATTCCCAATTTACCATATTCTCTCTAATAGAACGCCATGGCGTTTTTCAACCTCCAAAATTTTTTTAGTCCTTGTGTTAAAAAGGCAATAAAACATGGTTTACTCCCTAGTTCTGGCCCCAGAAGGTGGCATTCTATTAGAGAGTGGCGTTCTATTAAATAGAATACGATATTCGTTATCACTGTGTTCCTGTACTGTACTTATTGTCATATTGTTTATATGGCTCATTCTATCAGTTATTTCGTTGACACTTTCTTGCACCGGAGCCAGAGCCGCTCTGCATCCCGCTCTGGATCTGGCTCCACTCCGGCTCCGAGCCAGATCCGGAGCGGAAAATTTTGCCTCCCGGAGCTGGGAGCCAGATTCGGAGCCCGAAATTTTTCCTCTCGGAGCTGGGAGCCAGATACGGAGCGAGAAATTTGCCTCAACGGAGCCGGGAGCCAGATCCGGAGCCGGAAATTTTGAAATGCCAGCACTGCTTGCTACCAATTCTTGTCGAGTGCATAAGCTCCACTTTTTCATTAGCTTGTGGTTTCCACATTTCCAAACATATAAACTATATAAAATAATAAATGGAAAATGTCAAACAATCGATTCTTTAAACATTGCTTGGCGATGATAGCATAAAGCTGCAAAACCAGCTTATTAGAATGAAAAAGACATGTAAAGACAAAAAAGTACTCGAAAAGCTATTATTTCAAAAAAGTGCCACGAAGTGTCCACCACGAACTGTCAATTCAAAAAACCGCCACGAACTGTCTTTTTACCGAACCAACCACCCGAGTGGTCAGATCCTGAGCCACTATCCACTCGATCAACATGTCGTTTTAATGTAATGTGGTTATTGGGCACTTATATACTCAACTTTCCGAATAATGAGTCTTTGTTATTGAATATGTTTTATCGATAAAATTGAATTCCACGCCTAGTTTTGTTAGAAACCAAGCTAAAAAATCCGTACAGAAATCCAATGATTAGGAAAAAATTTGAATTGACGGCGACAACCGCTGCACGTAAAAACCATGGTCCTTCAAAGGTAATTTAATTTCAGTCAATCGCCCCCAAATTGCCACTGGAGATCCACTAACTCTAGAAATCCAGTGGATTTTCACTGGCATTCCAGTGGCAAAATAGTGGATCCACTAAATTACACCCGAATTTGGTGGTAAAAAAAGTGGAATCCGCTAAATTACCACTGGATTGCCACTGGATTACCAGCGGAAACAATGAGTTTCAATTGGAGTTAGTGGCAAATAAGTAGAAACCACGCTTTTACCACTGGAATGCCACTGGATATCCAGTGGATATTTTGACTTTTTAGTAGAAACAAAAGACAAAAGCTCAAGCCTATTTTTCGTTAATTGTACAGATAAAACATCCTTTCCTTCATTCTAATAATTTCCTTGTGAGGTTGCCAGTTGATCAACGATTGAACATCCAACTATCTCCTTGAAAGAGGCATGCCCACGCTTCCAGGTGGTTCGCGGATATCCAAAAAAAAAACTTATCATTGAAGTTCTATATAACAAGGCGCAAATTTAATTTTAGGTATGGTTTTGTTTGAAACCAAGTTGAAAAATCCTTACAGAACAGGGCTGCACCGGATATTCGATATCTGACATCCGATCTCCAATATCCGGCGCTTTTTGATATCGATATCAGGGAAAATTGGCCAATTATCGAAAAAAAAAATTTAGAAAAAAAAATTGAAATTTTTTTACAGTCAAACCTCGATTTAGTGGCACCCCAAAAGTTCGTTCCCGCCTAGGGTCCGACACTTTTTTTAACCCAATTTTCGAAATACTTATTGATTCTGTTAGCACAGTCTGGTCGCAAATATCGTGAGGATTCCGATTTCGCCGATCGTTTTTAGAAAAGTAAACAAATTTGGGGTAAAAAAGTAAAACCTCGATATAGTGGCACCCTTTTTTGAAAACAGGTGCCACTATATCGAGGTTTATTTTTTAACCCAAATTTTGTTTTCTTTTCAAAAAACGATCGGTAAAATCGGAATCCTTACGATATTTGCGACCAGACTGTGCTAACAGAATCGATAAAGTATTTCGAAAATTGGGTTAAAAAAAGTGTCGGACCCTAGGCGGGAACGAACTTTTGGGGTGCCACTAAATCGAGGTTTGACTGTAACGAATTTATTGATTGACGAATTTATTCATTTTTTTTCAAACTTTTGTGAAAATATCCAATAAGCCATATCCGGCATGTTTTGACACCCGATATCTTTTGATTGGCGAGCAGCACCCTTAAAGGAGGGTGAAAACTGTTAAGGAGATAGTCTTGACACGAAAGGTTACCCCAAGTTTGTGTTTTTTAAATGTGGTTTTTGAGGAAGTTTTTGTCAACAACTCGGTTTTGCGATGTCAGACAAACTTGTGCAAAATTAAAAGTTGGATTAGCACTATCGATATCAAAATTTCTGAATTCCTTCAAAAATGTCCTCAAAATGGAATAGGAAAACAAAAAAAACGATGGAAAAAAGTTGTTTAGTGCTCTATTACTTTTCGATTTTTATGGCATTTTTTTTAAAAATTTCCAAATTCTGATTTTCGACAATGCTAATCCAACTTCCGATTTCGCAAAATTTTGTCTGACATTGTATCACCGAGTTGACGACAAAATATGCTATAGAACCACATTTAGAAAATTCAAAACTTGGGATAAGCCTTTCGTGTCGAGACTATCTCCTTAAAGGAGCATGTTCACTCAGTCAAATTCAAATGTTGATATTTGAATTCCGTGGACCAATCCTACAAATGGAATTATGACACGAAATGTTTTTTCAAATAATATTTTTTGCTTTTCAAGCAAATTCTTTTCTTTGACGTGCTTTTTTATCCAAGTCAATTATTTTTGATATAGAATGAATGTCTTTTCTAGTTTTATGTTTTACTTACAGGTTACCCGGTTCAAAAGATTTGCATGAAACGCACTCGCATTGCAACGATTAGCTAGTCTGCTGCGGATTTTGCATTAGATAAGTCTTTTCAAGCTAATCTGCCGTTCATTTCTTTTCTTTTGTTCCTCATTTTGCAAGTTACGCTACCGTTGGCATGAAAAGCAACACTCACGCTGTTTGGTTGCTCTGAAGGTTTGTCTTGTTATGTATTCAGTGCTTTTATTCATGAATTGGTTTGAGCGTGCTACAAATGACCTCTGCTCCCATCAGAAAAAAATCAATGCGCTGGACTGCCTTGCTGGAATCTCTATGGCCGGTCTACTGTCCGATGGAAGGATGCTCGCGTATGTTAGTATTTATTAACTTTTTCTCTTTTAGGTCCTCTCTAAATTTTACTGCGACTACATACGGCCTGACAAAGTCATCAGAGAATGTAGCGTCGAATCCACGGATTAGCCAGTTGCTGAAAAAGACGGCTTTTTACTTTTCCATGTAAATTCTGGTTTTAATTTTTTCGTCTTTTTGGGGTGTTTCTACCTCAAGTAGACCAAGGCAAAAGTGTGTGACCAAAAAAGTCCAGTACCAAGCAAGCGGTTTCGTTACTTTAGAAGTTTATGAAGAGTCAGATTTGGTCCGTGAACGAAAAATTGGAAGCAGAGAAAAGTCCGGCCAAAGAATCAAGAAGTGCTGCAAACGCCCTAAGCATAAAAACCTGCAAATCCTAGTCAAGAATTTCGTATAATCAGAGCTAAATAACCTCAGGATAGAGACACCCACTTCCAGCAACCAATTAGACAGCACGACCAGATACCAGATAGTCACATAAGCGCTCTCACGGACAGCCTAAAAAGGACGAACAAAAGAAAAGAATGGGAGGGCTAACTAGCTAAAAAAAACTTATCTGATATAACTTTACAGCGACGTTTAGCGGAAAAATGCGATGCCTATGCTACGAACATCCACAATGTGATCGATTCACCTGAAACTAATACGTGAAACCGACTCAAGTGGTACACTCTATACAAAAAACAAGTGACTTGGATCAAAAAATAGAACGCAAAGAAAAAAAATTGCTTGAAAAGCAAAAAATATTCATTTGAAAAAAACGTTTCGTGTCGTAATTCCACTTGTAGGATTCGTCCCGGGAATTCAAATATCAACATTTGAATTTGACTGCGTGAACATGCTCCTTTAAGCTACGTTCACATATCCCAAAATCTCGCACCCACACCCGCACTCACACTCGCACCTACACCCAGACCACACTCGTGTTCACAATAGGGTTTGAAAATCCCGCACCCACACTCAGACCCACACCCGCACCCACACCCTGTTCACAATCAGATTTTGAAAATCCCGCACCCACACTCAGTCCCACACCCACACCCTGACCCTATTCACAATCACATTTTCAAATTCAACCGAAAGTTTTTTCAAAGCCTGGTACTCGTCCATTGCGTTGTGTTCTAGACAATACATCAGCAAGTCCTTGATTTTTTGTTATTCATATATTTTTTGGGCAAAACTTTTTTTTGTGGCCGAAAATCTTTTTCTTGTCGCCGAAAGTTGGTCTCGACATGAAATTAACAATTTTTGAATTTTTTTTGAGTGAAATTCAGGGGTGAGGAAAGACCAGATGGCCCAGGACCCACTCCGGAATGGCCAAAAGGCCGAAATAATTGGTTTTCTGGGGGTTTACTGAAGGGGAGTAAACTTTCTGAGGAAAATCGGATCAGATTTCGGGTCCGATGGGCTTAATCGCCCACAACTCCACTCTGAATTACTCAAAACACCATAAACCTGGAATTCTGAGCGATTAAGCCTATCGGACCCGAAATCTGATCCGCTCAATCGATTTTCCTCAGAAAGTTTACTCCCCTTCAGTAAACCCCAGAAAACCAATTATTTCGGCCTTTTGGCCATTCCGAAGTGGGTCCTGAGCCATCTGGTCTTTCCTCACCCCTGAATTTCAGTCAAAAAATTCAAAAATTGTTAATTTCGTGTCGAGACCAACTTTCGGCGACAAGAAAAAGATTTTCGGCCACAAAAAGAGATTTTGGCCACAGTTATATTATATCCCTAACCAACAAAAACCACCCAAACGACCCGAAAGCACCCCAAGCATCCCCGAACCACCCGAACCACCCCAAACTACCACGAACCACGTTAACCCATCCCAAACACCCCAAACCATCGCAAACACCAAAAAACACCCAAAAGCATTCGAACCACCCGAAATTACTTAGAGCCACACATTTTGGGTGGTTTAGGATGGTTTTCGGTAGTTTTGGGTGGTATGGGTGGTTTTTGGTGGTTTTGGTGGTTTCGGTTGGTTTTGGGTGGTTTGGATTCTTTGGGTGGTTTCGGTTGATTTTACGTGGTTTTGGGTGGTTTGGAAACGACTTGGTACCACCATCAAGGTACTACTACGACTACCGACGTACTACCACTACCAAGGTACCACCGATTGCGAAACACCTCGGTATCGAAACTTGCTTAACATAAACTGAGTACTACTAACTGGGTACTGCGACATATACAGTCGAGTCTAGATTTAACGTACCCCCAATTTAACGTACCCTTCGATTTAACGTACCCCTAGGGCCGGTCCCTCCAATAATAAACTCCGTCAAATTTACCCCCGATATAACGTACCCCTCGATTTAACGTACCCCTAAAGCCGGTCCCAGGGGGTACGTTAAATCGAGACTCGACTGTACTGCGAATAAAATATTGAACTGAACAATTGGTGGTAACACTTTACTTGGCCCCCCCCACGGCTGACCCACTTTCGAGGTGAATTTTTGAAAACCGATTGCATATTCGTGTTTCTCGACCCGGATTTTTACGGGAAATGATCATCAGATTCTGTGAAAGTGAAAAAATTTTTTTTGGGATTTGCCTTGGTCCCCCAGGTAAAATTTTAGAAAAATTTGAAAAAAAATATTTTTTAAATTGGCGCCTTTTGAATTTTAAAGGGATTAAGGGCTGTAGTGGGAGGGGAAGGGAATAGAAGGGGGCCACTTTTATGGCAGAACAATAGAAAAGTAAATATATGTATTCTTCGACTGCCTCACCATGTTTTTCAACTGGGCCGTGGCAAAAAGAGACTCTATACGCATTTTTTGATCAAGAGTACTTCTCGGAATTATATCTAAGGTAAGTGAGTGCGCGCATCTCTAACTCTCAAGCCCCCTGCGCCCCTTCGGGGCGCAGGGGGCTTGGGGCTTGGAGTTGAGATGCGCACACCCACATACCTTAGACACAAATCACTCGAAAGTGACTCTGGATGCATGAAAAAGCATGCATACCAGAGTTTATTTATGCGGTAGGCCCAGTATTCAAAACTATGTTCAACATCTTCTTGTTAGGGGCCTTGTGTGATTAGTGGCCCCTTTTATTCCCTTCTCCTCCCAATACAGCCCTTAATCCCTTCAAAATTCAAAAGGCGCCAATTTAGAAAATATTTTTTTTCAAATTTTTCTAAATTTTGCCTTGGGGGATCAAGGCAAATCCCAAAATTTTTTTTTCACTTTCACAGAATCTGATGATCATTTCCCGTAAAAATCCGGGTCGAGAAACACGAATATGCAATCGGTTTTCAAAAATTCACCTCGAAAGTGGGTCAGCCGTGGGGGGGGGGCCAAGTAAAGTCTAGCCCAATTGGTAATCTGACATTGCGTTTGTTAACAGAAAAAATCGGTGCGTGAACGTTTCAGCACTTTTTTTCAAATGAAAAAAAGTGCTGAAAGGCAAAAAGTGATTTTTTTGAAAAAAATTGCCTTGGTCCCCCCTGTGGTTTTGAAACCACCAATAAGCAAGGTTTCAAAACAACAGGGGGACCAAGGCAATTTTTTTCAAAAAAATCACTTTTTGCCTTTCAGCACTTTTTTTCATTTGAAAAAAGTGCTGAAACGTCCCTTTACCAAAAAATCTGGGTAGTTCGGGGTAGACAACCGGGGTAGTCTGGGATAGCAATCGGTTTGAATCAACTGAATTGAGCTACACTGAGAAGATGTAGCTCAGAAAATAAATATAAGAACAAGAACACAACAATATAATGATGTTTGAAGTCAATTGGGTTATAAATTGTTGAAAAGAGTACTGTTTGAAGCAGTATAAGTAGTCAGGATCGAAAACTGGGTGTGAGATTTGCAACTAGTGTGAGATTTGCCCACACCCGCACCCACACCCGCTCCCACACCCACACTCCTCATTGTAAAACTCGAGTGTGGGTGCGGGTGTGGGTCTGAGTGTGGGTGTGGGATTTTCAAAGCTTATTGTGAACACGAGTGTGGGTGTGGGTCCTGAGTGTGGGTGCGAGATTTTGAGTGTTCACAATAGAGAGTGTGGGTGTGGGATTTTGTTTTTATGTGAACGTGCCTTTAGGCCTACTTAGGCTTAGGCACACCCTTTCAAAATTTGAATCTCAGTGTAATAGGGAAATTTGGCGCCAAACGAAAAACTATCAGAAATGGTCAATTTAAGGCCGTTTTTGTTCCATGCTTCTGATGAGGTTTTTTTTTATTTTTGGGTTTCGCATGCTTATACCCAAAATTTTCCTCACATTCAGGGCTTTCGAATGAGCCATCACTTGCCCATAAAACAGTTGAAATTTCAAAACCACAATAAATTTCTTTGAAATTTTTCAGAAAAAAAATCGTCGTCTCATTGACATGATTGAGATCTTGCCAAGTTTTTGTGTCTAATTTTTCTTAAACAAAACCGGAGACTATATGGAGAAGTAAATTTGCTGCATTTTGGTACCAAGGACGTATAAAAAAATACCCTATAGGGTTAGGCCTTAGGCTTAGCCTTAGGGACCAAAAAATGTCTTACGAACTACAAAATGGCTGAAAAAATAAGCCTAAGTAGCTAAAACGGCTACCAGACAATTTCTAATATTTTTAGAATTTGTCGCGCGACATTTTCTAATATTTTTCGGTAAATTCGGGACAAAACCACCGAATTTACCGAAAAATATTAGGAAATGTCGCGCGACAAATTCTAAAAATATTAGAAATTGTCTGGTAGCCAGCTAAAACAGAACATAGGGCAGAACGCCAAAAATGCGACAAAAGGGGCCAAACGCCTACGCACCCTAAAAACATTTTGACGTAAACTTTGTTTTCACTACACAACCTCTTGATTCTAACATCATGCCTGGGTAGTGGCACTGAAGTAGTATGCAAGTAGCGGTACCCAGTTACCGTAATTCATCTAATAAGCCGCCCCCTCTGGTTCAAAATCGTGTTCTTGGCATTGTGTTTTTGACCCATTTTTTGAAGACTCCTCCTTGGCAAGTTACCCTCAATTTGTAGCCAGTGAGATGAGCTACAAAATAGATGGTGACTTGCCTAACAGTGGTTTTCAAAACATAGGTCAAAAACACAATGCCAGAAACCCGTTTTTTGAATTTAGGGGGGGGGGGCGGCTTATTAGAGGAATTACGGTAGAAGAACTTAGATATATTAGATATATTCTCAACAATATATTTTTTTGCTTCAGACGTAAAAACTGTCCATCGCTTTTGGAAAAGAGAGCTCTGAAAATGGCCGTATTCTCAACTACGCTCTTTCTTTCTTTGGCGCTCTCGTTATTGTTTCTATTTTTGTGCGTAAAGAAGAAAAAAACCGATGGCAAAAAAAAGCAAGTTAGTATTTGTTTCGCCTTGAGGTTTCTTTAGCTTACGATGCTTTCAGAACGAGAAAAAAGATACTGGTTTGA
This sequence comes from Ditylenchus dipsaci, assembly GCA_004194705.1. Taxonomy (NCBI): domain Eukaryota; kingdom Metazoa; phylum Nematoda; class Chromadorea; order Rhabditida; family Anguinidae; genus Ditylenchus; species Ditylenchus dipsaci. Next base: position 64,638 of record SADC01001309.1, on the reverse strand, counting down.
AGAACTTAGCCAAGGATACGACAAAAGAGACGACTAAAAGTGAAAGTGCAGATAGAACTCTGCAAACAGCCATTAGCTCTACGCAGATACCTATCGTAAAAGTTCATAAGAAACGTAAAGTTGAGGTAACTTCGTGACTATTTATTTCTCTGTACTTGTTGTACTAACCGCATTTTCAGACCATATCTTATCACGATCTAATAACACCTGACGGTCTCGAAAGTTCAACAGTTCCTGATGGTGAAAAACGCAAGGTAACGGGCAAGCCGAAAGGGGCCAAGAGTCCAGAAGAGAAGACAGGTTCATTTTACCATGTTTTTTTTCATTATTGATCAGATGATTGATTGTTTATTAGATCTTGGTTCGCGCCAGTTGAAGACCTTAGAGGAGTAATTTTTCTACCGACTATATTAAATAGGTAGCTCTGACGTTCTAGAACTCATTTGGCGGAGAAGAAGAAGCAGAAGTCGGCTTCTCCAGCAAAGAAAGCTGCTCAGAAAAAGGGTAAGGCGGTCGCTCAGGTAAAAAAACCGCAACAGCAGCAGCACGTGATCAATCTATCGAAGGGAAATAAGGACGTTGAAGGTGCGGAAACTTGCTTGGATGATACTCAGGACAAGGAGGGACTGTCGGCTGAATCGGGTGAGGAAAAGACCGCCATGCACAAGGTCATACTTTCCTCTATATCTAAAAATAACAAAAATTGGTTTAAAGACAACAGCAATGCAATAAAAATTAAAACCCAAAACGGGGGACCATTACAAAATTCCACGAACTTTCCGAAAAATTAAATAATTCAGAGGGCGTTCACTAAAAATAAAATTTCTCAATAAAGTGTCAAGCCGCCTGGAGTGCAAATGAATGTTTGTCCAGCAAACTTTTCAGAAGGAATTTGTGTATCTTTGCAACAATTTTTAGTGCAATTTTAGGTTAAAAGTAAGGATTATAGCTCCACTAATTCGAAGGCTGCCGTGATGAGCGACGAAGAAAAAACTGCACTGATCAATGTAATACTGAAAAAGAGTAAATGCTATCTCATTATTTACCTACTAGTATTTTAGCTGCCAAAGCCCGCAGAGGTTGCCAATCCAGTTGCTCCATTGCCTACCAATGGCGCTGCCTCAAATACTAAGAATTCAGGGAAGAAGAAGCATGAGCCTGCGCAAACTTCTGAGCAATTAGCTGTGCGTTCCGTGTATCAACCAAATATCTACTACAAATAATTCTCTTCTTCTTCACCGGTGTAGCAAATGGATCATTGAGTGCTCCTTCTCTATGTAATATGCTTTTAGCTGAAATACAGTGTAAATTTGGTTCTGCTCTCCAACTTTTTATAAGATTTTTTGATTGACGGATTGCTAGAACGTCTTCGGCTTATCATGTGGAAATACAGTCAACCAGTGCCTACTTTTTGAACAATTATAGCTTGATTTAGCTCCATTGGCGTTTTGTATAAATTATCTTATGAATTCACAAATTCGATAGATAGTTGGTGGACTTTGATAAGGAGTTTTTGGTTAGAGATTAATTGTATATAGTCCACACTATAAACTGAATTTTTTATATATTTGCGATACAAACTACGATTTTTTGAAGCTTGTCAATGGCAGACGGAGGAGGAAAAGCTTATTATCGTGATGTTGAGTATGATTATGGAATAAAGGAGGAAAATGAATCTGATTCTGAATGTGTGAGTTGATTTTTATCCAACAGTCGAGTCTGCATTTGAAAGATAGCCTCCAGTTTGACCCCTCCTGGATCCGCATATTTTTCAGGCTTCTGTCGTTTTACTTATCGTTCTCCGACCAAACAACCAATTGGTTTTATCAAAAATATTGGGAATCTGGGTCGAGTTTTAGATCAAATAATGGCTCGAACTTGAACATTATCTCTTCTCATATTGAAAATCGAATTAACCATGGATATAAATTGTATATTTATACTTTTTAGTCAATTGGATACAGGCCGACCATCGTGAGTACACGAAACAACAATATTAAATTAGCTTTACTAGCGATTATAGGTGATTATGGGCTTGAAGCGGAGTGGAAAGTGTGTTCTCCCCCACTTTGTGATCATAAACAGATTGTATTTGATCGATTTTTAGAACATCTATCAGGAAAGTTGTGTTTCAAAAATGTCGCCCAACGAGACGCTGTTTGTGGAAAGCACTGCCAGAGTGACCAATGAATGTGAGAATATTTCTTGTGGCGACTCCATTGCGGCAGAAATAATTTGTTTATTTCAGCCGTCGCTGACAGTTTTATCAACTTTGAAACAATTGAATTCCCCGGACAGGTGGATCCATTTGAGGCTTCCTTTGACCCCAATTCCATATTTTCTCGCTGTGGTGCTCTGTTGTTTGTAATTGACGCCCAGGCTGTAAGGTTTTATACCAAGTTAACTTTATTCAAATTTGTTTTTGTAGGACTACGATGAAGCCCTTAAAAAGGTTTTTTTGCGGAAGCAGTCTGTTTAAAGTCCCTTTTATGGTCAAAATTATAGATGGTGCCATCCATTGTTCGTTCCTACAACATCAACAAAAATATCAAGTTTGAGGTGTAAATAATAATATATTTTTTCTTCGAAGGTTTACATCAGAACTTTCAGGTGTTTGTCCACAAAGTAGGTGAGTATGGGAGATGAAATCAGGGGTGGTAGTAACAATCAACGGATAAAATCCGCGGATACGGATAAAATCGCGGATAGAAATATCCGCGGATAAAAACCCGTAGTAACAATCACGGATAGAAATATCCGCGGATACGGATAAAATCCGCGGATTTATCCGCAGCTAAGGATAAATCCGCGGATATATCCACGGATTTATCCGCCGATAAAATCCGCGGATAAATATTGGTAATTTTTTTTTTTCCTATAATTTTCATTTCTTACTACTTTTCTGTATTATCAAAATTATTACAATGTTTTATTCATACTTTTCGTGTTTACTACAAATAAGAAAGTAAACGATTTATGCCTAAATTAATCATTCTCTCAATCAAGAAAAAAAGTTTTGCACAATATGGTTTCGATAAGTGTTTCCACTATTACTGTAAGCCATGTTGGTGATATTTATGTCTGGTTGATTCTCTTCAAAATCATCTTCTATCCCATCAAAATGTGACTGTTTCAAATCAATAGCAATGTTGTGCAAGACTGCAGAAGCAACTATAAAACTAGACACTAGACACATGCGCAGTTCTTCATGCAGGCTATGGAATCTTCTTTTCCGCCTGCCAAAATCTTGTTCAACAAGGATGCTGGTATTAGCAAGGGCGGAATTGTAGCTCAAATGACAAATAAGATTACCGTATTTTCTCTTATTATTGGCTGGTCTCTAATTATGACTTTGAGAGTCTGTATCTCAGCGCAGAGTGAAAATTTCGCAATTTTTTCGCCTTTTCTTGGCTCCCACGGGTTCTGCCGATTCCGCTTTTTACATTTGGTTAAGCGCCCGAAAACTTCAACATAAACCTAGAATTTTCCGATTTTCAAAGAGTTGAAAAATCATCGACCCGGGTCTATGATTAGAGAAAATACGGTATCAAGATTACGAAATTTTAATTTAATTTTTTTTTAAATTCACTGACTTTCAGATCGTCCAAGATGTACAAGATTGAATCATTTTCTCTTTGTTTCAACTTTTTTTTTGAAATTTTACTTATGTCTTTAAATGTTGCTTGCTTTGAACTTTGCTTTTAGTCTGCTTTAAAAATAATATTGTAAAATGCTTTAAAAAACTCATATTATCATTGTAGAATTTGAATGCAGCCCAAACAATGCTAAAATACTGTTATAACAACAAAACATGTGTTTGTAGTGGTTTGGAGACCACCTCGTAATGTATTAAAGCATATTTATATTTTAAAAGATTTAAAAAAAAACAGAAAAAAAATTTATCCGCGGATTTATCCTGCCCCCGACCAGGCTAAGGATAATATCCGCGGATACGGATAAATATCCGTGGATATTTTATTGTTACTACGGATTTTATCCGTGGATAAATATCCGCGGATATTTATCCGCAGATACGGATAAATCCGCGGATTTTATCCGCGGATATTTGATTGTTACTACGGATTTTATCCGCGGATATTTATCCGTATCCGCGGATAAATATCCGCGGATTTTTCGATTGTTACTACCGATTATCCGTATTGTAAAGAGAGCAGATATGCATAGATTCTTGGGAAAAGAAGGAAGAGGTGGCGGTGTAGTGTAATGGTAGCACATCAGCCCGGCAAACTGAAAGCTGCAGGTTCGATTCCTGCCACCACCATTTTGCCTCTTCCTTCCTAAACTTTTCTGGTAGCAGCGAGTGGTTCAGCCAGAGGGAGGATGGTGAACAAAGTTCACAACGTAAAGTCTTATGATCTCTGGGGTCCACTGGGGTCTATGTATGTCTGCCCTGTCTAGGCCATAACCTGGGCTGCGAGGTGTCCCGCAGCAGAGCTGCGAGGTGTATCGCAGCAGTAGAAGAGATCCCTGGGGCTGCGAGCAGCATAACGGCAGCGAGATATCTCGCAGCGAGCTATAGTAGACTGAGGACAGTCTGGGAAAAATAGGGGAGGTGTAAAGAGAGCAGATATGCATAGATTCTTGGGAAAAGAAGGAAGAGGTGGCGGTGTAGTGTAATGGTAGCACATCAGCCCGGCAAACTGAAAGCTGCAGGTTCGATTCCTGCCACCACCATTTTGCCTCTTCCTTCCTAAACTTTTCTGTATCCGCGGATTTTATCCGAGGATACGGATTTATCCGCGGATATTTTGATTGTTACTACCACCCCAGGGCGCATTGTCTCGCCCTACTGAATTTCGTGAGACCGTCTCATCTTGATGTACAGTATTGAATTTGTTACGAATATGTGTTCACTGATTTATTCAAAGTATTTACGAAAATTGAGAATATCTTTTTTGAGTCTAGTATGAAAATAAAGTAAGCCTTGAATGTGGACCGAACTCGCAATCATTTCACTTGTTTCTGCAGCTAAGCCACTAAGATCGTGTGACCACATTTTTCACTGGGTTTTTTAATAGTTACGGCGAGCGTCATTCATGAAATCGCCTGTGCAAATGTTTCAATTTCAAATGTTGAAATCTTTATTTAAGATGGTCTAAGTGAAGAAACCAAGATGGAGACGCACAGAAGAATCTTCCAAACAGTCCAGGATGATTTAGCAGACCAGGGAATGGACCACATCAGAGTTAGTTTCTCAACCTAATTACCTTCAACCTAATTTTGTATCTAAAAAATCCCGATTTTACAGGTCAACTACCACATGACTAGTATCTACGATCACTCCATTTTCGAGGCTTTTAGCAAAGTTATACAGAAACTAATAAAACAGCTGGCAGCGCTCGAAGCTCTTCTTGATATTTTTAATCAGGTGCATTTGGAATGTTTAGTTTATAGTTTTTTTTATCGACTGTGTTTGAAGGGTTCCAACGTGGAGAAATCGTTTCTATTTGATGTGGCTAGCAAAATCTACATTGCTACAGATGTAAGGTTCTTTACTTTGTCTGATAGGGAGTTTTTCAAAGTATACTTTTTCAGTCCTCTCCTGTGGATATGGCTACCTATGAGGTATCATTTGGTTTTTAGAGCAACACTGTGGTGGAGCTCACTACCACTAATTTAGGGGTATAGTCGTTTGTCAAAAAATCCAGAATTGGGATTTTTGACAAACGTTTGTCAAATTTTCCAATTCTGGATTTTTGGGCTGGGGAATTCACGCTGGGGAATTCACGCTCTTTGGCACTCATCACCACCGTTTCAAGCTCTACTCCGACAACAAAGTCGTCGCTATGAATCTTGACAGGGAGTGTCGCGAAGAAGTGAGGACTACAGCCGGTTCTCAGCCTCAGACGACGTTCGAAAAGGTTGGTTATTGATATGTTTAAGTTGTGTGGGTTGAATTATTTGTGTGGGTTCATTTAAGTACCAGGAGAAAGCGCTCAAGATTTCGCAAGCCAAAGAAGAAGGGGTACAGGCTGATTGGTCGCTACAAAACTGGCCGTTTACAGAACTGGCAGTTTACAGAATTGGTCGTCACAAAATTGGCCGTTTACAAAACTGGTCGTTTACAGAATGGTCGTTTACAAAAATAGCCGTTTACAGAATTGGTCGTTCACAGGATTGGAATTTCAAGAAGTAATCAATGAATGAACGGGTGACCTATCATTGGCAACCAATGCCATATCAAACATAGTTCAAGTCAAGAATAGAGCAAACAGAAACTTTCAAACCCTGGATCAACAATGAACCGAAAAACGGCCTCTTCCATCCCCCGTCGACAATAACAGCGATAACAAAATTTTCAATACTCAAAGCTCCCTCATCGCCCGAACCATGCCCTGAGCCCACTCCTCTCGCTGAAGCCTTTCCTCCTCAACGTTGACTCATCGCTGAATTTGACGAAGAATAAGACGATCTTTGGCTGATTGTGCTTCTAAATTGAGTGTGATGGAGATTCAATGAGATGAGGTGGAAAGACGCTGAACAATGTGATGGCAGAGAGGGAATGACTGACAGAGACGAAACGATGTTTGGCATGCTATTAACCCCACGAAGTGTAAATCTAACTTGTAACCTCAACTAAAGAAGTTGCGCTTTCGCAAATGAAGGATTCTGTAAACGGCCAGTTTTGTGACGACCAATTCTGTAAACGGCCAGTTTTGTAAACCACCAATTCTGTTAACGACCAGTGTTGTGACGACCAATTATGTAAACGACCAATGCTGTGAACGTACAGTTTTGTAAACGGCCAGTTTTGTAGCGACCAATCAGCCTGTACCCAGAAAAGGAACCGCTAGATCCAACCTCAGTCAGCACCCAATTCGGCTCCTACGAAGAAAAGCGGCAGGAGTTGTTCAGACATCGGTGACAAGTCGTTCTGGTGGCGGATTCGTTCAACTTGCCGCAAGCGTTCAAGGTCACGAAGGGAATGGCAAGAGGTATGTGTTTTAAAAATTTTCACAATCTTTCATTGTTTTAAAACTGATTGTTTAGGTGGGAATTGGTGTCGGATCGGGATTCAGGAGTCGTGGCAATGGCGAGCGACCTGCATCTTTCAGTGGGGGTGCGCGATGCAAGTACCTTGCCATGGACGCAATCTTCGATATTTGTTCTCCAGACTTTGGACAACTCTTTGGACAAAATAGCCAAATCAGTCTGGCAATCGGAATCGGATATAAGCCGCATAAATCGCAAATGAGCAGATAAATAAAGATATAAGATGTATTCAGAAAAGATCTTGGAATATTTTAGAAAAATAATAATTTTGGTAAAAAAATGCCTTGCTACTCTAGTTGTTTATAAAAAATGTTATTTCAAAAACATGGAAAACTCAACTAAAAAATACCAGAATTAGAATATTTCACAAATGTTTCTCAAAATTGCAGAATTGGAAAATTTGACAAACGTTTGTCGAAAATTCCAGTTCTGGATTTTTTGACAAACGACTACGCACCCTAATTTATCACTACCACTAATTTATCACTACGACTAATCCATCACTACCACTAATTTTTCAACAAATTTAGTTGTGTTGCGATATGATTGATGTGACCATAGACATTTCATCTATTTACGGGTAAATTTTGCTCAGGAAGTTTTTTTTTCCAGACAAGAAACCATATTTTACTTTAGTCACCGAAACGAGTTTCGCACCATAGGATTTGACCAAGACTCTTCGGCCGTAATCGCCTTGAAGACCAGACAGGTGATATTCCTGCGCCAAATCAACATGTATTTGGCTCTGGTTTGTGTCATCAAAGAAGACAACTTTGAGAAGCAGGGATTGATTGACTTTAACTTTACCGTCTTCAAACAGGGAGTGGAAGAAGTATTTGAGTTGGGCAAAAAGCGTCAATTTTGTGGTGATGCATAGTTGGAATTTTTTTAAAGAGATTATATTTGTTTTAAGTATGAACCAAATCGTGAAATCGGAAATAAAAACCTTTTTGAAAACTGACTAATGTGTCAACAAACTTGCAAAGATTTAAGAACACATAATAACACATCATTTTTAACTTTAACTGTAAGAGTTGTCTTCTTTATTTATTATAAATTTTATTCCCTATAATCAGCACAATTGAAAAGTACTCTTGTAATTTTTTTAGGATAACCCACAAGCGCTTGCATCCGATCTTCCATTAATTTATAACATTCGTCTCCAGCAACTAAGTAAGCAGTTGGTGTATCTGGTAGTACAACAGCTGCGTCTATCTTTTTGGGGCCATTTCCTCAGTCTCCCTCTTCTAATACCAATTGAACTAGGTCTGCAGGCGCCTATCGGCGCCTATGTTGTTCGGGAACATTAGTTGTTCATGTACATTAGTAGTTCGGGTAGATTATCTTTCGAGTGCGTTAATGGTTAGGGTAGATCATCCACCTCCTTTTGACTAAGCTACTCTACCTCGCCTACCCTCGCCCATTCTCACCTGCTCATGCCATTCTCGCCTATCTCGTCTACCTTGCCCATCCTCGCCTATGCTCGCCTCCCTCGCCTATCCTGCCTACCCTCGCCCATCCTCGCCTACCCTTGCCCATCCTCGCCTCTCCTCGCCTACCCTCGCCTATCCTCGCCTACCCTCGCCCATCCTCGCCTACCTTGCCCATCTCGCCTCTCTCGCCTACCCTCGCCTATCCTCGCCTACCCTCGCCCATCCTCGCCTACCCTCGCCCATCCTCGCCATTCTCACTGCTCTTGCCATCCTCGCCTATCCTCGCCTACCCTTCCCATCCTCGCCAGCTATTCTCCCCTACCCTCGCCTATCCTCGCCTACCCTCGCCCATCCTCGCCTACCTTGGCCTATCCTCGCCTACCTTGCCCATCCTCCTTAACCCTCGCCTATCCTCGCCTACCCTTGCCCATCCTCGCCTATCCTTGCCATCCTCGCCTATCCTCCTGCTCTTGCCATCCTCGCCTATCTCGCTACCTTGCCCATCCTCGCCCATCCTCGCCTATCCTCCCCTACCCCGCCTATCCTCGCCTACCCTCGCTTATCCTCGCCTACCCTTGAAATCCACCTCTCCGATTTGGAGGGCAAGGAAAATTCTTTTAGAAGCAACTTCGATTATACGTGTTGTGCTTAAAAAGATGCCAAGATTTTTACTTGAAGGTTCCGCAGAGATATCTGACATAAATTGCAAAAACTGGCCAAAAAGTGGTTTAAACCCGAAATCCACCTTAATCCAGGCCAAAATCGACCTTCACCAATTTGGAGGCAAGGAAAATTTTTTTTAGAAGCAACTTCAATCATACGTGTTTGAGCTTAAGAAAGCCAAGATGTTAAACTTCAGGGTTCCGGTGAAATAACGAACATGAGTTAACTAAACATAGCAGAAAAGTGGGCTTGAACACAAAATGCCACCTCAAATCCAGGCTAAACATAAACCATCTCTAGTTTGGAGGGCAAGGAAATTTTTTTTTAGAAGCAACTTCAATTATACGTGTCGGCTTAGCTAAGATGTTGAACTTGAGGTTCCGGAAAGATATCAGACATAAGTTTGCAAAAAATGGCAGAAAATCGGTGTAAAACAGTAACTCATGAAAAGTGTGACGGACGGACGGACGGACCCCCCCGACCCAAATACAATATAGAGATGCTTGAATATGGAGGTAAGGAGCTAGGCAGTGGATGTTCACTGCTCAGTGTATCTCCAGTACTTATCGCCCTTGAATAAATAAGCGTGACCAGCACGGTCAGCTGGCCAACTAAGGCAGCATCCAAAAAGTCAGGTAGTTTGCCTTGAAGACCTTGTTTAATATAGTGCGGAAAACCGGGCAGCAGTGGTTCACAGAGTTATAGACCCAGTAGTGTTCGTCCTTGAAGAGGTAGGTGTTGTTGGCTTGGGTAGTGAGGACGGCATCTGGAGAGCTGTGGTTGAAAGCCTGGGAATTGATCTTGGATGAGCATGGGACAAGAAAGGTTGAATCGGCGGCCATGAAGTGGGTATACGTAAGCGCCTAAACATGAGTCTCATTTTTTGTCTACAAATAAAAAAATTTGAAGCGCGTCCCCTATGCAGCCTTTTCACTCTCACTTTCACTCTCACATTGGGGACACCCTTTCATTCTCACTCTCACTCTCATTCTCACTTTCACTCGCAATCTGTCCCCAATGCAAAATGCAAAAAACGCTCACTCTCACTCGCACTCTGCTTCTCACTCTCACTTGTACTCTGTCTCCATTGAGTGAGATGTAAAGTGAAGTATAGACTTCAAAGCAGACTTAACTCTAAAAGTGACGAGAAAATTGTCACTCGCAGTCCAAATGTGGACTGCGAGTTTTATTTGCACTCTTACTCGCACTCTGTCCCCAATGGGACTTTTTATGCTTTGTACTCAGACCATTTTATTAAACTGTTTGATTGATCAAAGGTATGCTTCAAGACTGCCAACCGATTCGTTACAAAAACTGATTCGTTACACCGATTCGTTACACTGACGATTCGTTACACCGATTCGTTACATTGACGATTCGTTACACCGATTCGTTACAGAAAAAATATTTTTTTGACCAAAAATCGACTTTTTGACTTGGGGACCAAGGTAAACCACCTGGATACCGTTTTTATTCATTAAAAGGTATTCTTTTACCTGCCTGCCTTCGGCAGGCACCCTAATTCAATAGGAAGCCCCTTTGGGGTACATGGTCCGGGATAAGGGCTGACCCTTCGGGGTGCATTGTCCGGGCCAAGGGCTGACCCTTCGGGGTACATTGTCCGGGCCAAGGGCTGATCCTTTGATTGCTCATAATATAAGGTGGTTTACCTTGGTCCTCCAAGGCAAAAAGTCGATTTTTGGTCAAAAAAATATTTTTTCTGTAACGAATCGGTGTAACGAATCGTCAATGTAACGAATCGGTGTAACGAATCGTCAGTGTAACGAATCGGTGTAACGAATCAGTTTTTGTAACGAATCGGTTGTATACCATGCTTCAAACCTGCTTCTGAGTTTGTTTTGCGCTTTTTATAGAGAAACTCTATCAAATATCTGTTCGCCTTGTTTTGACTCGTTCTCAGGATACATCAACCACCCCAACCCACCTCAAAATTCCCCAAGTCAGCTTGAACCGCCTAAATCACTCTAAAAACCCCCTAAACACCACAAATGATCTCAAACCATCCAAAAACACTCCAAACCACCCTAAACACCCCAAATAGTCTCAAAAAATCCAGAACCACTTAAAACCACCTTAAATACCCTGAGTGTCCCAAATCATGCCAAACCATCCGAAACCACTCAAAACTATACTAAACACCCTAAATGGTCTCAAATCATCCAAACCACCTCAAACCTCTTAAAACCACCTCAACCATTTGAAAGTACCTTGAACGCCACAAATGGCTCTAAACCACACGAGTGCGCTCTAAATCACTTAAAACCACAACTTAATACCCAAACCGCCTCAAACCGTTCGAAACTACACTAAATACTAGAGATATGCATTCGGCCTCGGGAGGGATTTCGGATCGGGATTGGGGCTGAAAATCTGTCCTGGTAATTCAGAAAATATAGGCTTTATCCAACAGCCCCTATCAATCTCAAACTACCTCCACAAAAGCCACCTGGAAACCAAAACAAAAACCACCCGAACCACGCCAAATCACACGATACCGCTTAAACCACTCAAATCCAGCCAAGGAGGAGAGGGAGATGTAAATTGAAGGGGGGAGGCGGGAACTCAAAATTGAAAATTTTCAAAATTTGAAACAAACCATGCTATCATATGTGAAATCATATGTAAAATTATGTAGGGAGTTGTGTCTGATGAGACAAAAACCACGTTTTTACCCACTGAAACCCCAAAACCTGTGGGTACCATCTGACCAGATGAATAGCCACTTGGATGGCCTAATATTTAAAATCTTTCAAAATCTAAAACAAACCGTGCTGTCATATGTAAAATCGTGTGTGAAATCGGGTTTGATAAGACAAAAATTACGATTTCTCCCACCCGAAGCCCGAAACCCGGGATGGGTACACAGTAACACAGTAACCTTTTACCTGCAAGTTCTCTGTCCCCAGACAGGTAGGTACCTCGATAGGGTACTTGACAACTCAAGTAAAGTGGTTAAGTACCCTGGTATCTTATTACTTTCTCGACAAAATTTAAGGCTTCGGAGAAGCTTCTAGAACTACTTTCAACAAGAAGTTTTTGCTTATACCCTAAAAAGTTTTCGTACTCTATCCCATCAACTATTAGCTAGTTACATATGCAGTAGTTTCTCAGCAACATTGGTGGGCAATGATTGAGAAATGATTGCTGAGAAATATATTGCTGAGCAATGATCGCTGAGCAATGTTGCTAAGCAATGATTGGGCAATGATTGGGAAAGTAAGTATAAAGTCTCCCATTCAAACATGGACTTGAGAGCACTCCGACATAAGAGCACAAGTGATACAAAACCACCTTCGTAAGATGTCGAGAGTGCCCTTACACCAGAAGTCACTACCAGTGTTGGGAACTCCTTTTCGTCTTTCGTCCTCGTCTTCGTCCTCGTACTACGAGGACAAAGTACGAGCAGCTCCAAAACTAGGTATGCGTACGAAGACGAAGTACGAGGCTCGAAAAATTACAAGTACGAGGACGAAGACGTGGACGAAGGGGCAAGGACGAGGACGGAAGACGAAGGGTAAAGACGAACGACTTACAACTTGGTACAATAAATGACTCGGTACACACACTCGGTACAAGTATGACTTGGTACACCGACCCGGTACAACGTACGACTCGGTACAACAACTCGGTACAAGTGCGACTCGGTACAATGAGTCGGTACAATTTTAACAAATTTTTCGGCCAAGGTTAAGAACAAGCACCCCACTCGAGTAAAGAACAAGCACCCCAAGATCAGCTTGGTCCCCCCTGTTGATTTTATAAATTTGAAAAAAATCAACAGGGGGACCAAGCTGTTTTTTGGGGTGCTTGTTCTTTACTCGAGTGGGGTGCTTGTTCGTTACCTGTGCCAATTTTTCTTCAATTAGGATTTAATCAATCAACCAAATGACAAACAAAAGCAAAAAATGAGATAACATTTACACAAACAACATGATTCTCGCGGGGTCTTCTAAATGATGCTGTTCCGGCAAAGCTGCAACAGCTGGATTTTTTGTTGTCTTCATCATGGATCACCTGTCTAAAAAGATAATTGAAGCGCAAATATTTTTTCAAAGTTTACCCGAATTCTGCGAACGAAAGACGAAGACGAGATTTCTGCAACGTTAATTCCCATCATTAATTTAGTTTACATCAACATTAATGAATTCGCAATGTACCTACCGTGTTTTCTCTAATAGCTCACCCGGGTGAGTTATTTTTCAACCCCTTGAAAATCGGTAAATTTTGAGGTCGGTCTTGAGATTTCTGGGTGCTCAACCAAAATCTAAAAAGTGGAATCGATAGAGCTCATGAGAGTTAAGAAAATGCAATAAACAATGATGTAAAATATTTGCTTAGGGCTGAGATATAGGTCCTCAAAGTAGAGGGGGTGAGTTAATAGAGACGGGTGAGCTATTAGAGAAAATACGGTATTTTTGTATTTTAATAAAAAGTCAAATCTTGAAATTACTATGAGAATTTGCGTTCCGTTGTCATTTAACAACAAAAATAATAATTATTTAAGCAAAAGTCTTTTTTTTTTTAAAAAAATGACTTTTTTGCTTTTTAGTATAAAGTACGAGTAGGGTTGTTGAGCCTTCGAAATTTTCGAGCCTTCGGCTCGAAAGTTCGAAGCAGCTCGAAATTTTGAGCCTTCGGCTCGGTTCGAAGCTCGAAGTTCGAAAAAATCAAACTTCGAGCCGAAAGCTCGAAAAAAAAATTTTCGGCAGCTTCGCTGCCGCGAAATAAATGTACCTGAGCCGTCAAATTTTTTCGAGCCTTCGGCTCGAAGTTCGAAAGTTTCGAGCCTTCGGCTCGGCTCGAAGTTCGAAAAAAATCGAACTTCGAGCCGAAAGTTCGATTTCGAGCCTTCGGCTCGACAACCCTAAGTACGAGCAAAAACACACAGGACGAGAAAAAAACGAGACGAAGACGAGTACGAGCGACTTGAAAAAGGGTACGAGGACGAGTACGAATGGCTTGAGTTCAGAATCCCCCCCCGTCCACATGGAGTGATCAGGTGGAGGAGATAACCTCATATTCGTGTTTCTCGACCCCGATTTCATGAGAAAGCCGGCTGTTTTTTTGATTCTGAGAAAAAAATTTTTTTCAAAACACAGGGGGTATCATGGTTTTTTAGGGGTATCATGGTTTTTTTAGGGGTATCATGTTTTTTAGTCAAAATTTGAAAATTTGAATTGGCGCCTTTTGAATTTTAAAGGGATTAAGGGCTGTATTGGAGGGGAAGGGAATAAAATGGGGCCACTAATCATACAGGCCCATTAACAAGAAGATGTTGAATATAGTTTTGAATACTGGGCCTACCGCATAAATAAACTCTGGTATGCATGCTTTTTCATGCATCCAGAGTCACTTTCGAGTGATTTGTGTCTAAGGTATGTGAGTGTGCACATCTCAACCCCGAAGGGAGCGCAGGGGCTTGGAGTTGAGATGCGCGCACTCACTTACCTTAGACATGACTCCGAGAAGTACTCTTGATCAAAAAAATGCATATAGAGTCTATTTTTGCCACGGCCCAGTTGAAAAACATTGTAAGACAGTGGAAGGGCGGCGGTAAATTGAACCTATACAAATTGAACCTAGGTAAATTGAACCTGAGGTAAATTGAACCTGAGGTAAATTGGACCTGAGGTAAATTGAACCTTAAAATTTGTCTTGAAAGGATTTTTTATTCAAATGAGATTTTTTTCCAGTTGGGTTGCCAGATCACAGTGTTTCAAGGGAGGCAGCATATTTCACCGTGGTGAATTTCTCGTCCAATGAACTTACCCGTGGTAAATCCGCGCACTAAATTTCTGAAGTCACAGTTTCGAATACTGGTGCTGGTAAACATCATTTTTTCTGGAATAACAGTCCTTAACTAACTTTCATAAGACCAGTAAGCCTTTGTCCTGTTAAATGTTTGGTCCACTCAATCTATATCCGAGTTCAGGTGGTGAATCAAGATGACCACCTGGAAAAATTTTTATATTATGTTTCCAAACTACTTTCTCTCTCTAATTATTTTAATCCTTATATCTAGGGTTTCATTTGGTCGGCTTTTTGAACCGGTTGGTTTAAAAAACCCGGTCTTTTTAAACCTGGTTTTTGGTTAACCGACCGGTTCGGCTAATCGGCCGAATGCGAATTTTTTCAAAAATAAATTTCATTCAAACCACTTCTTAACATTCAAACATAAGGACAATCATCATCAAACAATTATTCGAATTTAGAACAGTGTTCCACCCAAGATTTCTTTACTCATTTCTTTCCGAATTCCGTCCATCTGTGCTTCAGTGAAGTGAAATTGCTCGCCACGAGATAAGCACTTTGATTAATGGCAAATGAAAACTCCACTATCAAATGTATGCAGAGGATTCACTTTAAACTTTAAGTTGTCAACCAATCGAGAAATAAAACGCATACTTTTGGGCAAAATTCTATCCAGTTAGCAGGATCCGAAGCTTCGTAGCCATTCTCGATCGCATATTTTTGCAAGAACTCCCTAAATTATTGTTGGTCAAAGTAAATGCTTCCAAAATATTTTACTTGATTAGGCAGCCCTCTAGGCTTGTGTTTTCTGTGCCACATCCGAGGAGTGAATAATAATAAATTAATCTTTCCATAACAGTGTTCACCCCCTGAGCAAATCTATTATGCATATTATCATCTGAAAATGAATACCACTAGAGACCAGTGACCCGAGGATTTCTTTGGCTTGCTTCTGCACTGCCCTTGAATTCGATTTAGTTCCACCTTGATCTTTTCGGCGTAATAATTGTGAGACGTCGTTATTTTCCCTATGCCATCAAAAATTGAAGCTCTTCCTATTCGAATATCCCATGAAAACCAAAAAATATACATAAGGTTTAAAAATACCTGGGCATTTGCTATTCACTTTTCCATCCACTCCAAGCTTGTAAAAGATGTAGTGCCAGTAAGTTTGCTTTCCTATTTGCTCTTTTCGCCAGTATAGATATTCCTCAAAATGACTTATCGGTTTTTTCTTCTCGCTTAAAAGCATCTCCATTTTGAACTACTAAAACAAAGTTCAACAATTGGCCAAAAAGTGGAAGGGACTATATGTACAAATGATGACCGACACTTAGTTGCCAGCACTTGGCGATCTATATACACTTCAACCACTAAACTACCACGAAACTATCACCCAAGTAACACTATCTAGATGAGAGAGACCTGGGTAGCGCAACCAGAAAGATGCTTTTAGGTATTAGGTCGAGCCCATACTATGGGGTCGAGCATATATCCTTGTGGTATTCCTCCCTTTTCTGGTGCTTACCTATCACCGAGATGGTTACTTTTTATACGCCGGAAAAATTTAAAAAAGTTCTGATAAAAATAGTCTCAAGACAAATTTTCAGGTTCAATTTACCCAGGTTCAATTTACCTCAGTTCAATTTACCTCAGGTTCAATTTACCGAGGTTCAATTTGTATAGGTTCAATTTACCTAGAGCCCAGTGGAAGAATACAAAATAATACCTTTTTAACACTCTGCCATAAAAGTGGCCCCTTTTATTCCCTTCCCCTCCCAATGCAGCCCTTATTCCCTTTAAAATTCAAAAGACGCCAATTTAAAGAAGGAGACTTTTTCGGGTAGGAAAAACTATGGGTTGCAGTTCAGAATCCCCCCCCCCCACGGGGACTGATCAGGTGGAGGAGATAACTTCATATTCGTGTTTCTCGACCCCGACTTCATGAGAAAGCCGGCTGTTTTTTTGATTCTGAGAAAAAAATTTTTTTTCAAAACACAGGGGTATCATGGTTTTTTAGGGGGTATCATGGTTTTTTAGGGGTATCATGGTTTTTAGTCAAAATTTGAAAATTTTGAATTGGCGCCTTTTGAATTTTAAAGGATTAGGGCTGTATTGGGAGGGAAGGGAATAAAATGGGGCCACTAATCATACAGGGCCCATTAACAAGAAGATGTTGAATATAGTTTGAATACTGGGGCCTACCGCATAAATAAACTCTGGTATGCATGCTTTTTCATGCATCCAGAGTCACTTTCGAGTGATTTGTGTCTAAGGTATGTGAGTGTGCACATCTCAACCCCCGAAGGGAGCGCAGGGGCTTGGAGTTGAGATGCGCGCACTCACTTACCTTAGACATGACTCCGAGAAGTACTCTTGATCAAAAAAAATGCATATAGAGTCTATTTTTGCCACGGCCCAGTTGAAAACATGGTAAAGCAGCCAAAAAAAAGTGGCCCCTGTATTATTCCCTTCCCCTCCCAATACAGCCCATAATCCCTTTTAAACTGCTTTTCTGGTCCCTTTATGGCAAAAACTTACCAACAAATGCATAGGCAGTTCCATTAGGCAGCACTGTCATTGCATCCACCTTGGGTCTAGCACAAAAAGCTTTTGCTATGTCACTAATATCTTCAGGTTTGTTTTGAACCGTGTCCTTATGCTCGAAAACTTCATTTTGGTGCTTATATCCATAGATGTATTCTAGGGCTTGGAGATCATCCGAGTGGAGTTGTATCACTTGTCTCCTAGTCTGGTAAATAGGTGCCATGATGGCTAGTCTGTTTTCACTGTGCTTTAGACCCAAAGCATGGCCTATCTCATGAACTGCGACTGAGTAGAGATCCAAGCCTTTGCCTCGGCCATCTGAGACACTCCACTTCTCGTCATCGTCAAAATGGATGGACCCACCAAATTGAGGGAAAAATGCATGAGCCAGGGTCTGACCTGCAACTATTATAATAAAATTATCAGAAAACTTCTTAGGTTATTTTGCAAAACTTTGAATGTAGACAAATGTTATATGCGATCAAGGAATATTACCCCTGCCATCAAATGGCTCTCCGTCTCCATGGTCGCCTGTTGCAAATACTATTTCAATGTGGACTGGTCTACTAGCGCGATGGAGGACGAACCGTAGTAGATGACTTTCTTGCCACACCTTAAATACCTAATGAATATGGTAAAAATGTCAAGATGACATTTCAACCCGGTGAGCTAAGCGGCCCGCAACATTTTTCGCAAGAGCGTTTACAACCAAAGGCGGGCTAAAAAAAACAAAAAAAACAGGACATTAAAAATTTAAAGCCGTTTAGCTAAAATCTGGTTTCCGAGCAAGAACCAAGAACCAGGAATGGAAACGCTTGCTATACCACTGGTATGAACCAACGGTTAGCAAGCAAAGGTCAGCATACTAAATGCTGGTTAGCACGCTAACCGGTATGCACCAAGTTAGCTTGACTAAAGTTAGCAAGTTAACCAAGGTTAGCCAGTTGAAGTTAGCTTGCTAACTAGTTAGGGGTTAACTGGTTTCAGTGGAAATGAGTTAGCCAAGTCAGACTTGGCTAACTGGAAATATGGGTACTTCTGCTGTTTAGGGGTCCCCTGAATAGTTATTAAAAGTGTCCCAAAACCACGTTCTAGTCGACTTTTTTCTGCTTAATACGATACAAAAAAACATTTATGAAAAGTTTCTAATTTAAAAATTTCACGCGTTATAACTTGGCGTATTACGTTATGTACCTTTTTCCCCATTTGAGAAAAAAGGTACATAGTGTCGATACCCCTAAAAATAGAGTGGCATTACGAGTTATTTGAAGAAATACGGTATAAAAAGGGGCATATCTTTTTCGCAGCTGATTTCCTTCAGCTGAGGCTGATTTATTTTTTTGCAGCTGATTTATTTCTTTAAGTTAGGCTAGCTTCTTAAGGAAAATATGGCCTGATGTTAAAAGGCCTATGTGTTACGCACATGTGAAGATGAAACTGGTTAAAAGACTCCGACCAAAAGTGCTTGCTCCTGTCAAAGCTCTGTTGACTGCAGACGTTTCATTACTACAAAGAGCTTCATCACAGCTGGAATTTCTCAAGGGTTTGATTTTCTTTTATAATCACCAGTATGCATGCCAATAATGTACTTTCTAGCTTCCTCATTTATGAAAAGTCAATGGAATGAGCGTTTTGCTGGCCAAGTAAAGGCGACTAAAATATGTGATTACTTTGTCAATGTCTAGATCGATTCTCAGCTGAACTTTTGGTATGAAGGCTTCTCGAGCTCTGCCTCAACAAACAACAGTCTAGAAAGTCAAAATGCAGTCCTTAAGAAGCCAACCTAACCCAAAGAAGTAAATCAGCCCCCATATTTATAATCACTATCGGATAGAATTTTTATCCGATACCATCCGGATAATTATCCGATAGCTCGGATAATTATCGGGATAGTATCGAAAACTCGATTTCCCACTGGGAATCGAACCCTCGACCTTTGACCAATATTGTCTAACTCATAGACCACTAACCACTAGGCCACTCGGTCCATTATCAATGGTAGAGTTATTTGTGTATTAAATGGTTCATCTCGTCTTTTTTCATAGGAGACACCGCTTAATTGAGCAAAAAGAACAAACTCAATCGAATAATAGTTTTATTCATAATAACGATACCATTTCCACAAGGCGCGTGTTATTGGATAGGCAAGATATCGCCATAAAATAGAGTCATATTGTGCCAATGTTCAGACACCCTCTTCTTCCTCATCCCTAAACTCTCACTACTGTCAAACCTCGATATCATGACACCTCGATATAACGACACCTTCAATATAACAACTCCTAAAAATGTACCAATTTGGTCGGCTTTGACTAAAATTTAGTCAAATGAACCCTCGATATAACGACTCCTTTAGGCCAGTCCATTGAGGTGTCGTTATATCGAGGTTTGACTGTATCACTTATTTCAACCACTTCTTACACTCCGAAGAAGAACAAAAGAGCAGTTTGTTCAAATCGACCATCGAAAACATTTTATGAACCCATTCTTCTCCTTGCATAGGATTTCAACCCCAATATACAGGCACGTATTCATTCAGATGAGGTATTGTCAAGTATTAACGTTTTTATTCTAAAATCCCGGAAAATCAATAATTCAAAAGTGACTTCAAACTTTTGCAAATTCGACAATTTTATAAACAGATGGGGTATTTCTCCTGATGTGGTCGTTTCAAAAATTTAACGATGGCTTGGCTATTTCCACAGATTGACGAAAAAATAACATCGTTTGAAATTTTTTATCACCTCAATGACAACAACGAACGATCGCAATCAAAGAACATTTTCAATAGTCTTCCATAAATGCCCTGAATTCTTCCGTGCTCATTTTGTCAATATTCTTGTTTTCTTTAACGCCAGCTTCCTGCGGATTTCCATTGGCTGTTGATTCGTCCTACAAGTAAAAACCATTTATAACCCAAGAACCTCATTATTGCTAACTAACCTTGTCCACAAGTTTGGCCTTTGACACTTCCCCATTTGGATGAGTTATGACCCAATCCCCGTCAAGCAACTGTAAACAGTAAATTAGGCGAAAACATCATGTGTTAACTGTACTCTCTACCATGTCTGCAATGCGGTTGGCTTGCAAGAAATAGATGCAAGTATGCAAGAATAGATACCTGATCCATTAAACATGACGATATTAGATAAACAACAAACAATGGAAGCAAACAACCACAAATTAGTAAAGAAAATAATTATTGAAACAAATGCAATTCAAAAGAAAGAATTATCCGGATAATTATCCGGTATCGGATAATTATCCGATACTATCCGGATAATTATCCTATCGGATAGTATCCGATAGTGATTATAAATATGGGGCAGCTGCAAAAAAGGAAATCGGCTGCAAAAAGAAGTGAATCAGCTGCAAAAAAGATATGCCCTATAAAAAGAACATCTATATTGTTTGTTTTTTTGCAGAAAATATTTACTCAAAAATTTGAAGAAAAAAAACAAAAAGCCGAAAGATTTATAGTTGAAATATAACTATTTAAAGTTGAAAATAGATACAGTCGACGCTCGATTTAACGACGCTCAAGGGACGGCCCAAAAAGGTGTCGTTAAATCGAGCGTCGTTGAATCAAGCGTCGTTAAATCGAGCGAAAGTGTTCAACCTTGCAGTTAGGCGTCGTTAAATCGAGCTTTTTTCTAATTCTCCTTATAAAAGACGTTCACATGAGAGTAAAATTTCAATATTTCGAAGATAAAAAAATTTGCTATAATTAGGGACATTTTGTGGTCTTTTAGCACTATACTTTTTTTTATCTAGTTCTTGTCACTCCTTAGATCTGATTTTGACAGAAATTCTGTAAAAACATATCTGGAGACCAGAAATAAAGGCAAATCTTATAAATAAGCAATATCCATACCTTTTTTCACATTTGAGGCAATACTTATTTACATATAATCACATCAACAACAACCGCAACAATGACAGCCAATGGTAAAAATATGTTTTTTGCCTAACAAATGCGCCTCGATCTTTGCAGTAGAACAAACACGTTAGCGGATGCGATATTTAGGAAATGTTTGGTGAGTAAAATATATGGATTAATAAAATCAGCTCGGCATTATTGGGTCACAATCCACACCTGTCCACACCTATCGCCACACTGTCGTTAAATCGAACGCCACTTTAGCAGTCGGGACCAGCCAAAGTGTGTCGTTAAATCGAGCGTCGTTGTTTCAAGCGTCGGTTCTGCCTTAATTAGATCAGACCAACCAAATCATTTCAAGTGTGTCGTTAAATCGAGAGTGTCGTTATATCGAGCGTCAACTGTAGATAGGCTTCGCTAACCTTAGTCTGCTAGTCTAAGATTAGCAGGAAGATCAGCTTGCTAACTGGTTTTCTAAGGTTAGCCAACTAACCGGTTAGCAAGCTAACTTTGGTGCATACGACTTTGTGCAGTCTGCCAAGCTAACTTTAGTTGGCTAACTAGTTAGCTCGTTGGCTGGGAAAAGACGTAACTACTTACTGAATATAAGAAAAAGTAGGGTAAAGGGCTAAAACCATATCAGTCAATTGCATACTTTGCATACGTGAAATACGCCTACCTGAAAAGCTCTGAATAGGATTCGGCGAACTGTTCGCTCAGGCAGAGTTGAGCTGCTTTTTTTAATCCTATAGCTGATGGTGCGCTCATTCCAATAAGAGCCTAGAAGCAGAAATCGAGATCAAGGTGACACAAAACTGGGATATACTTATACCTTCCAGCACAAACCTTCTACTCCTTTTAGTTTTAGTCCCTAGTTGCTTCTTAGATTGGATGAGAGAGGAAGAAAAAAGATGGGTATTTTGTACACAAACACTGTCTGGCTGAATGACTGGAGCTGGGTTCTTTTGTGATTCTATCAGCTTCTGCTGCAAAAGAATGGCTCTCTGCAAAATGCAGATATTTGATGGGAGAAAAAACGTTTTTTGGCTCGATACTATTTTGGTTGGTTATTTTCGTTGTTCAAGAGCAAAAAAATGAGAAGAAACAAAAAAAGCAAATCAAAAAACTTTTTAGCTGATTGATACATAACACCAGGGTTGCCATCTCTTATTTCCAAAAAAGGCATGAGCCTGTGAAAAAAAGGCATTTAATGTAAGAAGTTTCTCGAAAAAAGCAGGTCAAACAAAATGCCTTTTTTCTCTTCAAGAAAAAAGCGGGACATCCAAAAAGGCAAAGCCTGTTTAAAAAGTCAAAATAGCAACCCTGCATAACACGACGACAAATTCTCTCAAGGACCCTTTGATTTTAGAATTTATCCGGAGAATTTTACAAGCCTCTCTGTGGAGGCCCCCATGCATCAACCAAAAAATTCTTTCTTCATTTGATGAAAAATTTTCTCTTTCGATTCTGTCTGTCCCGATTTTAATAAAACAAAATACGGGACGGCCGGTCCACAGGAAAAGGATAAGGCGGTCGGCCAAAAAAACACCGACAGCGGACGAAAAGCCGTCCAATTTTCAAAAATGTGGTCAACATACCGTATATTCTCTAATAAAGGCCTCGAGCCTGTATTTTTCAACCCTAAAAAATTCGGAAAAAATTAGATCGATTTCGAGATTTTTGGGTGCTTAACTAAAATCTGAAAATTGGAATTAGGTAAACTCGTGCTAACTAAGAAAACGCAAAAAAGGGAGTTGCAAGATTATTTTCTGGGCTGAGATATAGGTCATTAAGGGGCCTTTAAAGGGGCATGCCCACGCTATTAAGAGGTGGTGCCCGGGAATTCAAATTTTTTTCCTAATAATTCAAGTTCTGTACGAATGCTTCAACCAGGTTTCTAACAAAATCATACCTAAAATTAAATTCTAGACCTTGTTTTGTTAGAAACCTGGTTGAAACATTCGTACAGAAGTTCAATGATTAGGTAAAAAATTTGAATTCCCGGGCACACCTCTTATTAGCGTGGGCATGCCCCTTTAATGGAGAATATACGTAATACAGGCGCGGCCCCCGTCAGATTTTTCATCTATTTTCACAAAGAACTAAAAACTAAAACTCACCCTATTTTCAACTTTTCTCCACCTTCTTTTCCAACTCTCTCTGTTTTCCTGCGCCAGTCCAATACCTTGTAGCTCCGAAAATACAGCCATTAGCAGAATCAGCAGCGACCAAAGAAGCAATCGTAAATTTCCCCAACCCATCCAATAACCAAAATAATAATAATCGAAGTCAAGCGAAAATTGTGTGTGCTACAAAAGAGGGCAAAGGTTACTGAATTAGTCAGCACCAATGCACCAGCATATCCGGTCCAGCCAGCACCACTATTATTATATACAGGGTGGGGCATTTTTACGCCGCTACTTGTTTTACTCATATCTCATTAACTTTATCGTGTCTCAGCGAGATCTTTTTTTTTGTTCGAAAGAAGAGTGTCCGGACAATCGAATAACATACAGTGCCGAGGGCAAAATGCAACACCCATATAACTTTTAAACAACGCAAATTCGAACTGAAATTTTGAAACACTTTTAAATATCCTAAAGGGCACTTTTGTATCATTTTTGTTCCTCTTTCTAATGGTATACTGTATTTTCTGTATTAAGTTTTCCGGGGGAGTTATTGTTTAACCTCAAAAAAGTGGGAAAATTTGAGGTCGATTTTGAAATTTTTGGGTGCTCAACCAAAATCTGAAAAGTGGAACCAGGTAAACTCGTGATAATTGAGAAAACGCAAAAAACAGATTTGCAAAATTTTTTATCTAGGCTGAGATATAAGGTCCATATAGGGGGAAGTTATTAGAGAGGGGGACTTAATACAGAAAATACGGCATATGGGAATTCGTTTTCTTTTCGTTTTTCTAGAAAATCACACTATTTCAGAGGTTACAGGCTGATTGGTTGCTACAAAACTGGCCGTTTACAAAACTGGCCGTTTACAAAATTGGTCGTTTACAGAATCGGTCGTCACAAAACTGGCCGTTTACAGAATTGGTCGTCACAAAACTGGCCGTTTGCAGAATTGGTCGTTTGCAAAAGCGCAACCTTTTTAGTTGGGTTTACAAGTTAGGGTAACACTTAGTTGGGGTCAATAGTATGCCAAACATCGCTTCGTCTCTGTCAGTCATTATCTCTCTGCCATCACATTGTTCAGCATCTTTCCACTTCATCTCATTAACACCACCTCCATCACACTCAATTTAGAAGCACAATCAGCCAAAGATCGTCTTATTCTTCGTCAAATTCAGCGATGAGTCAACGTTGAGGAGGAAAGGCTTCAGCGAGAGGAGTGGGCTCAGGGCATGGTTCAGGCGATGAGGGAGCTTTGAGTATTGAAAATTTTGTTATTGCTATTATTGTCGACGGGGGATGAAAGAGGCCGTTTATCTGTTTTATTGTTGATCCGGGGTTTGAAAATTTTTATTTGCTCTATTCTTGACTCGATCTATGTTTGATCTGGCATTGATTGCCAATGATATCAAGGTCACCCGTTCATTCATTGATTACTTCTTGAAATGCCAATCTTGTAAACGATCAATTTTGAAACGGCCAGTTTTGTAAACGTCCAATTTTGTGACGACCAATTCTGTAAACTGCCAGTTCTGTAAACGGCTAGTTTTTTAGCGACCAATCAGCCTGTACCCGTTTTAGAATAACATCATTTTTTGACGAGCAAAAAGAATGCAACAAATGTTTTCCGAATACATTTTGTAACTTTTTCTATTCTTTTTGTAAGTTAATTTTATATTGCTTGAAAGCCCTGAATCTTAGCTACTATTTGGTAAGTCAATTATTTGGGATAATGTCACGCGAAAAATTCTTTTTAAAATGGAAAATGTTCGGGCGCCAAAAAAAGATACAAAATGTATTCAGAAAACATTTGTTGCATTTTTCTGCGGGCAATACTTTTTTTGTACCAAACTTACTTTTTTTGTACCATTTTTTTGCCTGTTTCTCTTAATTTTTTGATCTTTGATGAGAGAGAGTGATGAGACTATTAAGTAGCGCTGCAGTTCTAGTTTCTTACGAAGTGTAAGTTTTTGCAAGATACTTTCAAAATGCTTACGGAAAATCGAGAGTTTGCAACAAGTCAAAAAAATAAGTTAGTCCATACTTTTGGTGTTTTGTTGAGCATTTTGAAACTATTTTGCAAACATTTATATTTTGTTAGAAACTAGAATCGTAGGGCTACATGATGGTGTTATCACTTTGTGCAAAAAGTTGAAAATTTTGAGAAAAAGGCTTCCTTAGAACAAAAAAAAAGATCTCGTTGAGACACAATAAATTCAATGAGATATGAGTAAAATAAATAGCGGCGTAAAAATGCCCTACCCTGTATATAGTTAACACATAAATATATTTATGTGCCTACATCTTCTAATCTCCTTTCCGTGTATCTATCTTAGCAGCAGAAAAAGTAGCAAAAACCAACCCTTGTTGGTTGGCTGCCTTTCAATACAGGGGAATGGGCGATTGTTGGCAGGAGTGGCAGTAGAGGAGATATGCTGTGTGTTATAGCTGTAACAAGTAATAGTAAAAGACAGATTATTTGTTGCACTACTTACCTTTTTCTCTTGGTATTGTTGGCTAAGTTGTCTGTCAAAAGCATCTGGACTTTGGCAAAGATCCCTTGTAATTAATCAGTGCAAAAGATCAGCCAAAAATTTTTTCGTTCGAATACGTTGTATGGTTGATGCTCAGAAAAGTAGCTATTTAGAAAGTATAAAAACAAGGAGGAACAAATTTATACAAGTTTTGGCATAAACATACGCAACATTATTTATCAAAAGGTGACTACCGTATTTACTGTATTAAGTCCCCATGGGGAGTTATTTTTCAACCCTTAAAAAATCGGAAAAAAATATTTCGATTTTGATATTTTTGGGTGCTCAACCTAATCTGAAAAGTGGAATCAGGCAAACTCGCGGCAACTAAGAAAACGCAGAAAACAGATTTGCGAAATGTTCACTCTAGGCTGAGATATAAGGTCCTTAGGTGGGGACTTATTAGAGGGTGGGGAGTTAATACAGTAAATACGGTAAACAACTAACAAAATAATACGATAATAAATCATTATATTTTAGCTTTCATAAAATTAAGTTTTTAAAGCAACATGCCTCTGCGTCACACTACGGCTACAATGGACGAAGAAAAAACAATTATTGTGTTGTCAATTAATTGTCGCGCGTTTTTTCATCTATTTTTAGATTTTTTTTGAAATACGCGATTAGGCAATTAATATACCGTTAGAAAGCTCTTGAAATAAGTTTGAAAATAAACTATTATACTTAATTTTTATCGCATTTGCAAGTTGGTTAAAAGCCTTGACAAATATAGACTTCTAAAATGTTAAAAAAACAATAAATCTTTAAAATTGCAACTGGTTCAGACTAGCGTCACAATGACAACTTAGCATCATGTTGTAGCGCAGTTCAAAAGCTACAAAACTCATGGTGCAGAATTTTTTTGAAAATCGGAATGTTGAGATATGGCCTTCTGGAAAATATCAATTTATAAAAAAATACCAAAATCCCTGTTTTTCAAACTTTTCGGATTTTTGATCGTTTTTTAAAGAAATTGATTTTTTCCAGAAAGCCATATCTCAACGCTCAGATTTTCAAAAAAAAAATCTGTGACACGGGTTTTGTAGCTCTTGAACTGCGCTACAACATGATGATAAGTTGTTATCGTGACGCTTGTTTGAGCCAGTATGAATTTGAAAGCTATTATTGACTTTTTTTTATCACTTTTCTCATAATTTTATAAGTCTATGTTTGTCAAGGCTTTTAACTTTTAAATAAAATCAATGTCAATAGAAGCAGTGCTGGGAACTCGTCCTCGTCTTCCGTCCACGTCCTCGTCCGACTAGGACGAGGACGTTGACGAAATTTTTGAGAACCCAATCGTGGCGGTCATTTTGAGTAGTGTCAGCCTCTCAGGAGATTGTCCACTTTCCTCAAAATGGTCGAGTGCTGGAAACAGGTTATTAGGTCACTTCATCACATCCGAACACCCGTACTCCTCTATATGAAAATGATCTACGTGAAATTCTGCACTAGAAACAACGGTCGTTCCGTTCAGTCTTTCTTGTGTTAAGCTAATACTCTTTAAAGCTTGGAAAAAAGTTTGTATTTTTTTTGACAAATTTGCGCCTTTTATTTGTTTCTGTTCATAACTTTTGTGGCATCTAGAAAAGAAAGTTCGGTCTGCTTAATCGATTTTTTCATTTTAAAAGAATAAATGATTAACTATGTTTTGCTTTCACAATAACTGCAGTCGTTTATCCACCAAAGCTTCACTTTTTATTCAGAACAACGGTTTTTTCAGAATTTTTTTTGAGTTTTTAAATTTATTTACATTTTTTTCAGTTTATTGAGATGCATTATTATTTGACTAAAAATTTTGGTACTCTACACATAATGCAATGTTTTTCTGTAAATTTTAAGAACAAATTTAAACCTAAGTGCCGGAAAATTTTGTTTTTTTTAACTCAGCCAAAAAAATTTTTATATGGACGAGAAAAGACGAGGACTAGGACGCGACTTTAAAAAAGGCAAAGACGAGGACGTGGACGAGTAATTTGGAAAATTCCCAGCACTGAATAGAAGCGAATTTCAAGAGCTTCCTAACAGCATATTAATTGCCTAAACGCGTATTTTAAAAAATTTCAAAAAAAATCCCATGAATAAACGCGCAATAATTTATTAGCAACCTAACACAATGGACAAAAGAGCAAAAAGAAGAGCGATACGATTTATGAAATCACTGTTTTTGGGATTTTTAAAACCGTGTTCAACACAGAGTTTTGGCAGGTTAGCTTGCTAGGAAAGCTTAGTTCAATCGCAATTTTTAATTTCTGCTAAAACTTGTCGGCCATTCCATATCGTTATCATAGTGGTCCAGCCGTCCGGACGGGCCGGGCCCGTCCCCGTCCCGTCCGGACGGTCTAGCAATTGGCCCAACAAATCTGGACGGTCTACTTTCTAGAACATGAACTACCATGTTTTAGTGCAAAAAGCACAGCGACCGTCCATGCCCGTCCACTTTTTCCAATCGACCGGCCGCCACCGTCCTAAAAAGATGTTTTCTGGAAAATGACAATTTTAGGACGGTGGCGGCCGGTCCATTGAAAAAGGTGGACGGGCATGGACGGTCGCCTTGTTTTTGGCATTAAAACATGGTAGTTCATGTTCTAGAAAGAAGACCGTCCATATTTGTTAGACCAACTGCTAGACCGTCCGGACGGGATGGGGACGGGCCCGGCCCGTCCCGTCGGACGGGCGCCCCACTATGATCGTTATTAAGGCAGTCGAAAACAAGAACAATATTGTTTGTGTTTTATTGCAGCCACCAAAAAGTCCTCCTTGTCCTCGCACCATTATACCCGAAATGTTTGCAGCCGAAAAGCGTCGAGGTCTACCCTACACCAACAAAAAACACTTACTTTAAAGAATATGCTTTATACGTTTAGATCAGCCGTATCAGGGAGGAAAATTGCACGCTAAACGAGAGCTGTGGACAAACAATATACAGTCAAAGCTCGATATAACGACACCGTTAGGCCGGTTCCTTGAGGTGTCGTTCACAGGTAATTTTATTCCAGTGGATCGCCTCCAAACTGACACTGGAAATCAACTAACTCTAGAAATCCAGTGGATTTCCACTGGTCTTCCACTGGCAAAATGGTGGATCCACTGAATTTCCACCAAATTTAGTAGTAAAGAGGTGGAATCCACCAATTTGCCACTGGGTTTCCAGTGGAAACAATGTCTTTCAAAGAAAGTTAGTGACAATTAAGTGGAAACCACTTATTTAACACTGGAATGCCACTAAATATCCAGTGGATATTTTGCCTTTCTATTGAGCAAACATAAGAAAATAGCATTTCAAGCCGGGGGTGTTCGAGGGTGGGGGGGGGCGGTTTGCCTTGGTCCCCCCTATTGAATTTTCTCGTTACTTTTCAGGCTTAGGCTCAGGCAAAGACAGGCCAGTGTATGTTAAGACAGACTCAAACAGAAGTCTAAAATATGTTTGAGTCCATCCTAATTTACGCTGGCCAACTTTTGCCTGAGCCTAAAGCCTAAAATGTAACAAAAAATAACAGGGGGGACCAAGGCACCCCCTCCTTTGTTGGATAGGGGCAAAATATCTTTAACATTCATTCCAATCGATTCCTTTGAGGTTCTCAGATTATTCCAATTGGGCTCTATGTAAATTCATCTACAGCAGGGATGAGAATTTCGGTCTAACTAGGCCTTTTTCCTTAATAGCTGGGATTCCCAAAATAGGCCTGCAAAATTTGAGTTAGGCCTAGTCCTAACTAGGCCTTTTTCAGGCCTAGGCCTTTTCGGTCTAACTAGGCCTATTTTAGGCCTTTTTTAGGCCTATTTTTTGGCGGGAATTTGAAATAATTTTATTTTTCAAAAAAAAATTTTTGTTTTGTGATAAGGATAATACTTTTTTCCGGCCCAAATCCACGCTTTTTTCAAATTGTTTGTTGCTCAAGGCTAAGTTATTACGATTGGCATGATTATTTGGACTAATTTCCGTAGTTCCTCTACTAATTCAACCTGTTTTCTTTTTTACAGTCAATATATCTATATAGTATTTGGACTATGTCCGTCAGGTTTTTGACTACAAAGTTTGTTCGCAGCATAAGTGGCCTTAGAGCTAATTTTTTTTAGCTAATGTTTGACGCACAATTGTCTGGAGATGTGCCCTTCTCGAAAGTGCGAAACCATACTCCCACACCCAGCGAGCTATGTGCCTTGGAAGTAAATAATAATTTTTTGCTAGACAGAAAAATTTAAAAATTAAATTTTGAATTAGCACCTTTAGTTTTTGGTACCAAGATGTGCTCTATCCCTGAAGGATACACCAACCACCTGAAGGTTTACAACTGCCTACAATATAACTTAACTTCCTTTAGGATGACCTATCTATACAGAGGGTACACCAATCATCTGTAGAGTACCTAAACTGCCTAGAAGCATCGTAAACTGATCAGCGCTACTTCATTCACCTGGAGGATACCCAAGTGGTAAAACATACTCTAACTGCCTGAAAGCTTTTCTAACTGCCTGGAGGGTACCTGTCCTGCCTGGAGAGTGCCCTAATCAACTGGACTGGATTAAGCCCCAAAAAGATACACCAACTATCTAGATGTTACACGGGATGTACACTGGATGTTATAATCTGCTTAAAAACCTGAACTAGCTGCTATGTGCCGTAATTACGGAAAGGCTCAGCTTGCCGGCTCGATCAGGGCATCTACCGGGAGGTATAATGGACCCGGATATTGTGTCAGACAGTAACCCTAACCAATCTGAGGGTATATAGACTCCGTGGAAAGTACTGGACACTGGCTCAAGATTCGCGGAAAATTTGCGCTGAGTGTGGGCACCAGGGCTGCAGCCGGTTTTTTTTTAAAAAACCAGAAGCAGAAAAGCAGAAAAACGGTATTCTTCTAAAAAAACAGAAGCAGGAAAACAGAAAAACAGAGGTGAAAAAACACAGAAAACAGAAGCAGAAAAACAGAAGCGAACAGAAAGTCAACATTTTGGTCAAAAAATTTTTTTTTCAAAAAAGTCTGTATTTGGTGGATGTTTGTGTTCAAGTCCGAGTTTCAGCCAGTTTTTGCACACTTATGTTAGATATGTTTCCCGAACCCTGAAATTCAACATCTGCGCTCTCCTTTAAGCATGAAACCGTGAAATTGAGTGGACTTCAAAAAGTTTTTAAATCCCTTCAAATTGGAGATGGTGGATTTTTGTGCCAGAACCAACAGAAAAGTACCCTAACCACCAGGATGTTGCCCGAACGACGTGAATACCCGCCAATCACCAGGTAGGGGTCCAAATCATGTAGATACCCGCAGCAACCAGGATGTACCTTCGGTTACCACCAGGATCGTACCTGAACAACCAAGGTGGGGCTCAAACCCCGTGGACACACCCGAACCACCAGGAGTACAGGGGCCTGAATCACCAGGATCAGGTTCGAATCACACCGAGACCTCCTAACCACCAGAATGGGGCCTTAACCTCCTGGATATCCCTCAACTACCAGGAAAGTCCCCGAACAAGATGGTGAGGGAGAAGTTTGTAGGCAGGAGCGCCCAGGAAGAACGTAGCCAGAAAGGGCATCCAGGAAGGGGTACGAGGATGTATGTGATAGATTGATATTAATAAAAGTTTCAAGATACGATAGAGGCGCCGATAAACGCCTGTTATCCCTACAGTTGAAGCTCTCTATAACGACGCTCTTTATAACGACTCGCTCTTTATAACGACTCGGAAAAATAGCTATTTGGTCATGTATGACCACATTTACCGTATATTCTCTATTAGAAGGCCCCTCTCTAATAGAAGGCCCTCTCTAATAAAAGGCCTCCCTTGAGGACCTGTATATCAGCCTAGAAAAAGAAATTCGCAAATCTGTTTTTCGCGTTTTCTTAGTTAACACGAGCTTACCTGATTCCACTTTTAAAATTTTGGTTGAGCACGCAAAAATCTCAAAATCGACCCAAATTTTTTCCGACTTTTTTAGGGTTGAAAAATAGAAGGCCCGGGCCTTCTAATAGAGAATATACGGTACGTCAAAACGACGCTCTTTATAACGACGCTCTCTATAACGACTCAGTTTAGCCGGTCCCTTGCGAGTCGTTATAGAGAGCTTTGACTGTAGTTAGAAATGTTTCTCCAGTCCTATAACACTGAAATTGATCGAAATTTGGTCTAAAAATCGGTAAAAACTCTTTTTGGAGTACTTTGTGCCTATGACTCAAGTGCCTATAACTTAGGCCCATGTTTTTCTGTTTTTCTGTTTTTGACGCAAAAAAACAGAAGCAGAAAACAGAAAAACAGAAGTGAAAAAAACACAGAAAAACAGAAAACAGAAGCAGAAAAACAGAAGCCGGCTGCAGCCCTGGTGGGCACCGGCGCCAAATGAGTAAATACGTCAGTAGCTGAAAAGAAAATTTTTATGCCGGTGTCAATGTCCCATATGGCGAGATTCTGACGGTGGGTACTAGCGCTAAGTGCTCACACCAACTATATACAAAAACGGCTCTGGACACCGGCACCGGAAAATTGTCAAATTTTGCCTGGCAACCGATCAACTATTGGCTGTGATGATTTAAAAAGAGTATTCTCTCCATATAATTTACACGCTACATAATGTACTCTTCAGTTACGACCCGTGCACTATTTCGACTTTATTGCTTTTCTAACAAGGCGATGCCATGCCCTTTCAGGTCTCTTAGTCAGGTAAATGTCTCGTTCAAATTACACTTTTGCTTCATACAGCTTTCAAGCAAGCTGATTATGTGTATATGGTCATGTGAACTAAAGTATTTAACTGCAGTGAAAACTTCAAATTATCTCTAATGGAATTGACTATAAACCACGCATTTAATTAAACATCCTCTTATTCAAGGGTACTAGAAAACAATAACAAAATGAGCAAGAGAATACCCCACAAATCGCGCTTGATGATCATTGGTGAGAAAATCTAGCCAGTGGATCGAAAATTCCAAAATCTCATTATTTGCATATGCTGTGTTCAGTGTGGTAAATCCACCGATGGATCCACCCATGGGCGTAGCCAAGGGGGGGGCTGAGGGGCTATAGCCACCCCCCCCCGTCAGGTTTTTCGAAAAAAAATTTGTTAATTAAAAACACTATAAAACTCGAAAACGGTGTAGGGAAAATGACCTCTCGGGTTGCTTTAGCCCCCCCCCCCCGTCAGATTTTTCTGGCTACGCCTCTGGATCCACCGGTGGTGGTGGGAAATTTTGGGTAGCCACCGGTGGCGGTGGGTGGCTGCCAACAAATTACAACGCTAGAGTGAAGAAAAGAAATAAATAGTAAACCCGTGAATCTGACAGTGACAAAATCATTGATTGGTTTTGGTTTGCTTTAATACCTGAATATGGAAAATTACAGATGAAAATTAACTGAAAAAAAGAAAACAGGTTGAATCAGTAGAGAAACTACGGAAACTAGTCCAAATAATCATGCCAATCGTAATAACCTAGCCTTGAGCAATGAACAATTTGAAAAAAGCGTGGATTCGGGCCGGAAAAAAATATTATCCTTATCACAAAACAAAATTTTTTTTTGAAAAATAAAATTATTTCAAATTCCCGCCAAAAAATAGGCCTAAAAAAGGCCTAAAATAGGCCTAGTTAGACCGAAAAGGCTTAGGCCTGAAAAAGGCCTAGTTAGGACTAGGCCTAACTCAAATTTTCGCAGGCCTATTTTAGGCCTCAAAATAGGCCTAGTTAGACCGAAATTCTCATCCCTGATCTACAGTAAATTATTAATCTACAGGTAAATTCATCTACAAGGTTCAAATCCGTGTGGAGGTAATCCACTTTTTCAGAAAGTTCGAATCCGATAGAAACACTATTCAAGGACACTCCTTTTGGCCTCCATAGTTGGAAACCGTTTGTTAAAGCCATTTTCACAGTCTTTTTTACAAACTTAGGCAATACTTAATTGCAGGGTATGCCTGATTTTGCCTACCCAAATCCCGAAATCCGAGGCGGGTACCTTCGGATACGTGGATATCCACCTAGCTGGCCCAAAAAAGATTTTTATTTCCATTCAAAGATATGTAAAACCTTGCTAGCAATCCTGTTTGACAGGGTTTTTGAATTTGGGTACGCAGTTTGCAATTTTAATCCTGTTGAACCTACTTACCCACACAATTTTGGGTGAGGAAAGATGATTTATTTTTTATTTTTAACAAACTTTTATTTTACAGGCCAGTCAGATGGATACCCACCTGAGCCCAGGGTACTAACCCCAGGGCTCGGGGTGCGGATGTGTAAAATTGCACTTTTTGTCCTATCAAACATCATTTCACACATTATCTTGCGTATGGTCGGACTATTTGTTTTCAAATTTAATTAAATTTTTTAGGTTGTCTAGGTGGTCATCCACCTACCCGAAGGTACCCACCCAAATTTTGGGTTTGGACCTTTGAAGCTGAATCGAGACTATAAAAGTGATTCACGACCAATGGGATTTGAACTTTCTGATAAAATGGATTACCTCCCCACAGGGATGTGAACCTTGTAGATGAATTTACCTGTAGATGAATTTACCTGTAGATGAATTTACTTGTAGATGAATTTACTTGTACAGTTGAACCTCGCTATAGGGTTCGTACTCATTTGGCGCCCTCATTTGGGCGAACTCATTTGGGCGCCCTCGTTTGGGCGCCATCATTATATAGTGATTTTTAACCTCAACCGTGATTTTCAACCTCCAACCTCAGTGGTCCAGATCCACTTTCAATGGTCCACTTTCAATCCTAAATCTAGGGTTGGGTACCACCTGGACAGGTTGATATCCAGGTAACTTCAGAGTAGTGGTTTATTCACCCAAATGACCTGAAAGGTCAAACGTTCGTCTTTTTATATCTAAAATTACGGTAAAATAAAGGGCCACCCAGGTGGATTCGAACCAGCAACCTCGGCGGTGGATGTCCAAGTGGTCGTCCACTTGGATCAAAATTTTTCACGTTTACGGATTCCAAGATTATTTTTCTGAACTAATTCGTCCATGCTAAATTCGTGCATATCGAGAAGTTTTTCAGATATCGTAAATTCTTGATTTTGATAAATCAAGAGTTCATAATAACTCAGAAATTTATTGATAAAACGTGATTCTACCACTGTCATACGATCTTCAGCATGCTCGAATTAGTGCAGAAAAATTGCTTCGGAACCCGAAAAAGCATTAAAAAAATTTGATCCAAATGGATGATCATTTGGTCTAAATTGGGGTGGGGTTGCTGCGGAGCTTCATATACACGTCACCGAGGTTGCTGGTTCGAGTCCATCAGAGTGTAAACTTTATTTTTCACCTCTATTTTAACTAGCTAAATGAGTTCTAAGTATATGGCCGCAAGTTGAGTCGTTTATCATTCATGATTTTAGTAATAAGGTAACACTTCACACCGAGGATCGGGGGAGAGGGAGCATATGACACCGGTGTCAAAATTATTTAGATAGATACTCTTTTAAGTCCCGTACCTTCCTCGGCACGGGCTTTTTTAGTAAAGTTGCTGTTTGGGTATTATTAAACCATGTTCAACGCTTGGTCTCGGGTACGATACAATGGTTTTTAATTTTTTTTGACAAAATCTAAAATTTTTGGATTGTGGAGCTGGATTCTCTTTTAAGGCAGGTACCCGATGGTTTGCATGCTAGCTCGGACGTTCACATAGCCGTTTCAGACAATTTATATAATTTTAAAATCACTATATAGTAATGGCGCCCAAATGAGGGCGCCCAAATGGTTTTCGCCCAAATGAGTGTGTACGCGCTATAGTGGCACCCCCAGAAGTTCGTTCCGCCTAGGGTCCGACACTTTTTTTAACTTAATTTTCGAAATATTTTATCGATTCTGTTATGAGAGTCTGGTCTCGCATTTTTCACTTATTGGAAAATCATGTTTAAATGACTCTTAAGTAACTTTTATGTGCTTAAAACGATAAGAAAGTCATTTTCTGACATTTTTCCACACAAAAATCGTTTTTTTGAAAAAAAATTTTTTTGACTAAAATTCGACTTTTTGCCTTGGTCCCCCAAGGCAATCCAACCTGAAAGGGTACCTGGATACCACAAAAAGATGGAATTTGAACATAGTTTTGTTGACTGGGGCCTACCGCATAAAGAAACTCTGGTATGCATACATTTTTATGCATCCAGAGTCACTTTCGAGTGATTTGCGTCTAAGGTATGCGGGTGTGCGCATCTCAACCCCAAGCAACCAAGCCCCGCAGGGGGCTTGGTTGGTTAGAGATGCGCGCACTCACTTACCTTAGACATAATTCCGAGCAAGACTCTTGATTAAAAATGCATACAGTGGCTCTTTTTGCCCAGCTCCAGTGACCAAAACAGCGTAAAATACCTTAATACAAGGTGATTTACCTTGGTCCCCAAGGCAAAATGTCATATTTTGGTCAAAATTTTTTTTTCAAAAAATCAATTTTTTTATGTGGAAAAGTGTCACAAAATAACTTTCTTATCGTTTTAAGCACATAAAAGTAAATTAGGAGTCATTTAAACATGATTTTTAAGTAAGTGAAAAATGCCCCTCCCCTGTGGATCGAATTTTTTTTTCTCAGAATTAAAAAAACAGCCGGCTTTCTCATGAAATCGGGGTCGAGAAACACGAATATGATGTTATCTCTTCGATCTGATCACTCCCCGTGGGGGGGGGCTTCTATACTCAAGCCCGAAATTCCTTTTATACAGTTTTGTAGCCCTATTCATCTTTTTTCGAATGGTATATTTTGGGAAAAGCCATTATTTGGTTACAAACACAGTGAGGTGATTTTAGGATGTTGATAGGCATTTTTATCACTTTAACTGATCAAAATTCAATTGGAAGTTTAACGCTACAGTAAAATCAGAGCACCATATTGTATCGCAGTTCAAGAGCTACAAAGCCCACTTTACAGAGAAGCTTTTAAAAACCTGGGTGTTGAGATATGGCTTTTTTGAAAAAATCAATTTCTTGAAAAAGTGACTAAAATCCAGAAAAATTTGGAAAAAATTTCATTTTGATCATTTAAAAAAAAATTTTTTAATTTTTGACCAAAATATGACTTTTTTCCGTACTTTTTAAAAGCAATTGTGTGTCTATTCGACAGCTTAGAGTCTTCTCTATAACTTTCATCATCATTAGAGACTAGTGTGTTTTGGATTCTAGAATTGCATTCAAAAATTAAATAATCCATGCTGTAAAAAACCCTCAAAAATAAGACTGTCAGCCGGCGGCCAATGAACCGACCAAATCTGAAAACCGACATTTTTTTGAGTTTTCGGCTTAGCCCGGCCGACGATCCAATTAGAAAATACATTTCCAGAAAACATTATATTTCCAAAAGCATGTAAAAACTTAGGCCTCGATAGGCTTCTCTATTTATCGATGAAGTATTTAAAAACCGACCAGAATCATATACGCAAATTACTTCAACGGGTGATTGACAATCACTCATGGCACAAATACTTACAAAATTATACTACACAAAACCCGTAACAACCCGACCGAATTCATGTTTGTATATTTCGCTTCAAGTCTTGTGATCAAATTGTTTAAACCAAACGGTTTGAAGTTTTGGTCAAACCTAAATATGTATGGACAATAGAGCGGAAACGGGACGGGATCCAGTAGGGATCTCGATTTTGTCCAGGTCAATTTTAAGCCAAAATCCTGTCCCGAAATCCCGCCAGATCAATTCTCAAAATCCCGATCCCGAATTCGTTAAATCATGAACGACGATTTTCACGCATTTTTGTTCTTAAAATGACAAGCTTTTTACGCTTTTTGTTGGTTTTCTTATCAAAATTAAACGAGGGTTTGAATCACAATTTCATTGAAAATGCATTTGAGACGGCTAATTGAGTATTCGTCAACTTTGACATACTCGAAATTTATGGCTACAGTTGTTTTTTTATTTTTGTCGGAACTTTTTTCACAAAAAATTTCATCGCAGTGTAGCCCTGAATATTTTCTTCCTACCATATTATAAAGCTACACTGAACGAATTGGCAAAATTTCATATTTAAGGCGTAAATAAAATGGACAAGTATTAAATGTGCCTTGTTTTGGCTGAAAAGTTCCTTGTTTTTTTTTCGTCAAAAAGGCAAGTATCTAATCTATTTTTTAAGTGATGACACTATCGGGTAGCTCTGCGACTCTAGTTATTAATTGTGTACCGTTCGTTTCAATATTTTTGCAAATGTAGAACAAAAAGGTAAAAGTATGAAATTATTTTTCCAACTTGCTTCATACTTCGACGTTCATCGCGTTTAGGGTTTCAAGGATTTTTTATTTCAAAAATTATAGAGTATTAATTTTTTCAAAATGGTTGAAGGGACCTCGAAATTAGTGGATGACTGCTAAAATTGCCAAATTCGTGGCGCGCATGTATTTTTTGTTTATCATCTATTCATCTAGGCAGTTTTGTTCTTTTTATAGTTCTAGTTTTACTTCTTTCCGTATGTGTTGTTTGACATATTAGTGTAAGCAGTAATAACTTTCTTATCAGCAACATGTACAGGGTTGTCCAAATTTTTTGAACTATTTCTTTTGCTCATAACTTTTCGAATATGCGCTATTCCGTCGAGATCTTTTTTTCGTTCGATAGAGGAAGTGATAGGAATTTGTTTGACACTGCACTAGTCATTTCACAATAAAAAAATTGATTTTAGATGAACGGTTAAAGATTTCGTTGATGTTTTTAGGAAAACTGGCTTATAAGCAAATAGTAAATCCGCTTATACAAAAATTGTCTGCGTAACTTCAAGGACGCAAGGACTGTGTGAAAGGGCTGTGTTCAAGGACTGTGTGTAAAGCAAGCACATGGGAGTACCAAAAAAAACGTCAAACTTTGTTATGATCAATTTTTGTTATAAAAAAAAGCTTCTCGTGGATCTTTGTCCCTGTTTAATGACATGTGTAAGCCATTTTTCCTAAAAACCACCGAAATCTTTAAACGGTCATCGAAAATTAAAATTTTTATTGTAAAATGACTAGTGAGGTGTCAAACAAAATTATCACCTCCTCTATCGAATGAAAAAAAGATCTCGTCGGAATAGCGCATATTCGAAAAGTTATGAGCAAAGAAATAGTACAAAAAATTTGGACAACCCTGTATATAATCTATATATATTATTATAACACCATTTCTAGTATTTGAATTGAACAGATCAGTATTATCTAGCACCACAAAATAGTAGTAGCAGTCAGGCACTTAAACCGTCTCAACTCCATCTCTTACCTTCAACACCATCTTTTAAAGTAATTTATTGCTGTATCTTTGAATTTCTTCACTCCTCCACTAAATCAACTCCATGAAAAAGAGTAGAGGGTAACTAAAAAACAACAACATCAACAAAGCAGCAATAGAAGGATTACAGTAAAAGAGGGTGGAGAGGCGTTAAACTTTTCATATCCTTTCTT
Source organism: Ditylenchus dipsaci (assembly GCA_004194705.1). Classification (NCBI taxonomy): domain Eukaryota; kingdom Metazoa; phylum Nematoda; class Chromadorea; order Rhabditida; family Anguinidae; genus Ditylenchus; species Ditylenchus dipsaci. Next base: position 25,289 of record SADC01001309.1, on the reverse strand, counting down.
CTTCTACCCGTAAAATTTAGTTTGATGAACAGGGTTAGTGTTGCTTTGTTATTTTGTTGTCCTTTTTTCAAGTTGATTACGCAAAAGGCAGCCATCCTCTCCCTTATCAAGCAGTGGGAGAATTGCCGTGTGGCAGCTGACTGTCTGCTATCTTTCCAATCACTATTCCTCTGTATCTCTGCCTGGTTAGCGACTGTCTGATGGGTGCTCAGAGTTGATCGAGTGCGTGTTTCAGGCGTGCGCTTGGCTGACTGGGGAGGTGTCTCTGTTTTCCCCTCCTGATTCAATCAGCAGAGTGTGTGTGCAATCCCTTTGCTAGTTTAGATGCCCTTTTTGTTGGCGTATCCACTTTTTTTGATATCCAGCCAGCTGTTGTTGTTTTTGCGAGTTAGCTGGCTAATTGTGCTGCTGAGGATGATGATCCGTTAGGAATTTATTTATTTATTTGAACTATTTTAAAGCGGTCTGATGATCTTTGTGTCTGGCTTATATTCGGCTTTTATTGCTTGTGTGTGTAGATACCTTTTAAGGTTTTTAGTTTTGAAAAAGTTATGGTTTTGTTTGACATTTACCATAAAGCCTAGTGTCCAATGACTGAGAGGAAATTCCATGTTTTTTAACGCGGGGTGGGCTGTAAACTTTTTTTGTTCATAAATTTTTTTTCTCTTGGTCACATTTCGTAGCTAAGATTCAGGGCTACCCAATAAAAATTTTCCAGCCACAAGTCTCCGAAAAAACTTTGATAAAAATGCATTTCCTCTCACTCTGCCTTTCACTCTAATGACTGAAAGGCAGAGTGAGAGGAAACGAATTTTTATCAAAGTTTTTTCAGAGATTTGTGGCTGGAAAAAATTTTATTGGGTAGCCCTCAATCTTAGCTACAAAATGTGACCAAAGAAAAAATGTTTTATGAACAAAATAAAGTTTACAGCCCTTCCCGCGTTAAAAAGCATGGAATTTCCTCTCAGCCATTGGACACTAGGCTTAAATGTTCTATTAAACGGGGATATTTATTACACGGAATTATATGACGAAAAAGAGCCCTCGAGCGTAATAAAAAAATAAACGCAGATCCCCATCTAAAATTGCATTTACTGTAGATGGTCTGAAACCGAGTTTGTTGCGTTGATAAAGCATACTCTCTGAATATAGAACTCTCCAATAGAGCCACCTATTTTGAGCGGTCTGTATCTCGCGGCAGAGTAAATATTTTGTGGAGCTTCTACCACGAGCTCCACCGATTCCGCTTTTTAGATTTTGCTTTTACACCCACAAACCTCAAGATCGACTCATGTGTATTTTATTGCTAAAAATTTTCACTATTGTAGAAAAGTATCAAAAAATATCAAATTTTGGCACTACTGTAATATACCTCCCCCAAAAACCCTCCTGTAATATACCCCCCCAATAATTTTTAGGCTTAGGGATTAGGCTTAGCTCTTAGGCTTAGGCTTTGGCCTTAGGCATTAGGCTCAGGGACAACACGTAATAATTTTGCCACTTTTCCAAAAATGTATGGTTTTTGGGGTACCTGAAAAATTATTGGGGGGGGGTATAGGACAGTAGCGTCCAAATTTTCTACAACATTGTTCGTAAAAATCGTCATATTTCTTAACTACTCAATCCTAGATTTTAAGCCTTCTTTTGCGACTCTCCAAATGAAAAAATATTACAAGGTGTTGCTATTACTTTTAACTTTGACTACATCCACTGGCTTCTTGGTAGCCGCCTCAGAATCTACTGGTCAAGTAGTGGGTAATCAAGTTCAAACAGAACAGGATGAGACAGTTGTGCTAGTACTACCAGACAAAGAGGAATTGACCGAGGATCCTAGGACCGAGTGTGTGGACTCCAACTACTGGACCTGCTCCATAATCCATAGAAACGTAGTATCCAACGCGACCGCACTGGACATACAGCAAAATCAGCACCTGGAAAATGGCTATTCCCAAATTCGCGGATTGCATATGTACTTTTTTAATAAGGTGAGTGCTTTTTGATATTTCCTGAAGTGGCTGATGGTGGAATTTGTAGATGAGCAGAGAAAACGGTGCTGGTTGGGAGAACAGACTGCACGTCTCAGGCAAAATCTACTGGACCTTCCATCCCTATAAGAGAGACAGCCAAGTTTATTCTCTGAATGTATGGATTGGCCGGATGACAGGTCCTCAAATACTGTATGTTCTTGAATTGCGCAGGCCAAAGAAAATGCTACAGGGAGTGGAACACCAGAATAGTGTAAGTTTTTATTGGGATATAATAAGTCTTCACAAAGTGCAGTGGAAACTGGCATTAGGTCTTTTCATTACCGATAATTTCATCTAGGACCAGATTGTCAAAACTGTACTGTCTATTCGACTCTTTTGTACGCAGATCAAATTATTTACGACCCTTATTGGAGACAAGACCAATATAAATTTTGACAATAAAAAATGGCTAAAATTAAAAACACCCGTCAAAATACATAAATCTTCAGTCTAATTTTGAAGGGAATTTTGTGGCAAAAATTTTGTGGCAAACCATTGTAATATTGCCCTAAATAGTCGTATTTTGCCGCAAAAAGTTGCTGTTTACAATATTTTTTGAATTTGCGGCAAAGTACTAACATTTGTGACGAAATTCAGAATTTTTGCTTCGAAAATTCCCATGTGTCCAATGTCCTAAAGATTTTAAAGTGAAAATTGGACTACCGACTTTCTAGCTACAGCTTTTACATCCGACTTCTTAGCGCCATAAAACTTGACATCTTCTAAAAAAAGCTTTTTCAATTTTATAGGCTAGCATGTTCATCCGCCTTAACAAAAGGTTGCCTGCCCAACACCGACTAAGATTTGGACACACCTACAATGCTAAGGTACACAACACTTCCAATAACAAAAATATAATTTATTGATTTTTAGATATCCGTGAACGATATACAAACACCCCTACTTAAAAACAACAGTTTGGCACCTGTGGCGAGTGTATATTCTGTAAGCACCACACTGGATGTGCCCCAACTATGTTAGTTTGTATAATATTCTCTATTAAAGGTATACTCTCTAATAAAGGCCATGGGGCCTTTATTATTCAACCCTAAAAAAGTCGGAAAAAATTGGGTCGATTACGAGATTTTTGGATGCTCAACTAAAATCTGAAAAGTGGAATTAGGTAAACTTGTGCTAACTAAGAAAACGCAAAAAAACAGATTGCGAAACTATTTTAAGGGGCTGAGATATAGGTCATTGACGGGGGCCTTTATTAGACAGGGGATTTAAATAGAGAATATACAGTACCTTTTGTTGACCAAGAAACAATTATGAAATTACACAGGAAACACCGCCAGCAATTCTTTCGCTGGTTTCAACCCTATTTGAACCCTTTTAATTGCTTTGGTGGTGGTTGAATCTGTTTCACCGAAATAGCATTTTTTGGAGGAGAGGTAAAAGAGAATGAAACGGTAATAAATGGGGGTTCACTTTAGGATAACTGCCTATCATTTAAGTTTTGGGTAGTAATTTCTTCAATTTTAACTAAAATGGACTTTGATTACGGTTCGAAAGTGATTTGTGATAAAAAAAAGGCTACAATTGTTTAGACAAGAGTCTGAAAAAAATTGATGGTTTTATTGGCTAGCGATGCCTTTGATAGAAACCTTTATACCCGCATCATACTTTTAACATTTTTGGGACATAATTATGTACCAGAATAAGTCTGGCCTTGAAAAGACTTCATAAATGGAGATAAAAAAGTGGCGGACCCTAGCTAAAAAAATTTTTTTCTGCCTATATTTTTTCGCGGGGTAAGTAGAATAAGCATCCTAATGTTATTAGTGAATCCGGCCCAAAAAAGTCGATAATCTGACACTTTTGCTTTTCTTTCTGTTTTTTACTTTTTTTTTTCAAAAAATGTGGTGGATTTTTCACTTTTTTCCTTTTTCTCATTTTCACTTACAAATTTTCCCACGTTCTTCTCTAACAATGACTCAATTTGATTGTAATTCACGGAAAAATACTGTATTACCAATTAGTTTGTCCGCCACAAAGTGCAACAAAAGGGCAGTGAACTGCAAATTGGTTTTGTGTTCAGTAATCATTGGCTTTATCTAGATGCAAGCGATGACGCATCTGCCTGCTTCTCTCCAAATGCTTCTGCAATGGAGTTGCAGAAGCAACAGTTGAGAAAGAAAATGGCAAGCAAGTGGACGGCTGCTTTTGACACCCTCAACTTCCACCGCTTCGACTCTAGCATGAGTGTTCGCTTTTTTGGCGCTCCACCCTCTTACTGCATTAATCAATACAAGGTGGCTGTCTACTTGCAAGACGCCATCCTGATCGCTTCACAGACTGTCAAACAGGTAGTAGATATGGATTGAGACAAAAAATAAGGCGAAAAATACAAAGTATCACTAAATGAAGTTCAATCAAATTTGGCTTTAACGGAAATGCAATACCAAACTTATAAATCGAGCGCCCAATTTATTTGTTTCAACATTGTTTGAAAAACTTAGTCAAAATGTCAAAAAAATATGAGATCCAGTACCTAATTTTTGTTTTGCTTAAGTTTATCTAAGCAATTTTGAAGCAATTTCAAATTTTTGAATCCGTACCGGCTCCAAAAACTTTTGCAACGATTTTTTTGATGCTTTAAATTTAATGCTTTAAATAATCCGACACTTTTTTTACTTCAGTTTTTAAAGTATTTTTTAAATTCTGATTCGTCAGTCTAGTCCGAAATATCGCAGGGATTCCGATTTTACCAGTCGTTTTCGATAAACACGACAGTTTTTATATTGAGACCCGCCAATCCCGCTTTAGTGTACACCTAAATTCTAAAAAGGTGTACACCCCAAGGGACCGAACTCAGGGTGTCGGCTTACCGCGGTGTCGGCTTATCGAGGTTCGACTGTATTCACAACCCAAATTTAAACTAAGCAGTTTTCTTTGATGATCAGCAAAAGTGCCCAAGCTCGCCAATGATATATACGTTAGTATAAAGGGTGCTTCAAAATAACTCTCGCATTGAAATAAAAAATTGATGTACGTATCCCCTTTTTTCTCGACCGTTTTCCAAAATTTTCGGAAATCTCCGCATATTAGGTTTTAAACACACTATAAATGTTATTTTCTATGAAAATAGTGATTTAAACTATTTTCTAAAAAGTGATTCAAATTGTTTTTTCAAAATGGGGAGTTTCTTTGAAGCATCATGTATATACAGATAATGAAAATAATAATTAGTGCTGTAATGAATAAATTAAGTGCCAGATTTTGGCTCCGCAATTCAGTTTTATCCTCAAATTTTTAGAAAGATCTCAAACGAAATGCAGATGGCGTTCTAGTAGGACAGACAAAATTTTTCCAGCTCAAAAAGGGAGATAGCTACACTGTCAAGGTAACATACCACCCACAAAAATTTTCGCCCGCGAACACTCAGTACCCATAGTTCAGATTCTGCCAGATGAATTGGGTGCCTCTGGAGAGTGTGTGTGTGCCTACGGTGGACGGTGTGGCTGTGTCAGGATCCAGAGTCAGCCCTTTTCACCTCCATCCCTGCCTGCTCTAGAAGACTTCAGTCTTCAGAACAACAGCAGTAAAGTGCCGCTGGATCGCCAGAAAGTGTCACCCTCCTCCCAGGACCCATCTGGCGTACTCTACCTGGTGGTAGCCGTCGCTTTGTTCCTGCTGACCCTCGTGCTACTCAGCCTGGCCCTGCTGCTCAGACTGTTCAGAACCTCGAGTGCGGACAGCAAACGCAACCTTTTGCTGGTGTTCAATGGTAGAAAGGCCTATGATGGCAACCACCCCTCGGATTCATCGGAATCCAGCCACAAACCACTGCTTAAAAAGTGCCAATCGGTGGTTCTGGTGAGCGGAGAACAGGGCAGTAGATGTGCCCAGTTGGAGCTATTGGCTAAACTTCTCAAAAAACTGGGTGTTCGAGTGTATTACTGCAGATGGGAACAGGATAAGGTGGAGGAGAACATGCAGTTGTGGGCTCACACTGTGCTCTCAATGGTTGACAAGGTGGGCATTTGTGTAAAGGATCTTTGCAAAATGCAGTCCAATCTCAATTTTACGCCACACCCAAAAGTTCATTCTTTTAGGTTTTAAAAATGTAACATACCCTAGGCGGGAACGTACTTTTCTGGTGGCGTATCATCAAGAGTTAACTTTAATTAATTTTGGCCTTTTTGTTTTTTTGCTTTGTTTGAACGACAAAAAATTAATTTTCAGCAAACAAAAATTCTTTGACTAAAAATAGATAGAAAAAACATATATTCTTTGGTTTAGACAAAATATTTTTGTACAAAAAAGTCTTTGCATAAATATCATCGCGAGATTAATGCAAAAATAGGACCGATTTTTTACATAACCACAACAAAAAACGAGAAAAAAAACAAATATTAATAATCATTCGTAAATTTGTAGCAGTGATTGATACAGAAATTGGAAAAAAGGCGAAAAAATATATACAAATTAAGGAGTGCAACCGTACGCAAGTATGGTTAGAAATATGGTTGTGTGACTTAAAAACCTGCGACAAAGGTGCGGCGGGTGAATATCAGATTACAGTCAAAACTCGGTTATACGCCACCCTAAATAATTTTTATTTGGCCGAGGTTGGCTTATTTTTAAAACTTTGATCAAAAATATGTTGGAATTGGCGTTTGGCAGAACTTACTTGCCAACTTCAAGTGGCTTTTTCTCTGAGATTTTGTGATCAAAATTTTTTATGGCTCACCATAAAAAAATTATTTTTTAAAAAGTTCAGATTTTGTTGTTCCATGAACCCAGAGGCAAATGGCTATTGTCGGAAGATGGCAGGAATAATGTGATTGATCGAGACATCTTCGATGATTTGTTTCATTGCCTGCACTCTAGTCTAGTGTATAGCGATCCCAGAATTGTATGTTGGTTGCCTTTAGAAACAACAATAGTTTTGTAAATAAGTTCAGATGCATGTCAAATGGACAGCTAACCAACAAGCCATGTTCCTGAGTCCAGAGAACATGTACTTACTGCCACGTGACTTAAGCCACATTTTCAATGCAATGAGGCTTTACTTGAGTGCTGACAAGGTCAAGCAATACCAGGTAGGCTCTTGAAACTCCGATAAAGTTGGCTAAAACCTTAAAATACTTCATGAAGACTTCTGCTTTAAGGCTTCTACAGGGTCCGTCAATGAATTTTTTTAATTTTTTTCGGTTTTGACGTAATAATTTTTTTCTTTCACATGATTACTCGAAAAATACATCTAATTTTTATCAGCTCAAATTGAAACGTCCATGCTAAATAGTAATTTGGCTATTTAGACCATGATTCTTCTCCGCTTTCGGCTCTATTCGAAACACTTTTTTCTCCGTCTCTTGGTCCGAGATCCTACTAAAGATCAGAAGGGTAGCAATTTGGCTAAGCTCGAGAGGCCAGCACAGGCCTGATTTGGGGGTTTTTTAATTAGAAAGTGGGGAGGAGGTACACAGCAGTGTTTTTGGCTTGGGGGAAAAGATCACTAAAATCACTAAAATAATCCCCTTTACTATAGCGCTGGATTCTGTCTGTTGTTGTGCGTCACAAAAAAGATTAGGGGTGTTCCACTGATCGTATCAAAAATCTGATTGCACCATTCGATTCAGCGTGGTCGATTTACTGTCTGAAAAATTATCAAAAGTTGGGGTCGTCCGTCTCAAAAAAAAGTTATGGCCTCTTGAAAGTTGCCAAAAACCACAGGGGGGACCAAGGCATTTTTAGGTAATTATCGGCCCAAAGCACCAATACGGGGCCAATACCACCAATATCAGTACCAAACCACCAATACCGGGCCCGAACCACCAATATCGGGCCCGAAGCACCAATATCGGGCCCAAACCACAATATTGGTCCCAAACCACCAATATCGGGCCCGAACCACCAATATCTATTCCAAACCACCAATACCGGCCTCAAACCACCAATATTGGGCCCGAACAACCGATATCGGTCCAAACCACCAATACCGGGCCGAACCACCAATATTGGTCCCAAACCACCAATATCTGGCCCGAACCACCAATATCGGTCCCAAACCACCAACACCGGGCCCGAACCACCAATATCGGGCCCAAACCACAATACCGGCCCAAACCACCAATATCGGCCCAAACCACCGATACCGGGCCCGAACCACCAATATCGGGCCCAAACAACCAATACGGGCCAATACCACCAATATCGGTCCCAACCACCAATATCGGGCCGAACCACCAATATCGGTCCAAACCACAATACCGGGCTCAAACCACCAATATTGGTCCCAAACCACCAATATCGGGCCTGAACCACCAATATCGGGCCAAACCACCAATACGGGCCCAAACCACCAATATCGGGCCAACCACCAATACGGGCCCAAACCACAATATCGGGCCCAAACACACCAAAGAACCTCGGGCTTGCAAACCATCGGTACGACGTGGTACACCCGAAGTACCTGCGGGCCAACTAGCAATCGGGTACCAGTCAAACACACCAAAAAACCCTGCGGGTTGCTACTATCACGGGTACCGACGGATACACCCGAAAGTACTGCAGGCTTGCAAACTACCATCGGGTACCCATTAAACACACCAAGACCTGCGGGCTTGCAACTACCATCGGTACCACGTGGATACCCGAGTACCTGCGGGCTTGCAATACCATCGGGTACCAGTCAAAACACCCAAAAAACCTGCGGGTTTGCTACTATCATCGGGTACCGACGTGGATACACCGAAGTACCTGCAGGCTTGCAACTACCGTCGGGTACCGACGTGGATACACCTGAGTACCTCCGGCTTGCAACTACCATCGGGTACCGACGTGGAAACACCGAAGTACCTGCGGGCTTGCAACTAGCATCGGGTACCGACGTGGATACACCTGAAGTACCTCCGGCTTGCAACTACCATCGGGTATCGACGTGGAAACACCCGAAGTACCTGCGGCTTGCAACTACCGTCGGGTACCGACGTGATACACCCGAAGTACCTGCGGGCTTGCAACTAGCATCGGTACCCAGTTAAACAACCCAAAGAACCTGCGGGCTTGCAACTACCATCGGCTACCCACTTGGATACGCCCGAAGTACCTGCGGCTTATAACTACCATTAGGTACCCACTTGGATAAGCCCGAAGTACCTGCGGGCATATAACTACCATTGGGTACCTACTTGGATACCCCGAAGTACCTGCGGGCATATAACTACCATCGGGTACCCACTCGGATACGCCCGAAGTACCTGCGGGCAAATAACTACCATCGGCTACCCACTTGGATACGCCCGAAGTACCTGCGGGCATATAACTACCATCGGGCACCCACTCGGATACGCCCGAAGTACCTGCGGGCATAAAACTACCATCGGCTACCCACTTGGATACGCCCGAAGTACCTGAGGGATTGCAACTACCATCGGTGCCCAGTTAAACACACCCAAAGAACCTGCGGTCATATAACTACATCAGGTACCCACTTGGATAAAACCAAAAAACCAATATCGGGCCCAAACCACCCATATCGGGCAAAAACCACCAATAACGGGCGCAAAGCTGGTGGGCTCACCAAACCAGGAATATGGGCCCGAAAACGTGAAAGGGGTCTCAAACTACAAAAATCGAGCCCAAACCACCAATATCAGGCCAAAGACAACAGGACGGGACCCAAACCACGTCGGCTCACCCAAAACATCAATACCGAGCCTAAATCACTAATATCGGTCCCAAAGCATCAGCGCGAGTCTCAAACCATCTACAAAACTGGGACAATGCGGCATCTGCCGCATAGGCGCTTTCTAGTAACGATTTACTAAATCGTGCCTTCCCACGCCAATAAATTATTTTATTGCACCCAAAATAAATTACAATTCACATTCAACTCAAAACATTTTTCAGCAAGAATTATGTGTTGTTGTGAGCTCAGGCCAATCCACCACAAAACCCACAATAGTAGTAGCACCCCACAAACAGCATATAGACCAACAGGAAAATGATAAGATATCCATTCCCTGTACACAAGAACAGCCACAAACACAGGACACTACCACCCAAGACCAAGATAGTGGCAACCAAACCTTGGACTACATCAGTCCACTTCAAGTCAAAAAAGGGTCTGGAGTGGCCACGCACACACCAAGCACATGTTTGGAGGTGGAGAACAGGCATTTGGGCCAGCAAAGGACTGGATTGGGTGGAGACACACAGGAGAGAACTGGAGTAGCAGGTCCAGAAGAAGGCGACATGCCCTCTAATGATTCAGGAATTGTGGTTTAGGTAGGTGGTTTTAAGTGTGATGGCTCAATGCTCCTGTGTTTTAGGCTGGTCATTGGCGTGATCGATGATGCTGGAGGCCTTGAAGTGCTTCTGGAACAGGGAGATACTAAGGAACGACAGTCCTGCAACCGGCAGTCAATTTCTGCTATCAGTCTTCGCATTTCTGTAGTCTCGTGCTGCAAATTTTGGCTAAAGTAAAGAACACACCACCCAGAATTTTGCCTTAGCCCCCATAGCTGATTTTTATGGATTTTTTTGTTTACAATTTTCAATAAAATTATGACATTTCATTGAAAAATGTGAATAAAGGTTGTGTTTCTTACTTGCTCCCAAATTTTATTGTCGATTTTGTTGTAAAGATACAGTCAAACCTCGTTATAAGATACACCCAGGGACAGACCTCAGCTGTATCTTATAACGAGGTGTATCTTATATAGAGGGTGTATCATAAGTCCTGGTAGAGGACTTACATATTTCATTTTATAACTCCTGAAAAAGGACTTACATGATACTAATAATAAGTCCTTGTACAGGACTTACATGAAACAACTACTAAGTCCTGCTGCAGGACTTAGCAGAACAAAAAGCTTTCCGCAACAAAAAGTTGAAAAATTTGCACTAAAATGGCGGCAATTCAAAAATTTTGTATATTTTTATGGACTGTATCTTATATCGAGTGACATTTATTGAACGGGATCAAGCTCAGGTGTATCTTATAACGAGGTGTATCTTGTATCGAGTGTATCTTATATAGAGGGTTCATTTGCCTTAATTTAGTTCAGACCAACCAAATCTTCTTTAGGTGTATCTTATAACGAGGTGTATCTTATATCGGTGTATCTTATAACGAGGTTTGACTGTATTGTTGTTAATGATGCTATTGTTACTGCTTTTATGTTTTGTTGTTTGTAGTTTAGCTGGAGCTCTCTCACTATTATAATAATATGAATTTTTTTTGGCGACTTTCTGTATTTTTTAGATATTCGATTGCTGTGAGGCGAAGAAAAAAGTTTTTAGATTTGATGCGAAACTAGTGCAAAAACGAAATGGTTCGAAAAAATTGCTTTATTCAGTTATTACCCATTGATAGCCCGAAATGTGTATATTATAAGTTAACTTTTGATTGAAGTTGCCGTATTTTCTCTAATACATCGGCCGGTGGGTCTTTTTTCAACCCCCCGCAAATCGGAAAATTTTGAGGCCGATCTTGAGATTTTGTGTGGTCAGCTGAAATCGAAAAAAAAAAGAATCTTTGAGCTGCTGGGAATTAAGAAAATGCAATAAACAGATTTGCAAAATATTCACTCTGCTCCGACATACAGACCCTCCTGGTTGATAGGGTTGGATTTATTAGAGAGCTTGGCCTAATTAAAGAAATAGGGTATTTAAACTGACAAAAAACTTTAAAAATCGAGATAAAAAAAGTGTTGCACCCTAGACAGGCCTAGACGGACTTGAGGAGATTTCACTATATTGAGAGTCGACTGTATTTCAGTAAGAAATCAACTAGTGACACTTTATGACCTAACTTCAGAACTTTGGATTGCAATTAAACAATTTGCAAAGACATACTTTTTGGAAAGTCACTTCTAGAGTCATTAATAATGTAATAATAATGTATGTTAATATATTAATATTAATTAATCTTAATATTAATCGTATATTAATATATTAATCTTAATCTGTTGAAATCAGGTCCAAACAATAACAGAGAGCTAATATATGGCTATTTTGAGTAGACCACTAAGAAAACTTTGCACCACTTACCTAGGTTAGATGATGTTTCAGTTCCATGAATTTTCTTCGACCCGATCTCATCAGATTCGAATGCAGCAAGACATATTGGCATCAGAAATGACTTTATAAAAAATTTGTCGATTCATTAATCGATTCATTGCCAATTGAAAGTTTAAAAATTTAGGTCATAAAATGTTCCGCGAGTTGAATTTCGTACCAAAGTTACTTGAGTTTTTAAAAATAGATATTTATTGCTTGTATGTTTGGTGAAATGTTAAAAGAAGAATTAAGATTTCTATTTATTATTTTTATTTTGCTCACAAGCTTGCTATAATAGTCTTATTGCCTAACAAATTAATCACCTCTGTTGCATGTGTTAATGATGATGCATATGTAATCACATTTCTATACAAATAAATAAATGAACTTACTGTTTTGGCCGTTCTCTTGGTGTACATGTAGGGCGCTACTACAAAACAAAATATTAGCGAAAAATAGTGAAATGTATATTGGCCTACTTTGAAGGTCAAACTTTGAACTAATCATTTTTTTCGGGTTTTTGGCATGCCCAAATTTTGCCTTAGGCGAGCATCTCCCTTTAAGACGGGCTTAAACATGTCTCTCAATAATAAAAAAGTAAATAATACATGCTTTTAGTCCTTCTTAACATACGCTGTCCTACCTTGCCTGAAGCCTCCCCCCACACGAGGGGGACCAAGTGAAATAGGGGTGAGAAGCCAGATGGCACTGGTACCTACAAATATATGTGCATATCACAGTTTCTATAAAAATGCATCCACGAAAAAGTGAAAAAATTATCAAAGTTTTTTCCTTTAAATAAGGTTCGACCAAAATTAACTCAAAAATACCCTGAAAATACTCTAAAAAGACCATCTGGCCTTCAGAAATTGAAGTCAAAATTATTTGAGAAAAAAGATATATTTAGCTTAAATATGCACCTTTAGAACCAAATAGCTATAGGTTTATGCCTAAAGCTATAGACTTATACCTATAGGCCTATGCCTAAAGCCTGGATATAGAATCAAAGTCAAGCCAGATTTTATTGTCGAGTTTCCCTTACTCAAATTTAATTTTTTGTCCATTTGCAAATCAACCTACCTAATCCTCTAGGAGCTCCCCTAGGAGTTTTGCCGATTTCAAAAAAGGTCCATCTCCTGTTGCCGGCATACTGTTGCATTGCTCCAGCGACATTGTGGGTGTATAAGTGCCTGAACCACCAGCTGCAGTATTTGGAGCAGAGTGGATTGAGGCGGCTGTGTAGGAGTAGGCAGTTTGGCGTCGATCCGTTCTCCTCCCACTTGGCAAATACCTTCTGGCGTAAGAGGAAGAGCTGCTTGACGATCCAAAGATAGGTGAGGAATTTGAGGATGAGGTTATTGTCACGTGAGTTTTCTGCAATGAATCATGCATTCATGCAAATTACAGTTTTGGTTCGCTATAAACTACATGTAATCCCATCCGTTTGGCCACGGTCTTAATGAGGCTCTTTTTTCGATACCGCCTCAATCGAAAATGGTCAAACACGGTTTCTGGTCATTAAAATTTTTTCTTTTGGTGTCATCTTATTGCTAGAGCTACAAAATAGAATAGACGGCGATAGTAGCCTCTTCCCCCCTAATAATCTGACTTCTCCCTTTAAAATCGCTGTAACTACCTTTTGGAACAACAATTTTTGACTTATGACTTAGGCTGAGGGGTAGGCCAACGGGAGGAACTGGGACTAATAAATGTCTTACATAATTTTTCCGGGGTCTAGTACATATATTTGAGTATTTTTTACCGTATATCTTCTAATAAAAGCCCACCTTCTAATGAACGCCCACCTTCTAATAAACGCCCATGTCCCGAGGGGTGTTGAAAAATAAAAGCCCACCTTCTAATAAACGCCCACCTTCTAATAAACGCCCATGTCCCACCAAAAATCTTTATTCGGTAGAACTCAATAAAATTTCAGTCATTAAACAATAAAATATCATCCTCATAAAAACTTCGAAAGCTGGATTCTTCGTTTATTTCTTCCTCGAGATTTGCTTCTTCGTAGTCATTGCAGCCATCTCGGGCCATCTTCTGAGCTCGGAATTTTTGAAGCAAATCGATTCCTTGACACCGATGGATCCATTTGGCTTGAAGCAAGCGATTTGTCCATCTCCAGAGCCATCCACTGGTGTGGTGAGACCAGATGCTGAGAAAAGCAAGAGAGGTTAACAATCCAGCAATAAACTACAAACAAACTTTCAAATGACTTCATGATTAGCTCCTTGGACAGTTCATTCCACCCATCTTAAGACGACTTCTAGAGCAGGTGCCTTCGGATTGCCTCCTTTAGTGAATTGTTTGCTTGCGTCATTAGTCATCCAAGTCGTATAGTAGTCACGGATGAAGCCCTTGAATGGTTTATTCCAGCTAACATCAGGCGCCTAAAATAAGCTTTTAGAATTTCACAACGGTAAAAATTTAACCTGGATAAACTTAAAGCAACCATCAGGTATAAAAGCCACATCTAGTTTTAATTCCTTCAGCACGGCTCTGGTCTTTGTACTCTTGTGAGCAGCAAAAGCATCCCAGACGAGGAGCCGCTTTTCACCGAACATTCCACCGCTCTTGACAACTCTGCGCAGGAAATCCTCAATCGTATCATCACTTTATACTTCTTTGAAGAGGCTAGCACATTATAGTTTCCAGATTTGGCGGACCGATTATACCTCGCCCAGTTGACTGCCTCCAATTTCGTAGCTGCGTCATAGTGGTGTCTCTTTCGATTTCTTTGCGCAGTGCCCTCATCATCATGAAGCTGTAGCTCGTCTTCGGCAGATACAGGCACCTTAAAAGCCAGATAAGGAATAAAACAAACAGAAAATGTACATTTTCGAAAGAAGGAATTGACTCCACATCTGATTCTTCCACCACTTCCTCTAGCAAAGCCTGCTCTGCCGAACAATTATCCATTTGATTGATCGCTTATTTTTGCACTAAAACAGCATAGTAATGCAAACAAAAGAAGCAAGAATGAGGAGAAATTCGTAGCAATTTTGCTTGTGTGAATTTATTCCTAGAACGAAAAGATTAAAACAACATTTTTAGCAGTCCTTTTTCTAGAACAAAAAAGATTAAAACAACATTTTTATCAGTTTTTCAGAACTGTGAAAAAAAATTTCGTCGACTTGTTGAAAAATAAAAGCCCACCTTCTAATGAACGCCCACCTTCTAATAAACGCCCATGTCCCGAGGAGGGTTGAAAAATAAAAGCCCATGGGCTTTTAATAGAAGATATACGGTATATAGTTTTATAAGGGAAAAAGTTTAGGGCGGGTATTCGCTACTACGGTCGAGTAGACAGTTTTTTTTAAATTTTAGCTTAAAAAAAATTAATAATTAAAAATTGCACTTTAGAGCTGCACTCAGTTTCTGCTGCGAGAGTGCGCCTTTCAGTGCAGATCGTTCGATTTTATCTAACTACTTCATCGATAGCTGATTTTGTAGCCCTGTGCCTTAGATGCAAGATGACACTAACTAGAAAGTCAATGGAAAAAGGTTGTGGCCAAAAGGGGTGACCATTTTCGAGTAACCGACCAAAAAAGTGTGCTGCCAATGGTATTGTAGCCTTACACCTTCCCTTGCTCTTCTAATAGATATCCCAACAAGGAGAAGTAGCAGGGAAGCTATAGAAGGATACCTTGTGTAGGGACAGTTATACCCTTTTTAGCATATCTTTGTGTTATCTGGAAGTTATGAGCACATAAAAAGTTTCACTAGGAAGTGGTATAGACCTGGAAATATTCAAGAACTTACCGCCGAAGAAGAGTTTGAATTAGTGGAAGAAGTGGTGGGCATGCTCTGAGTGCTGGTGTCCATGGTGGTCGGCTCAGAATCTGACAGACATTCTTCCTCTACCTCCACAGTTTGGTTGAGCAAATGCATTTCGTAGAAGCAAAAGTCCGTTTGAGTGCTTTTGGAAAGCTGTAAAAATGATTAGTATCAATCATTTTTATGGTCTAGAATTTTTTAAATACATAAAAGGACCATGGCTGACAATCACCGGCATGTCCAAAATTTTAATTGTCGCGGACAGTTTCGAATCGTTTGAAATAACTCAAAAGAGTACAATGCGACACGAAAAAGAATAGTCCCGCTAATTTGAATTTTGCACGTGCCTCTGCGCGCAAAAAAGCAGCCAGTTTCTAAGGCCAGCAAAATATGCTCGAAGGTACCGAAAAGCTGAGGGGTATAACAAAAAAAATAGCCCAGTGGAACTCTAAAATTAGAGTGCCGTAAAACCAGAAAATTAACCGTATCAGTGCCGTAAAACCTTAATTAATTAACCCGAAAATTGCTACCTGATAAAGTTTGTTGTGAAAAGTCTTCAAAAGAACTTCCCTTCTTCTCTTCGCAAACGGGAAAATTTTCCACAAATTCATCTCAGAAGACGCAAGACCATCTTCGGTATTGGTCACCAAATCTAAGTCAGAACAGTAAGGTTTATAGCAAATCACTCGGGAGCTACCAGTTGGTTGAGGTCTAGCACGCCTTCTTCTCCGTTTCCACATCTTCCACATGTCCACCATGCCCATTTTGGGCTTAATGTGTGGAGCGGCGAGTCCAGCCTGTCCCTGAGTAATAATTAAAATTATTATTATTATTACTAATTATTTTGTAATTATTTAAAAAAAGCTAACCAGTTTACATATTTTTGTGAGAAAAATCTTGAAACCACTTTTGTACCTGAGTGTCATACTCCTCCATCATAGTCAGAAGTAGTTCTTCAAACAATTCCTCCAACTTCAACTGGATCACATTGATGCACATGGACACCAAGGATAGGCCCACAATTATGAAACCAAAAATGATGAACATGTCCTCAGAATTGGTAGGTGTGACATCTCCTAGAACTTTTTATTGTGTTGGCTACTGTTGTTCACGATTTTCAAACCATATCCAATTGTGGTCAGTGAGCAAAAGAAGAAGTAGAAACTAAAAAAATATGTAAAAACTTTGTACTAGAGTATTATGTAGTAGAGAAATATTATTTTTCCTGAACTTCGTGAATACAACTGGACTAGGTGAAATATCAGTTTGCGACACTTAATGGCTTTTGAATCTTTTAATTAAAATTCGGGGTGTTGACGTTATGAATGGGCAAATAGGAATTTTACCGCAAAAAGATGGATTTTTGCCGCAAATTCGTGTTTTCTTTTTTTTCTCTCAATTTTTTTGATGGCGCTTTTATAGGCGCCTATTCGACTTGTTTCAAAAAGATGTGAATGTGCAATCGGTCAATTTTTAGGAGTAGACTGATTGGCTATTAATTGCTTTAGCCAATTCGTCATTAGACAACTTTAACTGACACCTTATTTAAAAAGGGGTGCTACTAAAAAGATCTTCCTTTTTTAGGAAAGAAGCAACATACTTTTTGCAAAACATATTAATCTAATAACCTTTTAAAGTAGTCCCAGTCCTTTTCGAATTTGAGAAAGATGGCAGCGCATAGGAACATCCAGCCAAAGGATACCCAATAGCCAATAATACAGGCATGCCGCTTGGCTCACGCTCATCTGCCAATACTTTGCCTTTCAGCTTCTCTGCATCCTTAAGGCAACTGAGAAACTCCATAAACCAAAGCAGGTAGTTCCAAAAGTGCTCCAAGCAGAGCAAAAAGAAACGTCCCAGTTTATGTAGGATCATCAACACGAGGGTATGCCAATCACAGCGTACACCTCAAATATACACTGGAAGGAATAAAATATTAGAATAAATGGAATACCATAGCGGCTAATTTTCCAAACGGCTTTTGGGAGCAATATTGCCATACCCTATGGTTGAATACGTCGTCACTGAATTTTTTTTAGAGGTAGCAAGGAGCAGAAAAATTATAAGATTTTTACCTGCTAGGAACATCTGAAAGGATAGCTAGGTTACAAGCGACTATAAAAATGCTGTTTTTATGAGTTGCTGAAGGCGGGACCTAATCAGGGTTTACAAACCACCAACTCCCGAGATTTCCCTCTTCACACGTGCCCCACGTTCGTTTTAGACCGTTTCATTTCGACTAATTTTTTTGCTGTAAAACTGTGGGCGTCTGTGATACGAGCTGATACAGTCAACTCTCGATATAAGACCACTTTTCAGGATCGAGAGTAGACTTATTACATAAAATTCTTACAGAATTCCAAAAAGTCCATGTTGGTGTAAGAACATGCCTAAATTAGTTAAATTGCAACACATACAGGGTGCGCTAATTTTTTCGCACGTATTTGTTTTGGCCATAACTTTTTTGTTTTTCATGATTTTGACGTCATTTTTTTTAAGAAAGCTGAGACTCTAGGCAACCGAACCGTGCCAAACATTGACAAAAAAATTATTTGAACACCACTTTGTGACAACAGTCAAAATAAACAACTCTTTTCACTCATACTCCTGCTCAACTGATCTTCCGTTCACTTCTAGGCAGTATTCGAGGCGGCTTTGATATGCTTCCATTGCTCTGTTGATCATCTCACCAGGCAGCTCTGCAAACGCTTGTGTGATTCTTCTTCTGAGCTCGGCCATTGAAGTGATTGGAGTCGTGTAGACCTTGCTTTTCACCCATCCCCAGAGAAAGAAGTCGCAAGGCGTCAAATCAGGCGAATAGGGCGGCCAGTCAAACGGAGCCGGTGAAGCCGGAGTTCCTCGGCCCATCCATCGAAGAGGGAATGCTCCGTCCAACCAATTGCGAACAGCTAGAGCCCAGTGCGGAGGAGCACCGTCTTGCATAAAAATCAGATCTCGAGCACCTGAAATCAAACAAGTCAACAAATTCGTATCGATACACGCACACCTCTAACTGCCGGATAGAATTGATTTTGAAGCAAACGCAAATACCTGATTCCTTTCACATTTTCCTCAAAGAAGAACGGTCCAATCGCTCCTCTTCGCCAATTGCAGCCCAAACAGTGACCCGTGGCGAGTGAAGCGGCTCCTCAGCAAACCAGTGCGGGTTTCTAAAAAAACTAGACCTTTTCCTTAATCACAATTTTTAGTGTGTAAGACAAACACACATAAACAAATTTGGTATAATTCGGTTGCCTAGAGTCTCAGCTTTCTTTTAAGAAAAAAATTAAGTCAAAATCATGAAAAATAAAAAAGTTATGGCCAAAACAAATATGTGCGAAAAAATTGGCGCACCCTGTACATCTCTCTACAAAACACATACTGAAGTCCAGTGAAGGCATTGAACTCTTCAATACTTCTTTTCAACTTTGCATACGCCAACGAGGAAGGGTTCATTTCTACGCCAATTTCCCAACATCTCTCAGACAGCTACAAAAATTTACAACAAGTTGAAATTTTACAAATTTTTCTTAGTCAAAATATCTTCAAGGTCGATCCGCCAATGATTAGGATATTTTTAACCTAATTTTATAGTTATGGAATCTAGTTTCTTAACAAAATAGTGATATTTATATTTCGACTGGGCTTTTCGAAAGAAGTATTCTTAATTATTTTTAACACTACTAAGAGCATCAGAAGTTAGAGTTTACTAAAGTTTAGCCCAAAGTGTCTCAAAACGAAAATAACGTAAAAACTAATAGAAAAGCGAAAAAGCGCTTTATGTTTCCCTTTCCTCTAAACCCAATAAATACCTTTCTGCAATGTTAAAGTAATTGAACCTAACTTTATTGCGAAAAAATGACCTGCTGAGTGTAATTTTTGAGGGCAAATATCCGTCCAAAGCTACTACCAAAATGTGACTTCCAAAGTTTTTCTGGATTAGTAGGATGAAGAAGACTGGATTTGTAGCTTTCCTGGTCGTTCAGATAATACACTTGCAGCACATACCAGTACACAGCCTACAATTTCAGTATAATCCTTAGGAAAGTCCTTGTGTCTATAATGCTTCACACCTTGTTCAGGCGGTTCATGGCAAAATCTAGGAAAAATATTTTAGAAAATAATTTAAAAAAATTGTTTAGATTTACTGCGGTATTTCCTAATTTCCTGGTTTCTGAGATCAGTTGTATTGTAAAACAAGTAGAAGGCTCTAAGGCGCTGTTCAATTGAATACACTTCTTGTAGGATGACCTGCTCTTCGCGTTCAATATATTCTTTTTTACGGAGCAGGACAGCTCGCTCTTCTGGATTTTCAATGCTAAAAAATGGATGGAATTCGGTCACTACGTCAACTACCGTATTCTTTCTAATAGAGCGGCATGCCGTTCATTTTCAACCTCCGAAAAGATTGTTGGCTTTACTTTGAAAATTCATAGATTGACGTTCAAATAAAGAGTGCCGGTCTATTAGAGACAATACGGTATCTGTATAATGGCACTCCTCTCAAGTTCAATCCACTACAGCGCTGATAAATTTTCAGTTCTAGAAAGACTACGTGGATTTTTCCAAAATGAAAACGTTTTTAGCAATGTAGTTTTGACTACACCAAATTCAACCGACCATAGGCTACTTAAAAGATTGGCCGGAATCACAACTACATTTTGATTAGTCACATGATTACGGACAGTGTCGAAAATGAAATCCCAAATGCTTGCTAAAATAATTTGACCAATTTGTTGACTATTTGTAAATACGCTTCGTGGTCTGCGTGAAAGTCCTGGTTAAATTAATTATGACGTCTTTTGTTAATTCTTAATGTCTATAAATAAAACATTAAAAGTGTTTCAATTTTGACAATATTAAATTCAAAAAATCAAAACAGTGTTAGGACAAAACGTAGCTTACCATGCATAGATTTTCCTCCCCAAAAAAGTCTCCTTCTATAAAGGCACCCGAAAAATTCCACAGCCCTTGGCATTTACAAAATTTAATATTCATAATAGAATTCTCAATTAATTCTTTCAAATTTTCATACTAATGTTGCTAAACAAATTTAATAAAAACGTCATATTTCAAGTTGTAATATAGTCGAGCCCTACGCGCGATCCAACCCAAGGGTTGCCATTATACCAAGACTTCACTGAACATCAATACTGCCTGAAAAAGTATTTGCCTGTAAAAAATAAATCCTCCAAGAAAAGAGTAGACCACTAAAATAATAATAGGAAGGAGGTAGTGCAGGCGAGACTTTTCATAAAATGTCTAAAGCAACTATTTTTATTGGAAAGGTATTCACAAAAAAGTAAACCTGAAGATAAGTAGTGAACTTGTGAAGGCACGATCTTTTTCCCTCGATCCTGTTGCGAGCCCAAAAAGAGTCCTGACTGGAGGAGGCTCGAATACCATTTTTGAAGGGAAACAGGTTCAATCCATCCTGTCCACCTAGTAAATGTGTCACCTACAAAACAGAAATACTAAATTATTGAAGGTCTTATAAAGAATGCCTGGTCATAAGAAGAAGTGGACACTCTAGAGTTCCTTCTCAGGGTGCCGGCAAGGACAAAAGCAGACTAAATAGGACTAAGATTAATATCTAAACAGTGTGATGAGGTTAATTGGACATTCTCTCAGGCATAACAAATACAAAGCCAGATTAGGTGGTTAGTAGATAGCTCAATGGTTGATCAGCGGACGCCGATTAAAATTGGTCGCGGGTTCGATTTCCACTCATTAAAAATACTTTAAAGGGGGCTGAAAGCTGTTAAGGAGATAGTCTCGACACGAAAGGACTAATCCAAGTTTTGTGGGTTTAAAGCCATATTTTGTCAACAACTCGGGTCGGGATATCAGACAAACTTGTTTAGGATAAAAAGCTGGATTAGTAACATCAATATCATAATTTCTAAATCCTTCAAAAATGTCCTAAAATCAAAATGGAAAAGGAAAAAAGGCGTTGAAAAAAGGTTGATTTTTTTCTCTTACATTTCGATTTTAAGGCATTTTTTGAAAGAATTTAGAAATTCCGGTATTAATGTTGCTAATGCAACTTTTAATCCTTCACAAGTTTGTCCATTTTCGCAACCTTGTGTTGTCACATTTGAAGAACACAAAACTTGGATTAGTTATTTCGTGTCAAGACTATCTCCTTAACAGCTTTCAGCCCACTTTAAAAGAAGACAGAACCCTTAAATTATGTTTTATCACCTTTTTGTATGAAAAGGTGTTTTTTTGGGTTGGCCAGACTTGCGGACAACATTTTGCGGACGCAACATTTGCGGACGAAAATTTGCGGACAAAGATTTGCGGACGAGAGTTTGCGGACCAAATTTCGTGGATGCAACATTTGCGGACCGACTTTTGCGGATAAACCGAAGTTTGGCAGAAAAGGAGCAGAAAAAAGAAGGTATCTCAAGCCGGAGTGAAAGATGACAGCAATAAAAACTAAGTTAGTCGAACCTGTGACTTAGGCGATGCTTATATGAAGTTCTCAAATTCTCGTCCGTAAATCTTGGTCCGCAAGATTTCGTCCGCAAATATTCGTCCGCAAATCTTGCGTCCGCAAGATTTGATCCGCAAAAGTTGAGGCGCAAAACCTCATCCGCAAAGCTTTGTCCGCAATAATCACGTCCGGAAACACGCATTCGCAAAATATTGTCCGCAATTCTGGCCAACTCGTTTTTTTTACCTGACCGACAATTTTCAGAATACAGTTAAACCTCGCTATAGTGACACCTCCCAAAGTTCGTTCCCGCCTAGGGTCCGATACTTTTTTTAACCCAATTTTCAAAGTCTTTTATCAATTCTGTTCTGACAGCCTGGTCCCAAATATTGTGCCACCATAGCGAGGTTCAACTGTATTCCTATTACAAAACTAATAAAAATACTAGGGGTTAGGATCAACCCCTAGTTATAATTTCGGCTTATCTAAAACTCACTACCTTTCTCCTTAACCGCCAGTCAGGAATCAATACTGAATTCTGCATTCAAAACAAACGTCGATTTGAATGCAAGCTAGCATTTATTAAAAATACACATCAGAGGCTAGCGATGGTTCATTGCTTAAAAATATAATAATGAGCAGCAACAACACTGCTGATAATAACCCAAAGAAGAGTGGGGGTTAGCAGAGAATCCAACAAGTAGTAGGTTATGACACCCCTTTCATTCACATAGGACATTTCAGCTGGATTTTATTGGCATCTGCTTGAAGACAATTTACTCGCCAAGGAGATATAATCCAATTAAATGAAAGCTGTTTATGAATAGGTCTTGGAAGACCTTGCATTCTCAAAGACCTACATTTACTCTATTCCAATGGCGAAAAAGCAACAAACTATTTGATCAAAAACATAAAAAAACAGCCCGGCTGTTTTCACCGTGTATGGAAAGTGAACTTGAGGAGGGTGTGTAAACTTAGTTTAACATAAATATACAGAGTGTTTCAAGAAATTCGCCGTTTTTAAGACGGCCATAACTTTTTTCCTTGAGCGATTTTCGCAATTCTGTTCTCGCTAATCAATTTTTCACGCCGACAATATTTTTTTGGTATACAATGTGAAAACACTATTTTTCTTGGTCCTCCTTGTGGTTTGAGCCCCGGTCTGTGGATGGACCAAAACCACAGGGGGACCAAGCAAAAGTCGTGTCTTTCACATTATATACTGAACAAATATTGTCGTCGAGTAAAATCGACTGGCGAAAAGGACGAGGGTCGGCTCGCGAAGGCTTCAACTCGCGAAGGTTTAACTCGCGAAGGTCAACTCGCGAAGGTTTTTATTTTTTTAACCCCATTAGTTGGCCCAGCATATATCTCCCTACGTATATTAAACATATTTTAAGAATTGTTTTGTAGTTTAAAGAACACGTTTGAGTAGGGTTGTCGAGGCCTCGGATTTTTCGAGGCGAGGCCTCGATTCCTCGAACGCACCTCGAATTTTCGAGGCCTCGCCTCGAACCTCGATCCTCGAAATTTTTGAGGCCTCGCCTCGCCTCGATCCTCGCCTCGAAAATTTCGAAACCTCGCCTCGAAAACTCGAAAATTTCGCATACACAACCGAAATGACTTTATTAGGTAAGAGGTAAGGAGACTCGGCAATCGAAAAAGGCAGATTGCTGTCTACGATGAAGTCAGTCAGATCACTTATCAACTGCTGGATTTTCTGCTTGGAATAGTTCGGACTGAACAGCGTAGCAACGGATTCCACCTTGGCTTTCTTTGTCGCAATTGGTCCACCTTCTTTTCTTCGCATTGCTTCTTTGTGTTCTTCTGTATTCAAGTGATCCAGGCAACCAGTTGTAGTTCCACTTTTGCCAAGACTGATCTCTTTCCCACAATCACACACTGCTTTGTTCCCGACTTTTTTAAAATGCTTCCAAACGATAGACAGCATTATCTAAAACAGTAATACTTTGAGTATGCGCACTAGTTTAAAGATCAACCAATTCAGAGGAGTGGTTCAAAATAAGAGTTAGCTAAGAAAAGAGATTCTAAATTATGCAAAAGATGCAAGACACAAAAAGTTTTTTGAAAAAACATCAAAATTTTAACAAATTTAGTTTGACATGTTTTTCAATATTAAATTTTCGAAATTTAAATCGAGGCTTTGCTCAAAATCGATCCTCGAAATTTTCGAGTCCTCGCCTCGCCTCGAACCTCGATCCTCGAAAGTTTCGAGGCCTCGCCTCGCCTCGAACCTCGATCCTCGAAGTTTCGAGGCCTCGCCTCGCCTCGAACTCGATCCTCGAAATTTTTCGAGGATTCGAGGGGAATCCTCGAATCGAGGCTCGCTGACAACCCTACGTTTGACCCGTTCTAACATACGCTCGCTACCTGAGCCTAAGCTGAGTTGGAGAAATAGGCCCTGGGGAGATTATACAGGGGCGCAACATAAACGATGAATGAATTTTCGCCATAACTTTTTAAATTTGCGATAGTTTGACGAGATCTTTTTTTATTCGAAAGCTGAATGAATGAGAAATCGAATGACACCAAACATGCAAAGAAATTCTTTATTTGAAAACACCCAATTTTAACGGACAAAAATAACAATGATTTTAACTCATATTCCTGTTCTGTACTTTTCCCATTCACTTCTAGGCAGTATTCGAGGCGAGTTCGTAGGCTCCGATTGCTCTGTTGACCATCTCCTGCGGCAGACTCATGAAAGCGCGCTCAATCCGTTTCTCGAAGCTCATTCATACTGGCGATTGGTGTTGTGTAGACTTGGCTCTTGATCGACCCCCACAGGAGAAGTCACACGGCGTCAAATCAGGCGAATACGGCGGCCAGGCGAAGAGAGCAGGAGCAGTAGACGTCCCACGACCCATCCAGCGAAGAGGAAACGTTTCGTCGAGCCGATTTCGAACAGCAGTATACCAATTGAGGAGGAGCACCGTCTTGCATGAAGATGAACATTTCGACGCACTTTGCCTTCTCTTTGAGCACTGTAGACCATGGCTAAA